>JALGBA010000295.1:387500-529107 GCA_023970755.1 Azemiops feae | reverse complement strand
TTTATTCTTTCTATTCTTCTGGGTTCTGCCATGCTCCTGGAAGGGAGGGGGGAAACGCTTGTTTATCGCTACAATGTAACTCTTTCGCTGTCTCCGCATACACGCTCTTTGAACTGTCTTTCCCCTTGATGTCAGCTCGAGGGGGGGGGAGAAAGGAATGCACCTCCGGGCACTGGCTTATCTCCTTTTTCGGAAGGGAAGGTGCGAAGACCCAACAAACATCGCTACCAACCTGAGACAGTCTGGCGTTATCAGCTTTTTCCCACAACGGACTTAACACCTGGGGGTTGGCCCATTTGAACTGACCGGATGAACTATTGGGGTGGGGTTTGCTTGGGACACTTTTAACCTATTGATCTGAGCGGGAAACCCTCAGATCCTGTCTATTATGCCTGCTATCAGCTTCTCCTAATAAAAGTTCCTTTTATTCCAGAAGAGGAGGCTACAGCGCGAAAACATTGCTTCTACCCCCAACATTTTCACATTCCTTCTGGGGTGAGTGATGGGATGGGACAGTTCTAACTAAAAGGAGATACCTCAGAGGAAAGCTGTGCAAATCTTTAGAGGTTAAATTCAGCACTTTGAACTGAATCCCAAAATCTTATTAGAAGCCAATGTGGGTGTCAAGACTTGGTGTTATGTGGTAGTGGTAACTTGCCCATTTTGCAGTGATTGCAGCTTCCAAGTTGCCTTGGAAGAAATTACCACTGAAGAAATTAAAACCAGTACTTTTTTCCTTTTTTTTTACACTATGTAACATTTTATTAGATTATAGGATAAAATACAAAAATACAAAAGCAAATAGTAGGACACACTGGGGAGGAAAAAGGGTGAAAAAGTGAGGGGGAGAAGGAAAAAAGAAAAAAGGCATTGGACTTCCGACTTCCTCTGTTGCAATAGAAGGAAGCATTAACATTGAACCTTAACTTTTTACTTTTCCATAATATAAAGTAGCCATTTCTATAACAACAAATGAATCTAACCAGTAAAACCCAAAAATCCCCCCCTTGTTTTTAGTCATCAAGTTTTTTGACACCTGGTGGTACTGGAATATTGTCATGTCCTAAAAGTGGTACAATCTGTGAAAAGGTTGGAAATCCCTGCTATAAGCCACCCCCAAGAGATCTAAAAAGACCAGAAGAGTTGTACTATTCTCAAATAATTGCACAATCCTCCTCCAATTCCTAACATTTATCAGAATGACTGATCCAGTTTCACTTCCATACCTAAGCCTGAATGTATATCAAAAGGGGTCCTGATAATCCATTTCTCCAATGGATTCTCTTACTTTCCCAACAAGGGGAATTGGCAATGGGTTTTAACTGGCCAATATTACCAGATCAAGAGAAACCACCTGAGGACTTCCAGTTTGCCATCGCGGTGGCACGGACGCTGGAAGACGAGCTCTGTCTTTCACATCCTAATTCGTCCCTCTGGGGGACCCTGGAAAGGGTTGAAAGTCGCCCTGTAGGGGCGACGAGCAAGGAGGGACCCTTGCTTGATCACGGGAGGGTGGCAGCCCTTCCGCTTGATCCAGGGCAGCCCTCCAAACCGGCGGGGGAAAGACCGGCCATAGCAATATGGCTCGTCACTAAGCTGCTGACAGCCGAAGTCAAAATCACCACCAAGCACCTTTAAAGCAACGCAGATGAAACTGGGTGAGATCTAATCTTCTCTTTAAGACTTTAAATATCTTTTCCTGTAAAAGCTGCCCAAAGGATTTTTTCCCCTGTGAGGAGAGAGGGAAGGGAATTTCTGCCCCACCCTCTAAGAACAGCGGCGATTAACTATCCAGGGGAAACAGAGCAACTATAAGAACAATTCTAATCTAATTGGATGTATATGCTTTTGAAACTTGGGGACTAAAAGTTTTCCTATTCTTACTGGAAACATTTGTTTTTATCTAAAAATAAATGAACCTTAAAAAACTATTATAAAAACTTTGGACTTAAAAAGCTTTAAACGGCATCTGTGACATCTTGTGGTGAAGTATGGTATTACAACTTGTTATTGCCGAAAAGACTTGGCTTGAAGCCCAGAGTCTAGAAAAAACTCTTTTGACCTTGACAGATACCACCTGTGAAAAACTCAGCTGTAAAGAAGGAACTTCTGGGCAGCATATCTGGCCTGTTTGAACTATGAATGTAAACCTTTACTGATTTTCAGAGTTATATGTGGGGAACTGCTTTCCTATTTTTTTACATGAGAAGCATCTGTTATTACACAAGATGACGGAATACTTTGGACTATAAATTCTTACTTGGTAAACAATTTCCACTATAAAGACTTCCTACAACACATGAAATAGATGTCCTGTCATAGTTCCGACTAATGGAACTCTTCAAAGAACTTCCAGGCTTTGTTTATTCTGAAAAGTCTTTAATTATGAACACAGTGTCGGCACAAGATGGATGGATGCCAAGATCTGAGTTTCTCTTACTTGCACATAGCTTTTCCGGCTATTCTCCTCCCCTATTTTGCAGTCATCAATCACATCTTCCAATTAGCCTGAAGGACAAAGATTCACTTCCGTTCCTTGTCTGTCCCGCGCTTTCCTATCTTTCTCCTCCCCTCCCACCATCATTTGAAATTAACTCTAAAAATACCAGACAGTTCTGCATATCTTGTCAAAGCAATAATATCCTATATTAGCAGCGTTGACATCCAGCCCCCCTTACAAAAAGGACAGATCCTGTAATGTAAACAAAAGCATATGTTAATGACTAGTTTTCGGTTTGTTGGGGTGTTTTGCATGAAACCTTTTGACGAGCCTGTCAGCTTTCACCTCACTGGATTTCACCCAGGTGGCTTCAGACAACGGGTATACCTTCCATTGTACTAGGTACTGCAATTTCCCTTTAAAAATTCACTTCATAGTGGGTGTGTCCCGCAACTACGAGGGGCCCGGGTGCCTTCTTAGGGGGAGGTCTTAAAGTGGAGTCCCGATAAGGTTTCAACAAGCTGCAATGGAAGACGGGGAATTCTACCTAAAAGTCTAGGGAGTTTCAGTTTTACGGTGACCGGATTGATGATCTTTACGATAGGAAAAGGCCCCAAGAATTTCGGTCCTAACTTTTTACTGGGTAATTTGAGGTGTAAATACTTAGTCGACAGATAAACCTTTTCCCCAACTTGGAATGTTCTTTGGGGAGCCCTCTTTTTATCAGCCTGCTTTTTATAGGTTTCGAAAGTTTTTTAAAGCAGTTTTCGTGTTTCTCCAAACTTCTTCCCATCCCCTCACCCATTGGTCCAGTGTTTGGGAAGCGGTTGGCACCTGAGGGTATTCAGGTATTGGACCGAACTTTTTTCCTGTGGCTACTCTGAAAGGTGTTTAGCCGGTGCTGCTGTGCACAGAATTATTGTACGCCACCTCTGCAAAAGGGAGGAGGTCAGTCCAGTTTGTCTGTTGGTAGGTCTGAGATATTGCTCCACCATTTTGTTAGCGGATTCTGCAGCCCCATTGGTGGCTGGATGAAAAGCAGATGATAAGCCTTGAGATGATCCAATTAATTTAAGAAAACTCCTCCAAAACTTCGCTGTGAACTGCACCCCCCTGTCTGAAATTATTCGCTTAGGGGCGCCATGCAGCCGGTAGATATGTTTCAGGAACAATTTAGTCAGTCATTGGGCAGATTTCCTTCTCGCCGCTGGTTCCAGTCTGCTCTGCAGTCGGGGGTAGGGGACCGGAGAGGTTGCTGCTCGATGTCCCTCCTGTCTGCACCGAAAACACTTAATTGACGGGCCTGTGGGTGGTCTGGGTCACTCAGCCATCACAGTAGTTTGAGGTTTTTGTGGGGGTGATTGTTGTTCGGGTTGCTCTGGCTGCTGCTCGGATTCAGGTGGGGGAGGCTTCTTATAGTGGGCGAGCTGAACGTCTAGCTTCACCGATGTCTGGTACCATTCTTGCAGCTGATCAGGTACTGCTCGATAGAAGCAGGCCTGAGAGAGGTGATCATCTAATCCTTCAATGAAGTGATGGATTAGGGATTGCTCTGGCCACCCCTCTATTCGACCTGCTATCTTGCGAAACTCTCGCACGTACTCCAGGGCAGGCCTGCTGGCTTGTTTTATTTTGTGGATTTGTTCTCTTGCTTTGAGGCCAAGGGAAGGGTCCTCAAATCTTTCTCTCAGGCCTGGGAGGAAGAGGTGGGGGTCCTCCAATTCTGGGGCTTGCTCATTATATAAATTGTTCAGCCATTCGGATGCTTCTCCCTCTAGGCTGGACGCAATCACATTGACCATGGCCCCTGGGTCCGGGTAGAGATAGGCCCAGCAATTCAAGTGAGAGTGCACTTGGTTGAGTAAAAAAATCAGCTTCTCTGGGTCCCCATTGAAGGTTGCTCTGAAAGGTGGAGCAATTATAGGCTGCTGGGGCCCCCACTGTGGCTGTTGCTGCTGGCCCCATCCTGGCTGTTGGTTTATGCCCAGGGGTTGCACGTTCGGGGGCTGGGGCCAATCTCCTTGCTGTGGTCGTTCTTCCACCAGCTGCTGATCTCCTGGCTCCTGCACCACCCCAAGCTGTTGCAAGGCCTCTATTAGTTGTGGTAAGCTCAGAGGCTGTTTACCCTCTGCCTGCTGAGAATGTCACACTCCCCATTGTTGCAGAGGCCTCAGACTGGGATTCCCTCTCTCTTCAGGGCTGGAGTCCCTGACAGGGGAAGACAGGGTCTTGAAGGCTGTCTGATTTACAATGGAGGGGCTGCAGGCTTCTCTCTGCAGGAGTGGATTTCTGCCTCTCACCTCTGGGTTTTGAAATCTTTCCAGGCCTCGAGTGGCAGTTTGTCCGTTATCCCACCACTGATTTGCATTTGTCTGCCAGCTGTTTGTCTGCCAAAATTCATCTTCCCACAGCATGCCGTCTGTTACTTCCCCCTCTGGGTTATCAGCAGCTGCCGGGTTGTATTCAAGGAAACTCCCGTTCCTCATGATAGATCTTCCTCCTGAAACTCTGTCAGTTTCACTCAAGCCTAGGAGGAAGAGGTGGGGGTAATGCACCCCCAGTTGTTTGAAAAGGATTTAGATCTTGGCATGATGTCATAGTTCCGGCTAATGGAACACTTCAAAGAACTTCCAGGCATTGTTTATTCTGAAAAGTCTTTAATTAGGAACACAGTGTTGGCACAAGATGGATGGATGCCAAGATCTGAGTTTCTCTTACTTGCACATAGCTTTTCCGGCTATTCTCCTCCCCTATTTTGCAGTCATCAATCACATCTTCCAATTAGCCTGAAGGGCAAAGATTCACTTCTGTTCCTTGTCCCGCGCTTTCCTATCTTTCTCCTCCCCTCCCACCATCATCTGAAATTAACTCTAAAAATACCAAACAGTTCTGCATATCTTGTCAAAGCAATAATATCCTATATTAGCAGCGTTGACATGTCCCATACCCAGTTATAAAGAACAAAAAACTATTTTTAACGTTTGATTTTAAAATCTTCAACTAAACACATTATCAAGAGAAGATGGATGAAGATCAGGAAAAAATCCTTTCTATGTTGAAATCAATACACGAAACCATTCTTTCAGCTTGTGACAAAATAAGTTGCAACATAAAGGAACAATATGCCAGCTTAGATATACAAACCCAGATCTTGACTACAACCAAAGAACTAACAATGCAGAAAATAACAGGAGAAGTGGAACAACTAAACACTAAGACAGAGGACTCAATTGACCAACAGATCCACCCAACGGAAAAATCAGAAAAGTGAGTGACAACATTGAAAATGGAAAAGAATTTTTGGATAAATCAGAAGAAATTTGAGGAAAAGGAAGAACAACAGATTGAAGGGAAGATAAACCTATCAGGACTATCGTGGAAAATTGGAGTAAGGGAGGCAATCTAATGAATACAAATGGGCTAGTTCTTCCAAAAAAACTAACCAAATGGTCTTTCTTATTTCAAATAATATATATAATAATAGAGGGAGAACTGTTTGATGATTCAAAAGTACTGACATGGAAGGTTAGTTGGCAAAGGAAGAAAGCCAGACTAAGGCTGAAGGAAACTAGGGTTTTGATTTATTAGAGGGGATTTCATATTACTGATTAGAGGGTTGAATACGGTGGAAAATAGATAATTTTTAGAAAATAAAGTAACATTATAATTGAATAGGTAAGATGTGTAACAAGACTATTAGGCTTTGGTATGAAAAGGGAAAAAGGGAGAAGTTGAGATAAGGGAAATTTTGGTCACCTAATATAGAATATTTGGAAATCAGTTGAAAATTAGAATTCTGTTTGCCCAATATGAGATAATAGATATTACCAGAAAAAGAGAGGGAGTATTTGAGCTTTTAAAAATTAGACCTAAACGAAAAAAATTATGTATATTACTGATTTATTGGTTAACTCAGACAATACATATAATGGTTTTGAATTATTAGAGGGGATACTGTATTATTAATTAGATGGTTTAATGTGGTGGAAAATAGATAACTTAGAAAACAGAACAAGACTTTATGCAAATAGATAAGATGTTTATTTAGAATATTAGATTTTGTTATGAAAAGGGGAAAAGGAAGAAGTTGAGATAAGGGAAACTTTGGTTACCTAAAGCTTGGAAATTATAAATATCCAATGTTAATTTGAATATTGATGGGAAATTAAAGCTTGGGGGAAAAAGCAATAACGGGACATTGATTGTATATAAGGATTGAATGCAAACACAATTAAGATATGTATAAGCTAAAAATTATTGATAAATGTAACAAAGATGGTTTTACTTAGTTGATAATAGTAAGAACTATATTAGCCTAATATGAGATAGTAGATATTAAGGGAAAAAGAGAGGAAATATCTGATGTTGTAACTTGAGATTTATACTAAAGATTTATGTATGTTATTGAATTATTGATTAACCCAGTCACCACGTTGCTTTTTAAATGTTTAATTGTAAAATCAGAAAACTAATAAAATATTATATAAAAAAAAGAGAAACCACCTGAGGGAGCCTTTCTCCATAAGAAGCATTGATAATTTGAATCAATGTTATCTGGAGGGATTCAAGAGGAATAACAGAGTAGAATAACAGAATAAAAGAGTTGGAAGAGAGCTTTCAAGTGTTTTAGTTCAACTCCCTGCTCAAGCAGGAGTAAGAGCAAGAATTCAGTCCAAAGATGACCACAAAGCAAAATGTCCACTTCTTCAGGTACACCAGCTGAAATGAGTTCCAGATAACTTTATAAGATAATCCCAATCACCTTATCAAACCCTATTGATATGCAGTCCAGGTTAGTATCAATCAATCTGTTTATTACAGCCGTAAGGCCAGACACAATCAAAATGTATAACAACAGTAACAATCTTACTTCCATAATTACAAGATATAAAACCATCAAACAATCAATATAATATAATCCAAAATTCTCAAAGTAAAACTCCCTTAATAGTGGTGCGACGTATTGTGCAAATGGTTAGTATGAGCATGAACAATATTACAGGCAGGGCTTTTTTTGTCATAGAACGCACCGGAACAGAGTTCCGTCGCCTTTTTTCGACAGATTTTCCAGAGTTGCCTCGAACAAAATCCTAGTCTTTTAGATACACTAAAAATTGAAGGTGGTTTTTTTCAACTACAAAGGTAAACCTTGTAGGGTAGGCAAGGCGGGTTGTATGACGTGTGTGAGTTCCGGCACTTTTTTTTTTTTTTTTTTTTTACAAAAAAAGCACTGATTACAGGTAACATTTTCCTTAAGCAGGTTGCACCAACCTGCTGCTGTATTGCTTTGGGTCCTGTTTGCAAATGTATAACTGGCCTCCTCCAAGACCTCTGATCAACACCCTGTGGATGCAATAATAGAGAAATACAGAAGTTTTGCTGAATTTATCATCATTTTGTAGGCACAAAGATGGGCTCTTTTGCTGCCTGTCTTCTCTTTTGGCATTGCAGATGTCACTTTGTCACTTCATCAGCCTAAGCTCTAACAAATCAAACCACACATACATATAAACAGATATAAAGGCCCCTATTTGTTTATATATTAGGGAAAATTGTGTGCTTCATTACAGGCATATCAGTGTAGAAAGAATTTGATTATCAGTCAATTAGAAGAATGGAAGGAAATAAGTTTTTTTTATTTTTCTGGTTTTGAATCATGTCTTTGCTTTCAGAAACACAATCTGCACCTTTGTTTTAAATAAATTTCTACTTCAGTTTGTCCAATTCGTCTCCTCATCAGTATTTTCAAATACAGGTAGTCCTTGACATACAACCACAATTGTACCCAAAATTTCTGTTGCTGAGCAAGACAGTTGTTAAGTGAGTTTTGCCCAATTTTATGACCTTTTATGCCACAGTTGTTAAGCGAAACATTGCAGTTGTTAAGTGACTCACGTGGTCGTTCAGCAAATCTGGCTTCCCCCTTTGACTTTGCTTGTCAGAAGCCAGCTAGGAAGATTACATATGGTGATCACATGACCCCAGGACAGTGAAACTGTCATAAATGCATTCCAGTTGCCAAATGTCTGAATTTTGATCACATGACCATGAGGATGCTGCAATGATTGTAAATGTGAAAAATAGTCATAAGTCACTTTTTTGAGTATGTAAATTTGAAAGGTCGTTAAATCAATGGTTATAAGTCGAGGACTACCTGAAATATGTTTGTGACAAAAATGTTGGAAATGAGGAAAGGAATATATTGAAAAGATTCAGAATAGACAAGCCAATATTTAATATTTGATTTTATCTGTAGTTTTTGAAACCACTTTAGCTTTATTATACAGCTGATTTCTACATCATAATAGGTGGTTAGGCTTTACAGCAAATGAGCACCAACCTTGAGAAATCACCAGCATTTTGAATAATTTTAGCATATAGCACTAAGCAAGAAGAGCCATTTGTAATATCTCAACTGTTCTTGTGGGAAGATCTTGCAGATACGATTTCAGACAGACATTTTTTCTTTAATTTTAGTGTAGTACACATTTTGAAGGGCAGCTGATTCTTCCATCAAAACAGCTATAAAGCAACCTATTAATTCTGGCATATATTAATCCATTTACAAGGCAAAATAACGCATACTGGAGCTTGTTGATTCTAATACTGTGTACCATTTATATTTAATAAAGAAAACTATCCCTCATGTTGGACTCTATTTATCCTGTTTCCACGGTCGTGTGTATCCTACTTCCGTGTAGACAGGTAGCAGTTTACTCGAATGAACAGATCAAAGAAGGAATACTTTATTCACAGAGATATTCAACAACTCACGATTAAGATGCAATACGTCTGGAATGCAATATTAATCTGGATCCATATCATTAGGTTAAAAGACAGTAATATCCTCCGTCCTGTATATAAATCACATGTTGAATAATTGCTGTGTCCAAGCCATGAGGCTGGATCCCAATGTGAAGAGAATCAAACAATGGCACAGAGCCAGGAAGTACAGTCATAAACCTTTGAACTCCTCCCACTGACTAGATAAACTGACTGCTGAAACTACATTACCCATAAGCCATTTCTTAAGGAAACAGCGTTTAACCCTATAAATGCTAAACATCCTAACATACAGTTCTTAGCTGCTGGTTGGTCCAGAACACTCCCCGCTTGGAAATATAAATTTCCACTACTAACTAACTAAAATAAGCAAAACGTAGCATCAACATGCAAATCACTGTTGGCTAACTTGAATAAGCAAAACATAACATTAAGGCATGCAATTATCATTACTAACTGACTTTAACTAAAGTAGGCAAAACATGGTATCAAGACATGTAAAACATGCATAACTGTAGGGTAAATATAAAACATGCACAATTATAACAGGTGTTACATCAAACAATGCAATTATGAGGTAAACACAATATACATGGCTTGAGGCTTAATCTTCCAGTTCGGTCTTCTTTTGCAGCAGGACCAGGTCAGTGATTGGCCTGGTGTGCAGCCTTTTCACAAGAGTCTTTGAGTCACAGTCTGACTCATGTGGTTTCACGATCTGGACCTCAGCTTGGTGAACTAGTCCAGAAAACTGGGTAGGGCCCGATGCACAAGTCCCATGGGCCAATAGTTCTGGTACGCGTCCTTGTCTTTCACCGAGACAAGGTCTCCTGCCTGTAGGAGAAACTGGAACCAAAGGGATTTCTGGGTCAAGAAAACTGAAACCCAAAAATTCTTAGGAACAAAGGAACCTGGATCCACAGGATACTCAAAGGGAACTGGGTTCACAGGATACTCAGGAACAGCAGAAGCTGGATCCACTGGGAACTCAGGAACAGCAGAAGCTGGGACCACAGGATACTCAGGAACAGAAGGAGCTGGATCCACTGGATACTCAGGAACCAAAGGAGCTGGATCCACTGGATACTCAGGAACCGAAGAAGCTGGGATCACAGGAACCTCAGGAACAGACGAATCTGGAACAAAGAAATCTGGAACCACAGGAATCTCTGGAACAAAAGAAACTGAGACCACAGGATACTCAGGAACCGAAGAAGCTGAAACCACAGGATTCTCAGGAACAGAAGAAGTTGGCGCCACAGGATTCACAGGAACAAAAGAATCAGGAGCCAGAAGATACTCTGGAACAAAGGAAGCTGAGATCACAGGATTCTCGGGAACAGAAGAGACTGGAGCCACTGGATCAGCGCTGATGATGGCTGCTTCTTCTGCCATGCAGGTAGTGAGAACCTCATGTGTCAACGTGGGTGTTTTTGTCACCATAGAGTCTATGATTGTGCGGGGTCTGACAATCATGCGCTCCCATGCTTCTCCCATGTGAGATGCATGTGGAGGGTAATTTTTAGCCTTCAGGCCCTTGTCAATTATTGGCTCATGAAAAATACCTTCAATAGTCTATAAGTCCTTGCAGGCTTCTACAAAGTTAGTTCCTTGGATGCTAAGACAAGTGATCAGGACGATCAATACTATGCCCAATCTGATGGGTCTTCGTTTGGAGGGGCGTTTAAAGCGGGCTGGTGGTAGGAAATGTTTAGAAGGCGGTTTCCCTGTCTCTTTGCCCATTGAGGACAAGCAGATGGTCTGGAACTCAGGACCTTTTAGCCCGATCAATTTTGCTAGCTGTGATGCAAGGGTGAATCGTTTGACTTGGTCCACAAGGTTCTGTTCTGTTGGCATATGTTGCCATTGCTCAGGACTTGAAGATGTTTCAATCTTTTCTACTCTATTGCCTACATAGAAGTAGAAGTGTCTGCTTTGGTAGCAGATGTAGCTTGACATCACCTTGCTGTTTGTGTAGAAGGTGGTGGTTTGTAGCTCAATACCTATTGTTTGTGTTGTCAGGATGGTGAATTTTACTGCTAATATGGTGCCACAGAGTTCTAACCTTGGTACGGTGTGGCCTTGTTATGTTGTTATTTTCACCTTTCCAATGACAAAAACGACATGAATGAAGCTCTCCCCGCTGTAGACTCTCTCCCCGCTGTAGACTGTGATGTATCCTATGGTTGCAGTCACCTTCGTTGACACATCTGAGAGAGCGTACATTTCTTTCTTTTGTACGATGGCGGGTGAGCTGGAGATATACATACGTTGCACGTGTATGCTTTGGAGATAATTTAGGAGCGTATTCAACAACTCCAAGTCTTGTTTCTGTTCTGGCAGACGTGGCCCGTCCCAGTGTGTGGTGCTCTGGGAGAACGCACGTAGCTGCAGAAATTGTTTTTCCACTATGGACAAGGCTAAGTCATTGTGACTTTTACTAGTCTGGAACACTGTTGCTTCCAAAACGGGTTTGGTTGTGACAAGCGTGAAGTGTTGTTGGCGTGGTTTTAAGTGAGGTGCTCTTCCATTACTAGGAATGGAGGTTGTTAAGTTATTCTCCTGGGTTGGAGTTTGCAGTTGGTCAACACAGACCGTTCCTGGGATGACCCATTCAGGTTCCATCTTAATGGCAGTTGGAGGACTTGGGCTCTGACCATGCCATGGTAGGCAAAGTTGACAGGGGCGTCTACTCTCAACGGAGCCAAGAGTTCGGCTTCAGGATTTAGGAACCGTAAGGCAATTGGGGGGAGCTGGTCGATAAAGAACGTTCCTGGGATGACCAATCCAGGATTTAGGGACCGTGAACTCCCATCTGCCGGCTGGATGTGGAGTCCAGTGACTTTCCTCCCCGCCGTGCTCTGTGACACAGAGTACGTTGTGAAAGACGTTTCTTTGCTTGGGGGTTCACTGGGGAATGGTGGGTCATTACACACTAATGTGCAGTTGACCTTGGCGGGCGCCTCTGGGCGCTCTTTGGAGCCATGCTGGGGCTCCTTGGTTGAAAGAGGAGTAGAAGCTGCTTGGTGTAGCTGTTCAGAGTCTGGATGCAGGGCTCCCGGATGCTTGTCTCCCTTGCTTGGGTGACACTTCCCTTTAGCTGTACAAGCTTTGGCCATGTGTTCCGTAGACTCACAGTATTTGCAGCAGGCCTTGTACTCTCTTGAATCTAACCTTCTTCTCCAGGATGTTGGAGGATCCAATGGTGCTGTGCAAGGTTTGCCAACAGGCTGGGTTGGTACAGTGGTGAGGTCATCAGGAGCACGATCAGTGGCTTCTTGTTGAACCTCAAAAACATTATTTCCAAGAGCAGGGAAATATGGTACAGATGGCTGGCACTTTTCTTCAGAAAACTTCTTGTTGGGGCATCGTTCAGATGGTGCATTGCCGGCTCCCCGGCCAGTTGGCACATTTGGTGATCGAGATTCTCTTTTGTGGTTGCGCGAGAAGGTGGCGCGTTGGAGTGTTTCCTGAAGGGCTTTCGCTGTTGCCACTTTATGTTCCACCTCTCGTTGTTTCTCCATAAGCTCAAGCTCGTCTTGGGCAACCTTTAGTTTGGCCTTCATTTGTGCTGATTCAGCCTCTCGTTTGACCTTCAATTGAGCTGTTTCAGCCTTTCGTTTGGCCTCCAATTGAGCTGCTTCAGCCTCTATCTCCGCCAATTCTTTCTTTTTCCGCTGCTCCGCTTCCAACACACGAAAGACTGCGTTGGCCGCTTTAGCTTCGATATCTGCTTCTTCAGCTCAAATGGCCAAGCTCTCTGCCCTTGAAATGCGGGACACTTGGCTATGCCGAGAAAATGCTTTAGAATGACTGGAGGCGCCTGAAACGGAAGACGGTTGTGACATGCTGGAATACACGCGGGATCGTGGTAAGACACGGTGAAAGAATGAAGCTTTTTTGGCGGTGTGAGAGGGTGCCCCATGGGTTCGGGCATGCGAATAATGGGAAACTTCAGACTCATACCAATCGAGGTTGATTGGTTGGACCAGCTTTCCTGGTCCAATAGGCCACTTTGCCATGACTAGGGAAGACTCAGAGGTTTTCCTAGACAATTTGAATGAGTTTAGTGAACTTCATTCTTTGACCACTAGGGGTCACTGTTTGCAGATCAGCCATCAGGGTACTGTCTGACAGTAGAGGCACCACTGGGGAGTGCTCGCGTGCGTGGGTGCTTCAACGAAGTTCACCCTTTGACCACTAGGTCACTGCTTGCGTGAGTGAATACTTGAGCGAAGTTCACTCTTTGACCACTAAGGGTCTCTCTATCTGGGTAGCCACTTCAGGGAAATTCCTTCTTTGACCACTAAGGGGTCGCTTCTTGCTTGAGTGATTGCTTCAGGTGAAGTTCCTTCTTTCACCACCAGGGTGCCTTATCTGAGTAGTCTTATCAAGGAGATTCTCTCCCCCGCTATCAGGTGACATTTGCTGCGTGGTTGGGGGCAAGCCTGCTGTATCGAGTAGCTACTACTCAGCGTTGTTCCTTGGTATCGCTTTGAGAAAAGCCAGCCAAATTGTGTCTTCTTAAACCACCTTACAAGCTGTTAACCTCTGAAGAATACTGAGCTCTCTCTGGCTCCCTGTATGTCTCCACCTGGGTCGTATAGCTTCGCGGAATAAGCAAGGTTAATTTGCTGCTTGTTTCTCTTTGAACTGTGCTAAGTAGGTGCACCCTCTAGGGGGTGTTGCTTGCTTGAGTAGGTGCAAGTCTGCTCTTTGAAGCTTAGCTTCTGGATGGGGGATGCTGCACCTATGCTTCACTTAGCAACTAAGTGTCTGAATTCTCCAGCAAGGCTATAATGCTGAAGGCTGTTTGGTTGGCAGCCTGATTTTAGGTGTTGTGAGCAGATTGGCCACCAGGAGATGCAATTGTGTCTGTTTGAGGGCTTGGTTCTGCCTCTGGAACCAGATCTCCTTTTCTTTCCAAGCAGACAAAATTGATATGAGAAAGCAAACATTTACAGTTAAAAACGATTCTTTCAGAAGCAACAGTCTTTATAGTAAGCGGTCTGAAGTGCTAGTCTCCTCTCACATGCACAAACACCTCTGTTCTCCCCGCTTTACTTCCTGTTTGTTTCAAGCTGTGTGAGTTGCAAGCAAAAGGGGCGTTAGCTGCTCAACACTCCTTTGAACTTTTAGAGACACAATCTTTAGATTCCAAGGGAGGGGGCTTCATGGTGGAGTTTAGCTCTTCTAAACCCCAGTTGCTTAGTTACCATGGCAATTAATGGTTTGACTACTCCTTTGTCTTCTAACCAAGTTTTATGGGCAGGTGGGGGAGGCTGCCTGCTCTGAAAAGTCTTTTGAACAAAGCCTTTGCAGATTAACAACTTTTCTCTCTTTCCAACAAACATGCGTCTGGATTGCAGGCAAAGAAGGCTCTATGCAACAGCTGTTTAAATGTTACGTGCTGAGTTAAACACAAAGATTCCCTCTCCAAAGCTGTTAGCTAAAATGCAAGCACACATTTTTTGGCTTCTTTCCCCTCCTTCCTTGTCTTGTCTGTTAAATTGCTGGCAAAAGGGGGGGGGAATCGACCGTTCTGAGCTTAAATGAAAGGCAATAGGGGCTTGGAAGCTTTGAACTGCAAGCAAGTTTGTGGAAGATACACAGATTTGATCTTTAGAATCACAGTCTTTAAACATGCAAGAAATTCTGGTGATGTGATGTAGAAAGGCAGAAACGTATTGGGGAGGAAGCCTGCACCCGATTTTAACTCTTTTAAAATGTTGGCTGGCAAACAGATTCAATACCGAGCTGTTATTCTTTAGCATAGTCACAAAGAATATCCTACAGTCTTTCACTTTGCCTGTCAGCAGTGGTAAGAGCACAAATCATCTCAATTGCTTTACTTTAAAATATTCCAAGCTAACATGAAGGTAATCACTGATTTTAACTTGCAAGAGTTCAGTTGTTCTCACTTCATTCAGACAAGGCATAGAGAATTGCATTAACTTTTACTGCATCCAAGCTGATACAAAGAAGATTAATGAATTTACTTCCAAACAGGGCACAGAGAATTTTAACTCTGTCTTTTAACTTCCATACAAGGCACAGAGAATTTTAATCCTGTCTTTTAACTATCCTGTTTCCACGGTCGTGTGTATCCTACTTCCGTGTAGACAGGTAGCAGTTTACTCGAATGAACAGATCAAAGAAGAATACTTTATTCACAGAGATATTCAACAACTCACGATTAAGATGCAATACGTCTGGAATGCAATATTAATCTGGATCCATATCATTAGGTTAAAAGACAGTAATATCCTCCGTCCTGTATATAAATCACATGTTGAATAATTGCTGTGTCCAAGCCATGAGGCTGGATCCCAATGTGAAGAGAATCAAACAATGGCACAGAGCCAGGAAGTACAGTCATAAACCTTTGAACTCCTCCCACTGACTAGATAAACTGACTGCTGAAACTACATTACCCATAAGCCATTTCTTAAGGAAACAGCATTTAACCCTATAAATGCTAAACATCCTAACATACAGTTCTTAGCTGCTGGTTGGTCCAGAACACTATTCTTGCGGACTTAATGTCAAGTGCTGTTTTCTTGGTAATATAAAAAGGGTTGTGATTTTCAGCATTGGTAACAACTGTTAATACTTGGTGATCACATCTTCCATTCAAGAATAGCTAGGAATGGTCCCTGGTCCCTGTAGGCAACTTGTGAGATCTCTTTGGATTGGGTCATACCCAAGATTGGCTACACATCAGAGGATTTTAGGATTTAAGATGCTGTGAATTAGATGCTCACAGTCATTAATGTAGATGAAACAACTGATGATAAGGCATGATGGATTAAAAGGGCTGGAGTAACATAAAAAATTATACAAGTCATTTGGAGCAGAACAGCCACACACAATAAAAATAATAATTAAAACCTAGCTGAAAAAAAATACTTTAAAAATATAAGCAGTCTTGATAAAATGAAATGCTATAAATACTATCCAAATTGTAAGAAGATGGCCAGTCTCTGCTTCAATAACATTGTTCCCTTCCCTGGTTAAAATCAACACTTTGAATAATTGTAGCATATCACACATGGCAAACAGAACCATTTGTAACAATTCAACCAACCTACCAGAAATAGTGCCATAAAAAACAGAATAGAAACGCAAGTTAAGATAGGCAAGAAAATGGTAAGTGAGCACCTGTCCAGCCTAGACGAGTTCAAATCACCAGGACCAGATGGATTACACCCCAGGGTTCTCAAAGAACTGGCAGATGTGATCTCAGAACCATTGAACTATATTTTTCAAAGATCCTGGAGCACTGGGGAACTACCAGAGGACTGGAAAAGAGCTGATGTAGTTCCCATCTTCAAAAAAGGAAAAAAATGAACCCAGGAAACTACAGACCTATCAGCCTGACCTCAATACCTGGGAAGATTCTGGAAAAGATAATCAAACAACGAATCAGCGAACACCTAGAGGCAAACAAAGTCATTACTAAAAGCCAACATGGGTTTGTCAAAAACAGATCATGCCAGACAAATCTTATTGCATTCTTTGACCAAATAACAAAATTAGTGGATCAGAGGAATGCTGTGGATATAATTTACTTGGACTTCAGTAAGGCATTTGATAAATTAGATCACAACCTACTACTTGATAAGATAGAAAAATGTGGGTTAGACAGCATCACCACCAGATGGATCCGTAGCTGGCTGACCGGCCGTACTCAGCGTGTGGTCCTCAATGGAACCGCATCTACATGGAGGGAAGTGTGAAGTGGGGTGCCCCAGGGCTCTGTTCTGGGCCCAGTGCTCTTCAACATCTTCATCAACGATTTGGACGAGAGGATAGATGGGGAAATCATCAAATTTGCAGACGACACCAAGCTGGCAGGAATAGCCAACACTCCAGAAGACAGGCTTAAGATACCGGAGGATCTGGACAGACTTGAACACTGGGCACTATCTAACAAAATGAAATTCAATGGTGAAAAAAGCAAGGTTCTACATTTAGGCAGGAAAAACCAAATGTACAGGTATAGTATAGGGCAGGAGTCGGCAACCTGAAACACTGAAAGAGCCACTTGGACCCGTTTCCCTCACAAAAAAAAAACCCTGGGAGCCGCAAGTGAGCGCGCATGCGCATGCGCGTGCACGCACAGAACAGGGGGCTTGATTAGAGTGGAGCCTAAGGTGAGACATGCACTGGCCCTGCCCCGTCCAGCTCTGGTATGGACGGTTCTGCCGTCCTGGCTTCTCCTCCCCTCGGAAAAGACTGCTCCCCCCCCACACTCTACCTCTCTGGGACTTTCTTCTTAGGGAGGAGGAGGCCGACAGGGAGAAGGAGCTGCTGCGTCAAATCTTCCAAGGTGGCAGCAGAGGGCCGCTGGGGCTCGCCTATCTCAGCCTGCTGTAGGAGGCCATAGTTGAGGCTTCTGGCTCGCTCTGGGAGAGGTGCTTGGAAAAGAGGATGAGAAGCGGAAAGTGGGAGAAAGGATGTCTTCCAGCTCTCTGGGGTTCTTTTGCTGGGAGGATGAGGAAGCAGCGGGGAAAGACAGCTCCGGAGGGAGGCAGCCCCGCAGCCAGAAGCCGGCGGTCCGAGCGGAGCGGCACGGAAGACCTACCGGTCAGCGTGGGAGTCTCCAGTGTTGCCTCCCACGCTGACCGGTAGGTCTTCCGTGCCGCTCCGCTCGGACCGCCGGCTTCTGGCTGTGGGGCTGCCTCCCTCCGGAGCTATCTTTCCCCGCTGCTTCCTCGCCCTCCCAGCAAAAGAACCCCAGAGAACCCTTGCCTGTGAGCCAGGCCTGCCATCCGCGTGACTGTGATGGGAAACGGTCCCAACTCTGCTCCTGGGCCGCGAAGGGGCGCGGCTGCCCAGTCGCCACCACCTCTCCCGCCCCACTCAGCGCCACCGGCAGCAGCAGCGGGAGGACGGCGAAGAGGCGCGGCTGCCCGGTCGCCGCCGCCTCTCCGGCCCCGCTCAGCGCGGGTGGCGGCGGTGACATGAGGACGGCAAAGGGGCGCGTCTGCCCAGTCGCCGCCCCCTCTCCGGCCCCGCTCAGCGCGGGCGGTGGCAACACAACGACAGCGAAGGGGCGCGGCTGCCCGGTCGCCGCCACCTCTCCGGCCCCGCTCAGCGCGGGTGGCGGCGGCAACAGGAGGACGGCGAAGGGGCATGGCTGCCCGTTCGCCACCGCCTCTCCAGCCCCGCTCAGCGCGGGTGGCGGCAGCAACACGAGGACGGTGAAGGGGCGCGGCTGCCCGGTCGCCGCCGCCTGTCCGGCCCCGCTCAGCGTGGGTGGCGGCAGCGGCAGTGGCGACAGGAGGACGGCGAAGGGGCGCTGCGCAGCAGGTGGGAAAAGGGCCGGGCAGTCGCCGTGGGGGAATCTCAAAAGAGGCCCAGACAGCCGAAAGGCGCGGGCCAAGAGGGGAAGTTTCTGAGACCCCCGGTGACCCCCCCCCAGGGCTAGCAGAGGTGGCAGTGGAGAAGGGCGAGGGGAGACCCGGCGGGCAGGGAAGAGGCAGCCCGAGACTCGCCACCCCCACCCGTGGCTCCTTACGCAGGTTTTGCCTCCAGAGGACGGCAAAGGGACACCTTTCCAGCCGTCCTCCCGTGCGGTCCGAAGAAGGAAAGAGGTTTGTGGGTAGTCCCACAAACCAAAAAGTTCAACCAATCAATTCAAACTTTGTGAATTTTTTTTTTTGTGAGAAGTTTGAATTCATTGGTTGAACTTTTTTTGTCCCACTTTTTTTTTCCCGGATTGCACATGGCAGCGGAGGACAGGGAGCCGCAGGAGATGGCTGAAAGAGCCGCATGTGGCTCCGGAGCCACGGGTTGCCGACCCGTGGTATAGGGGGTACCTTGCTCAATAGCAGTAACTGTGAGAGGGACCTCGGAGTCCTAGTGGACAATCACTTAAATATGAGCCAGCAGTGTGCTGCAGCTGCCAAAAAGGCCAACACAGTACTAGGCTGCATTAACAGAGGGATAGAATCAAGATCACGTGAAGTATTAATACCACTTTACAATGCCTTGGTAAGGCCACACTTGGAATACTGCATCCAGTTTTGGTCACCACGATGTAAAAAAAAAGACGTTGAGACTCTAGAAAGAGTACAGAGAAGAGCAACAAAGATGATTAGGGGACTGGAGGCTAAAGCATATAAGGAACGGTTGCTGGAATTGGGTATGTCTAGTTTAATGAAGAGAAGGACGAGGGGACATGATAGCAGTGTTTCCAATATCTCAGGGCTGCCACAAAGAAGAGGTGATCAAGTTATTTTGTAAGGCGCGGAAAGGCAGACGAAGCCGATGGAAACTAATCAAGGAGAGAAGCAACCTAAACTAAGGAGAAACTTCCTGACAGTTAGAACAATTAACCAGTGGAACAACCTGCCTCCAGAAGCGGTGAATGCTCCAACACTGGAAGTTTTTAAGAAGAGACTGGACAGCCATTTGTCTGAAATGGTATAGGGTTTCCTGCCTGAGCAGGGGATTGGACTAGATGACCTCCAAGGTCCCTTCCAACTTTATTATTATTATTATTATTATAAATGTTCTTGAAGGAAGATCTTGCAGATATGATTTCAAGGCTGGGGCCAATTTGTTGCAAAGCTAAACCATGAATTATGGTGTAGAAGTAAGCTGTATACTAAAGCTAAAGCAGCTTCAGAAGCTAAGGATAAAATCAAATATTAGGTTTGGGCTCTGTGTTTTTTCCTAGAATCTCTAATTTGAATATGTACAGTATGTAACTGGTACTTATTTCGGATTTTTCATTGGATTATTACTCTCAAATATTAAATGTCAATTAAATGTTCTCTATATTAACATCATTATCTACACGATTGAAATATATTTATGATAGATCCCTAACATTTATTATATTCATTCTTAACCCTTTGTTTCTAGCTTAAAAAGCCTTTGGTCTTGAAATGCTTTCTTGTTCTTTATATAGTGCTGTACATATTAGAAAGATTTATTTCAACAGGGTATTTATCTCTTATATTTAAATTAAAAAAGAATTGTGATACACCTGGCACAATTGGATATGTTTGCTTTGTTTTCAGGAAATAATGTCCTAGGAAAAACTATCTTGATTCAAATGGCAAAAAGTCAGTAAGTTAAAAATAACTGAAAGTGGGATGTTAAATGTTTAACATATTTTACTGTCTCTGAAATATAAATATCTACTGAACAGTTGATACTCTGCATTGTTAGTCAAACATTTTATCATTTTAGCTACAAACACCTGAGCTCCATAACACCCACAGCATCCTGCATTTAGTCAAGAGACTATTAACCAAATGAGAAAAACTAAAGAAATGATAAACAGAATCAAAATGTCAAAAGTTACAAACTTTTTTCAATTGAATGAAGTCAATTTAAATAATTACATAAGTGTCTGAAAATCAAATAATCAAAATATTAAACTGTCATTGTTACATAAATTCAGTCCTCAAAAAGGCTTTTTGTCTGTATTTAAGTATGTCATTTAAGAAGACTTACCTTGGCAACATGAAAAGCAACCTGAGACCTTTCTATTTTATTCAATAAATGGATTCTTGAACCAGCAAGAGTAATGTGTTTTAAAGCTATAGCCTAAGATTGCATATCTGGAAAGCCTAGCACACATACTTAAAAGAAAATTGGAAATTATAAAAAGAAAGTATTCCTCAGTAAATATAGTGTTGAAAGAAAAGTCTTCATCAGGGTCCAGTCCAAGCCTGGAATAAACAAAATGGAGACTGCTTTAGAAAGAAGGTAGTTTATTGAAGAGCAGACCCACAAGACATGAGGCTCTGGAACAGCTGACCACATGTTGCTGGGACTGGTGGGTTTTACTTTTTATACCTTCTTGGGCTTTTGTATTTGGAGTTCCTGTTCCTGTGGCATGAACTTTGACCTGAGGTTCAGTGTGCCTTTCTGGTATTGGTGGGTTAATCCTATTATGTCCCAAAGATCATATCCTGCTTCCCTGGGGCTGGGGTTGATGTCTATGTCCTGTGTTGGATTTTTTTGGGTTGAGGGGTTGTTGATTCTAGGGATCTTTTGTCTTTCTAATCCCATCAGCTCCAAGCTTCCTAGTTCCAGCCTTTCTGAAAGGATTATCACATCTGCATTTCTACAGACCTGGTTTCTGCCGAGTTTCTTGCTGGGGGGGGGGGAGAAGTTTCTGCCTTTTTAAAGATCTTCTCCATTATTCCTTTGGGGAAGATCTGTCTGTTTAATATTTCCCAAAATGTTTTTTTCTCTGGGGTGTGTGTGCTGTCCTCCTACAATAGTAATATAGTAACGCAGCTCAGATATGTATTCTTTGCTGAATGGGAAAGAGAGGATTTAGGACTGACAGGTGGTCCTGAGACATACTGTCTGAGGTTCTATTCACAGCTTTGAGGATTTAAGCCTCCCCCCCCTTCCTTTCTGCAGTTTGCTGCAGTTACTCAAGGTCAGTTGATAGCTTGTCATTATGGCAATAAGACATAATTTTAATAAAACAATTAGAAGGATAGCCCAGTTTTTTTATTGGTTCCCAAAATCACTGGGGAGTCCAAGAAGGAGACATTTTAAACTTCTCTGGAAAACTTCTGGTAAGTTTCTTTTATTCTTTTTTCTAGTGACAAATTGCATACTCATTGAATCATAATGGAGCTAAAATTTCTTTATATTTCAGTTTGTTATACTACCCATTTCAGATAAAAATATTCTAGATCTCAGGTTACTCTAAGCACACTTACTGTTTGAATATGGCCAAAGGGGGAGGGATTTACTCCTTTATTTGAACCCAAACATCTCTATGTAATATAAGGAACTCCATTTGAAACTTCTGAAATTTCAAAAGTGATCTGCCATTAGGCTTAGAAAGCTGTTAAACCAGAAAAACGCATTCCAGCTGCTGTTCTCTTGGTTGTGTTGCAGTTTGAATTCTTTTGTAAGTGTGTTACTACTGCATCTGAACTTGGAGAGCTGCTGGAAAATCCTAGTAACCTAATCACATGCTTTTCTTTTTTTGTATTAATTTAAAACTGCTTTGGTGAATCAACCATCTGAATTGTAATAAGATGGTAAAAAACTAATGTTGCTTCTTATTAAAACCCAAGAACTATTAACTGAAGCTGATGCAAAAGAAATCATCTTATATTTAGAATTAAAAAGTTATTTCCATAGTTGTGCATATAAAAGTCTTGTTGCTGTTGTCATATATAAAAAACAAAGTTCTATGAGTTTTTTCCCAATTATTTGTCCATCAATCCCAAAAGAAGTATCTCTGATTTTAGTTGTGAGTCTTCATTAAGTCTATAAGATCTTCTGAATCAATGTATGTATTTAAATCCAGTTTTTAAAGCTTTTTTACATGTCCACCAAGCATGATAAAATTCCCCTCTTGTTGATCACATTTTCGACATGTATTTGAGATACATAACCATGGAAATATTCAACATTATCCACAATGGAAGAATAGATGGTAAAATGGTAAAGTTGATGGAGCTGGCTGAGATAACAAAAGTGACAGCTTTGATTAGAGAAAAGGCGTTTATTCATTTTAATACTGATTTGAAACCTGTTTTATACTTTTTGCATGAAACAGGGAAAATTGAAATTCTGACATTTGGATTTGATGCTACTATAGAAAATAGTAGATAATAGAAAAATGAAAGCAATGTTGTAAACAGTAAGAGTTTAAAGTAAATTTAAACTCATACCTGCTATAAAGGAAAGTTGGAAATCTTTGTATTTCTTTTTCTTTCTGCACTTTTGGCTTTGCTTTCTTTTTCACCCTTTACCTTTTTCTTCTACTTTGATTATTAATTTTCGTTATTTTTTCTCTTTATCTGAAAAATCTAATAAAATTATTTAAAAAAGAATTTAAAAGTTTTGAGTCTTGTTTGATTACAACAATAAATCATAGTCATGACATAGTCATAGTGTTCTGTTCGCACAAGCAGACATTTGAGACGAGGCAGTTCACAACAAATGATGTCTTTTTATTGGTACAATCACTGAACAGAAGCAAACAAACAATGGCAACAAACCCTTTTATACTCCCCGTGCAAGGGGATGCTCAGCCAATGATTGCAGGCTATTCTCCCGCCTCGCGCATGCGCGCCAGGCTGGAGACAGCCTGTCTGGGGTCCCGGGCAGACACGTGGTCTGTCCGGGTCTCTACAACCGTTCTGGTCTCTGCAACCTTTCTACAGACTTCCTGAGCCTTGCTGAATGACTCAGCAAGGCCCAGGACACAACACATAGTCCTAACAAAAATATATTTTTAATTTTACAATCTTCATTTATAAAATGTGGAAGGAACGTTATTGCTATTTTTATTGACAGTATTTCTAGACAACTGAATATCAGTCACGTTTTATCACTATATAAAATTTTCATAGGTAACAGCTGCGAAGAGTGGAAAACTAAATACTATTTTTTCATTTCTTTTAGCCTAAAACATATAGTTCAATTTAGTTTCTTTTATAACTTCATGGTAGTCATCTCGACAAAGCTAATTCAGTTTGCTGGGATACAGACTTTAAATTATTTGGGACTTGGACCACATTTTTTCTTCTTCTTGCACCTCTTCAGCTGTCTAATTTTTCCCCTTTCGATGAATACTCACGCTTATCTGTTGATCTGTTGAAAACTGGTTGAACATACCTTTTTTTTCTTATTTTTGAACGGCAAAGTTATACTTCTTAATGGTAAGTATTTGAGCACCTGTGTATACTTTTAGACAGGATTATATCCAACTATAATTAAAACTGTTAACATCAGTTCTAAATAAACTTTACCTTTCTTGGCAGGACTGCTATGTATTTTATCGATTCCATTAAAGATAATGTGCATTATATCTTCCAAAAGACACAGAAGCCCATTAAAGCTGATTGACATTCTAAAATGTAATTTTGTTCTTTAAAATCTTTAATTGGTATTTATTAAGGAAATGAATCCAGTTCTTTTGTTGTCATGTTGCCTATCAGCACTAGGGAAGAGTAAATAATAAACTAAACATACTATTTATTTTTGATAGTATAAAAACTTTGCTCCATTAAGGAAATGCTATTTTTAAACTTTGTTCCATTCTGAATAGAACTATGATAGAAAACAGTTCTGTCAGTTTTCAGAAATCATGGTTTGTATAAAACAACACATGTTGAGTAAACAGAACGTTCCATTCAAAGCATTCATATAGTTTATTAAGAAATATAAACATAATTATTCAATATATTTTAATCATTATTTTTATGAACATCTATATTCTCCCCATCTGCTTCTAATGATAGTTTATAATTTAAAAACTAATTATAAAATAAAAGTATAGCACTACCCCCGAAAGGGCCATTGGAGTCCGGGTGGAGTCCATTCTCTCCCTCAGGCTTGCCCCACAGAAGCCTCTCCCATTCCTCCTTATCGCCTTCTCCCTCAGGCTTACCCCCCAACCTGGGCCTCAGCAGAGCCTCAATTCCTCTCTGCCCTCTCGCTGACTCCTCCCCCATCCCTGCTACAAAAGTATAAAAAATAGAAGCAAATCTAAAATAGGATAGGGTCTGAAAAATATACAGGTAGTCCTCAACCTATAACAGTTCATTTAGTGACTTCAAAGTTACAACGGCACCTAAAAAGTGACTTATGACTGTTTTTCACACTTACACTGTTACAACATCCCCATGGTCATGTGATCAAAATTCAGACACTTGGCAACTCTCATATTTATGACGGTTGCAGTGTCAGGGGGTCATGTGACCACCTTTTGTAACTTTTTGACAAGCAAAGTCAATGGGCAGGCCAGATTCACTTAACAACTGTGTTACTAATTTAACAACTGCAGTGATTTACTTAATAACTGTGGCAAGAAAGGTCATAAAATGGGGCAAAACTCATTTAACAAATGTCTCACTTAGCATTTTAGGCTCAGTTGTGGTCGTAAGTTGAGGACCACCTGTAGAAGATCTGTTACATTAATGGGTGGCTTAGGCATAGCATTGTGTATTTTTCCTTCTTAAAGTTTTTGCCCCCTCAAAGTCTGTAAGAACAAATATTATTATATCAATTAGAAGAAGTTAATTTTAATGAATATATAAATTAGAAAAAAAAAAGCTTTCTACCAATAAAGAAGGAACGAGGTAAGGCTCCTTAAAAATAGCACAGAAAAAAATGTATTTCTATGCGTGACGCAGCTGTTTGCCGCCTCGCGTATTGCGCCCAATGCTGCTGCAATGCGGCTCGGCCGAGTGGGGCAGGTTTCCCCCCCACCCGCCGCACGGATCACCCTGCCGCTGCCACCATTTTCCCCCCACCCCCCCGCACAGATCGCCCTGCCGTCACCACCGTTTCCCACCCACCCCCCACACACGGATTGCCCTGCCGTCGCCACCATTTCCCCCATCCCCCGCACCGATCGCCCTGCCACCGCCGCCGTTTCCCCCCCAACCGCCGCACGGATTGCCCTGCCGCTGCCGCCATTTCCCCCCCAGCACGGATCACCCTGCTCAAACTTTCCGCGCTGCCTTCCCCCCTCCACCGCCCCCCCAAAAATCTTAAGAAGGGCTTTCGATCATCTTGCACGTTTTACTCACCGCCTAAACTCCGCTATTCTCACCCCTGCAGTGTTTTGCTGTGGGAGGCGGAAGTCGCTCCATGCAGAAAGGAAGGAGTTCCTCTCCCAAGCTGGAGGGCAAACTTTGGCTGCCCTTGACTCAGAGGTTCCCCTTCCAACGTGTGCTTAATTCGGCCCCCTGAGAGAAGCCGGGCCTCCCCTTCCCCAGCTGCCCATGCCAAAGCGCCTCTTAGCTAAGGGGAGATGGGAAGGCGGAGGGGAGCAGCCATTCTCGCAAAGGCACCACAAACCCGCGGAAAGAGAACTCAACGCTTTGCTGAGTTTCGTCCTGTTGCCGCACTAAAACCTGGGGAGCGCCGAAACTCACTTGCAAGTCCGGGACGCTGGAGTTTCCCGGTGTAGCCGTGCCAAGCCATGCCGCCAGGCTTCCCAGTGGCCAGCAGAAGGGATATCATGGCAAGAGCGATCATTTCCCCCATTCCCTCCCTGGCCCGTCTCGACACCTCTTTCTCTGCACCACTTCTGGCTTCTCACCTCTCCCCGCCCAGTTCTTGCAGCTGCTCCCTGACTCCCGGTGCAGAGAAAGAGAGCAAAAGTGCTGGCACACGTGGAGAGGGGGAGGGGAGAAGCCCGGCCCCGCGTCCCTCTGGGGCGATAGCCCGTGGGCCCACAGGGATGGCTCTGCGTGCCACCTGTGGCACGCGTGCCATAGGTTCGCCACCACGGTGCTATCTCATCTCCATCAAGACATGAGCACTTTTGAGTTGATAGCAACATCTTGTTGTCCCTAATTGCCTGATATGCAAAAACTAGGCATTTGGTTTCAGGAGAGGAGGTGGCTCTAGAGCTTTCCCTATAAAGTCTGACATGAGGGTAGGGATTGCAATTTTGAAAACATGTGAATACAACAGCCACTTGTATTTAAAATGTATTGCTGTAGCAGACATGACCAGTCCCAAAACACCTGTTAGGCCCTTAAGCAGCTTCTCAGACCAAAAGTAAAACCTTTTCTTGGATACAGATCACAAAGATCTGTAGTCGGGTTGATTGAAGGGAAAGACGGAAAGGGAAGAGTCAGCAAATGAACTATTTCCCATGTCTGCCAAGACATTAGCATAGAGCCATGGTGGTGAACCTATGGCACGCATGCCACGGGTGGCACGCAGAGCCCTCTCTGTGGGCACATGCGCAGTCGCCCCAGTCCTAGGCCTCCGCCGTGTGCAAAGAAAAAAAAGGTTCAATCAATCAATTTCAACTTCTCGCAGGAAAAAAAAAGATCTTGCAAAGTTGGAATTTCTTGATTGAACTTTATTTTCAGTCCCACACTGCGGCGGAGGAAGTGACGTGTCGGAGCTGGAAAAAAGGTGCCGTGTGGGGGTGGGGGAGCGGCGGGAGCAGGGCGCTCCATGTGAGGGGTAGGGCAGGGCCTGTTGCTTCTCTCCCCCTGCCAGACACCTGCCGAAGCCGCTCAGGTTAAGGTTGCCGCCCCCGCCCAGATGCCCTCGCCTCCCCCAAGCCTTTTTTTTTTACTAACCTGCCTTTCAGCTGCATTCTGTTTCTCCATTTGCTTCTCAGCCTTCACTACGTGTTTGTGGGACAAAAAAAAATGTTCCATGAGACTTTCTAACTTCTCGTGAGATCTTGCGAGAAGTTAGAAAGTCTCATGGAACTTTTTTTTTTTTACCAATAGTCCCACAAACACGTGGCGAAGGCTGAGAAGCGAACAGAGAAACGGAATGCAGCTGAAAGGTAAGTTAGTAAAAAAACGCTTGGGGGAGGCGAGGGCATCTGGGCGGGGGTGGCAACCTTACCCTGCATGGTGGTGGGAGGGTTAACGGGCGCGGGGGTCCCAGGAGGAGCTGCACAAAGCAGGCAGAGGGGAGGCCGGGCAGATTGCAGGTGCCATTCCTCGCCTCCTCCGCGCTGCCGCCACTGCTTTGGCCAAAGCAACCCAGCCATCGCTGCCACCGCCAGTGTCCTGCCCGGCTCTGCTGCTGCCATGCTGCTGCCCCACTGGCAGCGTCTCTGTCCTGCGCGACTGTCCCGCTTGTGCCTGCGATTGGCGTCTACACCGTCGCCGCCACTGGCACCCCGAAGTCCCGCCCGGCTCTGCTCCGGCCCCAGGCAGCGCCTCTGCCCTGTGCGGCTAAAACCGCTCGTGCCTGTGATCAGCCTCTGCACCACCGCCCCCCCCCCACAGTCCCGCCTGGCTCCGTTCCGGCCCTGGGCAGCGCCTCTGCCCTGCGTGGCTGCTCCACTCGCACCCGCTCTGACCCCGCGATCGGCCTCTGCACCACCGCTGCCGCTGCAGAAGTCACGCAATGGGGGTGTATATCCGGGCAGCTCGGGCGAGAAGAAGGTGGGCTTCATAGGGCTGGACCCCGGTGCCTCTGAGTCCTCCCATGACGGAGCCCTGCTGATTGCCAGCTCCGAGGGCGGCGGCGGCAAATGCGGCTCAATCCTCAGCAAGCCCTGTTTGCCACCTCCTGCCCAATGCCGCTGCCATGAGGCCGCGGAACAAGCCAGGCGGAGGTAAGGAACAGGGTCAGGGCGGCGGGAGAAGGGCGCTCTGCGAGGGTTTGGTCCAACGCACATGGGGCTGCTGCCTTGCTTTCTGTGCTGTGCCAGGGCTGGGCTGGATGGGGCACAGAGCCTCCATGCTGCTTTTTCCCCTGCAGACATCGGGAGCGCCCACCCCACCTACCCCTTGTCCCGGGGCAGCTGCTGCCGTCCCGCGCTCTCCAGACTGTCGCCGGCCAGCCAGGCGCGCCGAGCTCGGGCCTCGGGCAGATGGAGGGCGGATGGGAGCGAGAGCCACAGCTGCCCAGCTCCTCCGCCTGAGGACGCATGCAGGGACCGGTGCTGCACGGCTCGGTAAGCCACGGTCTGCCCGCAGGAGGAGACGGATGGAGGAGGAGGGCTGGCCGGGGACAGGCGCAGTGCTGCCCACGGGGGGAATCTGACCAGCCCCAGCCTGGAGGGGGGGAGAGACTGAGGGAGCCCGAAGGCTAAACTGATCCAGCACAGCATCTGACTGTTTTTATTAGCACCAGCAAGCTCAATTATCTTATTCTGCTGGGGAAGTGTCTGTTATTTGCCTGCCTCTATAGCCCTGCAAATGTTTTATTATGGGAATAGCCCTATACAAACTATCAAGCAAAATCAATCTAGAAATGAAGAAAAAACAGGTAATAGGTATGTGGCAACTGAAGGTGCACATTTACAATACGTTCCAGGACTATATATGGATTGTATACATAGAATTAAAATGACAGTTTTCAGTTTTTTTTCTCATAATTCTTCTTGGATTTTGGATTATAATACAACCTGGTCATTCTATAGAACTAAACTTTGAGGCATGTTTTGTTACATTGCGGCCATGTCCTAACCTAAGGTATGTCTAGAATCAAATACATGAATACAATTCCACAGCACAGTATTATTACATTAATTCCATATTTAAAGAGGCTATTTTCTTTTATTGGTCTAGTAGTTTTTGAATTGCAGTAAGGCCATCTTCTATTATCATCCAAATTTTTCAGAATTGTTTAGGAAAAAGAGTTGAATAATCATATATAGGTAAAGGTAAAATGATTTTGCAATAAACTGTTTATAGCAGGGGTGTCAAACTGCCGACCCGTGGGCCAGATGTGTCACGCGGAAGCCGCGCCCACCCCATTGCTGGCAATGGCAAAACTGTCCCTGATACGTTGCACAACGTCACATGACATCGCGAGTTTGACATGTCTGATTTATAGCACTACATGATGCTTATTTTATCTACTGCATACCTGCACAATGCAATTCTTGTAAATACAGGTAATCGCTGAGTTACGAATGTTCACTTAGCAAATGTTCAAACTTACGCCATAAGTGCCCCCTAGTGTTTACGAACAAGTCCCAAAATTATGAATGTTGCAGTACCACAGCAGTCATTCACCCTTACAAACGACCACAGAGGCATTGCAACATTCGCTCTGCCTATTCCCCCACCACCATGCCGGGTCTCCATAGGCAGGCCTGTGGATACTCGCATTACAAAGATCTAGAGAGCCTTTGGTTTCTTGGTCTATTTTGGCACTTCAGGCCTTCAGTGCATTTGCAGAGAATGGAGGCCTAAAGTACCTCAAGATCATGCGAGATCAGTAGTGCAAGATCTCTACTGATCTCACATGATCTCACAGTACTTTAGGCCTCTGTTCTCTGCAAACGGAGATCTGAAGCCTTCCCTCCGTTTGCAAAACCTTTTGCTATCTTTGCAAAAAGCTTTTGCATGCACGTCCCTCTGGGCCTCCATTTACAGTGGTGAAGGCCTTTCCTCAAGGCCTTTGCTGCCAAGAACAGAGGCAGGGAGGGATGTGCGTGCCTCTCCAGGGCTCCATTTTCACCAGCAAAGTGCTTGAGATGGCCTTTGCTGATGAGAACAGAGGCCCAGAAGGACATGTGCACCTCTCCAGGGCTCCATTTTCGTTGGCAAAGGCCTCCTCAAGCCCTATAGGCTATTTGAAGTGGCGCCCCATAAATGCATAAACACTTATCGGCCAAAGGCCGAAAGCTTCTGGGGGCCATGATCTCATGCAACTTCAAGCACCCATCCATTTTTGCAGAGAATGGGTGCTTGAAGTCCTGTGAGATCAGGGCATTCAGAAGCTTCCAATCTGTGTGCAAAAAGTGTTTCCATGCCAATGAGAGGCTTGAAGCAATGTGATTTCACTGCCCCAAACCTCCCTTCAGCATGCAAACCCTTTTCCGAGCCTGGAAGCCTTTGGAGGAGTCTCACCGAGGCTGCCCACTGCTCCAGAACAGTCATCCTGTTCTCCCTCTGCTCTCACTGATTGCCGGGAGCAAGCAAAGAAACAAAGAGGCTGGAGAGGAGACAGATCTTCAAAAGGTAAGTGACCCGGTGCAGCAGGATGGGGGACTGGGAGCAATTGTGGGGATCCCAGGGGAAGGAGAATGAGGTATCTCTAAGGCAGGACATAAAACAAGACATAAGTCATAAAACAGGACGAGTCTTAAATGCGTGTATTAGTTAGAAGAGGCAAAAAGGAAATGGAAAATGTCAAACCACAAGTTCATCTGTCGGTCGCACAAAGGTGTCAAGCTTGAAGCTCTGTTACAGTTAACCACATATGTCTCGCTTCTATGCCTCGCTCTCACTGGTAGCTAACCACAAATGAACTGCCGGAAACTTAGATGATTGGCAAGATACCTGTGACCTCGATCCATGAGAGGGGGACAAGATATTTAACTACTTTAGCATAGCAACAGGGGGGCTGAAAGGGGGCTGTAATTCAAGTAACCAATCAATGCTAACAAGTTACATTTCCGTGTTTTGCTGCTTCTAAAAGAGTATATATGTACTTGTAATTCCATGAGAAGGTGTTCAGAGGTTGTTATGATTTTTGCTCTGAACCTTTGCGCAAATAAACCAACTTCTTTTGATTCCGTGGTCTGAGTCCTGTGGTTTTCTGCAACATTTTTCTGGCGACCCAAGATGGGACTTGGAGCAATATTTTGCTGAGGATGGCACGGACCGACCGGTGCCCAAGCGGGGCCGTCACGCTAAACCTTCAGCCGGCATGGATGATTTCTCCAGAAGGAGGCGGACGGCACCGCAGGGGTATTTGGTGGACAACCGACCGATCCAAGAACCTGAACGGAATCAAAACAAGTCACGAAACAAAGCTGGTTGGAAAAGAAGACGCCTGCAGGCAAGTATTGTGGAATTGTAGACCCACTCATTTTGAGAGTGGAAGAGGGAGCCTGATCACCCCCCTGGGTCCGGGATCGGCGCATCCTAAAGAGGCCCAAGAGTTGTTGTGTGGGTGGTTAAGCCATTGCAGTTCCTGTTGGTGACCGTTGGAACGGCCGGCATCACAGGTCAGTGGCAGTGTTTTAGAAAATGGGTGGTGGAGGAAGTGTCCCTTGGACACCTCTTCAGTGTATGTTGAGGAATTTTAAGAAAGGTTTTAGTGGAGATTATGGAGACCCCAAGGCCAATCCAGGAGACTTAAAGAAATTCTGTGAAAATGAATGGCCAACGTTCAATGTAGGATGGAAGGCTGAAGGTAGTTTTAATCTAGACTTCATCTCAAAAGTCCACCAAATTGTTACTGACCCAGATCATGGTCACCCAGATCAATACCAATATATTGACCAGTGGCAAGTAGTAGTAAAACAGAATCCTCAATGGCTTCGCAAATGCAGAGTGGAACTCATGCGGGTCTGCGTGGCCAGAATGAATAGAAATCCCAGATCTCAGGTCACGAAGAGTCAGACTGAAGCCAAACCTGTCTTAAAGACTGAACCCTATGAAGAAGATAATCCTCCTCCTGTGCATCGTCCTATGGCCCAAGGCATGCAACTACCAGTCCCAATTCAACCGGCAAATGTTGATGATGGCAATATTCAAGTTCAGGGGGCAGGAGTGCAAGGAATTCAAAGGAAAGTGCCCCTGATGTTAAAAAGAAACTTCAGAAACAAGAAGGGGCATTGGGCATGACTATGAGTCAATTGATGGAAATTGTACGTAAAGTTTATGTCAATAGAGAGAAGGTGGAAGAGAAGAAGAAAGAAGATAAAATGCAACGTAAGGCTGAATTGCTGGCAGCTGCATTGTCAGGCAATTCCAGAACCCTAGGAAGGAATCAGTGTGTTTTGTGTAAAGAAGAGGGACATTGGCAACATGAATGTCCTAAAAGGTTTGAACTTGGAAGAATAGAACAGGGATGTGGACATTTAACTCAAGAAGTCAAAATATATGATTTCCAGGGAGAAGGAAGAGGAAAAATGTTTCGTCCATATGGATTCCAAGGAAGAGGTCGAGGCCAATTTCAAGAACAAGTGGAGGCCATAGGTTTGGCCGCAGTTGAACAATGGCCTGAGGACTGAAGGGGACCGGGTTTAAGTCAAGCCCCCCCTGAACCCTTGGTCCGAATGAAGATAGGGGGCAATAATGTGACCTTTTTAGTAGATACGGGGGCATCTAGATCTGTAGTTACTAAGTTATTGGCTCCCTTCTCTGCTGATGTCATAAATGTACAGGGAGTTGATGGCTCAGTAAATTGTCACCCTTTTCTAAAGCCCCTGAGATGTTCCCTAAATGGAAGGGACATTGAACACCAATTCATATATATGCCTGAGTGTCCCATTCCCTTATTGGGTCAAGACATGTTATGTAAAATGGGGGCAACTTTGTCATTTGAAAAAGACAAAATGGCACTAGTAATGAAGCATCCTCCAGATGAGATGTGGCGAATAATGGTGGCCCAAGAGGTTCAAGTCCTCGATACTTGGCAGGAGTTTGATGTGCACCAGTTATGGGCAGAAGATAATCCGCCAGGACATGCAGGTCACCATACACCACTAGTCATTCAAGTGAAGCCTCTGGCAGTGCCTATTTGTCTCCGGCAGAGAAATTATCCTCGCCCCATTACACAAGCAATTCAAGATCATATTACCAAATACTTAAAGGCAGGAATTTTAACAACTATTCAATCTCCTTGGAACACCCCAATCTTACCCATCCCAAAGCCTGATGGCTCATTTCGACCAGTCCAAGATTTGCATATTGTCAATAATGCTACAGTTACTGTACATGCTGTAGTGCCTAACCCATATACCCTCCTGAGCTTGATTCCAGCATCAGCTGTTTGGTTCTCTGTGGTAGATTTGAAAGACGCTTTCTTTATGATCCCAATACATAAGGACAGTCAGAAGCTGTTTGTTTTTGAGTGGGAAGACCCAGTAACAGGCCAGAGAAAACAATATGCTTGGACCAGACTTCCTCAGGGATTTAAAAATTCACCTACTCTTTTTGGCAACACCTTGGCCTCAGACTTAGAAGACTTCCAGCCCTGTGAGGAAGGAGATGTATTACTCCAATATGTTGATGATGTGTTAATAACTGGACAGACAAAATAAACTTGTTGGGACCAACCAACTACTTCATCTGTTGATGGACAAACGATACCGTGCCTCAAGGAAGAAAGCCCAATTAGTGAAACCCCAGGTTAAATACTTAGGTTATACTATAAGTCAAGGCCAGAGAGCAATAGGACATGAGAGAAAGGAAGCTGTGTGCCGAATTGCAGAGCCAACTAATAGGAGAGAATTACGGGGTTTTCTAGGAGCAGCGGGATATTGTAGAATATGGATACCAAATTTTGCCCTGCTAGCCAAACCACTGTATGAGTCCACAAAGGGGGGAGAAAGAGAGCCCTTTATTTGGACGCATGACCAAAAACAGGCTTTTGAGGCTTTAAAATTGGCATTATCTCAAGCTCCTGTTATGGGACTTTCCAACCTCGAGAAACCTTTCAATTTGTATGTGGACTCAAAGAATAATATGGCTCTTGGAGTCCTTTCTCAAGAAAAGGGAAGTTGGCAACAACCTATAGCTTACTTGTCAAAACAACTTGATGGAGTATCAAAGGGATGGCCACATTGTCTTAAAATTCTGGCAGCCACAACTCTCCTGATAGAGGAAGCTAATAAATTGACTTTTGGACAACTAACCATAATCTATACCAGTCATGCAATTCGTGGAGTTTTGGAAACAAAGGGACATTTATGGATAACTAACTCCAGAATTTATAAGTATCAAGCTCTCCTCATTCAAAACCCTCAAGTGACATTGAAGCAGACAAATGGCCTAAACCCAGCCACCCTATTGCCTATACCAGGTCCTAAAGTTGAACATAACTGTATGCAAGTGATAGAAAGTCAATTCTCATGCAGGCCTGATTTAACTGATGTGCCACTGAAAACAGTGGACTATAATTGGTTTACTGATGGGTCAAGTTTCATTTCAACAGGAGAACGATATGCGGGCTATGCAGTAGTCTCACTTGATAAAGTCATAGAAAGTGGGCCACTCCCAAAAGGCACAAGTGCTCAAGCAGCAGAACTGTGGGCTCTCATACGAGCACTGGAAAGAGCAAGAGATGAAAGTATAAACATTTGGACTGATTCTAAATATGCATTCCTCACATTACATGTACATGCTGCAGTCTATAGGGAGAGAGGACTCTTAACAGCTGCAGGAAAAGAAATTAAACATCCTCTTTTGATTGAAAGACTTATAACAGCAGTCTTGGGACCAAAAAGGGTAGCTGTCATGCATTGTAAAGGACATCAAAAGGGACAAGATGAAGTAGCCAAAGGAAATAGAGCAGCTGATAGAGAAGCAAGGTTATCAGCAACCCGAAACAGCCAAACTTACCCTGACATGACAGCTTATGTAGCATTGGAAATGCCAAAAGGACTGAGTCCTAGATATACTAAAGCAGAAGACTTACAGGCAAGTGTAGATTTGCAAGGATACAGGCAGGGAGAGTGGTATGTACTCCCAGATGGAAGGATTTTTGTACCTGAGAATTTAGCCTGGCCAGTGGTAAAGGAAACTCATTCAACTACTCACATGGGAAAGAGTGCATTAGCTGAAGCCCTCCACCGTATTGTGTATATCAATCGTCTTCACTCGCTATGTGCCCATGCAATTGAAAGATGTAACATTTGTGCCCAGGTTAATCCAAGACAAGGACCTATTCTTCTGCCAGGAAGTCAGCCTAAGGGATATTATCCTATGGATTCATTGGTTGTTGATTTTACAGAAATGCCAAAATGTGGACTATATAAAGCAATGTTAGTCCTAGTGTGCAATTATTCAGGATGGCCTGAATGTTTCCCCACCAAGACCAAACAGGCACGAGAAGTGGCCAGAATCTTACTCAAGGAGATTATTCCCAGATATGGAATACCCTCATTCATATCATCAGATAATGGACCTGAGTTTGTACATCAAGTAAATCAGACGCTGGCTAAATCCTTAGGGATGCACTGGAGGTTTCATTGTGCTTTTCATCCTCAATCTGGGGGAAGGGCAGAGAGAATGAACTGGACAATAAAGGAAAAGGTGACAAAGGTGTGCCTTGAAACTCACCTTAAGTGGGTGGATGCATTGCCACTAGCACTTTGGTCTGTGCGATGCACCCCTCGAAAAGGAATTAGGCTATCCCCTTTTGAAATGATGTTTGGAAGACCCCCTATCATAAGTAATAACTTGAAAAATCATATAGGGGATTTAAGTCAATTAGGAACTACATGGGTGAGTCAAATGGTAGGAGAGTTAAACAAGCAAATACAAGCAATCCAACAATATTGTGTGTCCCTCAGTCCACCATTTTTGAATACCCCCAGTCATAATATTCAAGTGGGAGACAAAGTATGGGTAAAACACTGGAAAGGGGAAAAACTTGAAACCTAAATGGAAAGGCCCATATACTGTGGTCATGTGTTCTCCACTTGCAGTAAAAGTGTTAGAATCCAAGTCTTGGATTCACTGGACTCGAGTTAAGCCAGCAGTTGATGAATATTGGGAGGCAGAACAGGACGAGGCCCGCCCTTTAGTGGTATGATTGAAGAAGCACCCCCTATAACTGCCCTACCGGCAATAGGCAGGCAACATACGGGGCAGAAGAGGCCTTACTGGTGTCACTCCGGAAGCTGACCCTCTACGTACGGCTGAAGACAAGAATGAGGAAGACAGTTGTTAAAGTGTTAGGAGTGTGTGGTGTAAATTAGATCTATTTCAAGGAATGGTAGTCCGACAATACATAGCCATAGGTGCAGTGAGTCTGATCACCCTGGTTGTGACCTGTTGTATTGGACACCTTTTCTTCTGGAAACATCCCAATCCCAAAGAAACAAGTGTTGCGCCTAAAAAGCACTGACTGTGACCAAGGACAGTGTGTATCTCTTGGGGACACTTATGTTTGAAACATCTTGGGAGTGGGTTCTCTGTTGTATAGTAAGAGTCTTGGGAGTGTGGGCATTATATTTAGCAAATAAGACTCGGCTGTGTGGCTCACCCAAGACTGACCTGGTCCTTTCCCAAATCACACCTAATCCCATCCATCTTCCTGATATGGTAATTTCATAATTGCAATTGCTCCCTTTGGTGTGACTGTGAGTGTGAAACTGAGTGGGATATTGGGCTTGTAAGATAGAAGAGAAAAGAAAAGTTGACATTGACTCATTTTAGATTATCAGACATGAGTCTTCTATGGCTTTGGCTAATGTTTGCAAGTGGCATGTTGAGTAATGAGACCCTGAATGATAGTCCCAAATGTTGTGAGAGTGGCCAATTAACTCTTCTCACACTTGAAGAAGGCTCCGGGGACATTGAGGAAACAAATGCTGTTTGTGTTGTTATGTGGAATAGCAGGACTAGCCTTCATCCCCTGTGTAATGCCTTTAATCAGACAATTAGTTATGAGATCAGTGAAAGAAATCAGGGTTGAAAAGGAATTAGTTGTGATAGAAGGATCCTTGGAAAATAGGTTCACCTCAGACCCAGGAAGGGAAAGTGAGGATCCAGACAGTGGAGTGTATGTACGACTTACACCCTGGGGATTGGAGGACGTGCCTGAGGAAGATGATTTTTGAGAATCACTTTATGGATTTTTCACTCTTTCTTATTATTGCTATCTGCCTCTAGGATGAACTGGCAGCAGGAAACAGAAAGATGTGTGCCAGTCTAAAGTGTTAATTATGCCATATATTATGCCTATCCATATATGCGATTTCAGCTCAGCTATCTTCGCTTGCTGGGAAAAAGCTAATGCTCAAGTAGAAACTGTAAAAGTGAGACTCAATTGTTACCTAAAATGGAGTCTCAAAGGGGGGGAATAAGGCAGGACATAAAACAAGACATAAGTCATAAAACAGGACGAGTCTTAAATGCGTGTATTAGTTAGAAGAGGAAAAAAGGAAATGGAAAATGTCAAACCACAAGTTCATCTGTCGGTCGCACAAAGGTGTCAAGCTTGAAGCTCTGTTACAGTTAACCACATATGTCTCGCTTCTATGCCTCGCTCTCGCTGGTAGCTAACCACAAATGAACTGCCGGAAACTTAGATGATTGGCAAGATACCTGTGACCTCGATCCATGAGAGGGGGACAAGATATTTAACTACTTTAGCATAGCAACAGGGGGGCTGAAAGGGGGCTGTAATTCAAGTAACCAATCAATGCTAACAAGTTACATTTCCGTGTTTTGCTGCTTCTAAAAGAGTATATATGTACTTGTAATTCCATGAGAAGGTGTTCAGAGGTTGTTATGATTTTTGCTCTGAACCTTTGCGCAAATAAACCAACTTCTTTTGATTCCGTGGTCTGAGTCCTGTGGTTTTCTGCAACATCTCAGTGGATTGGGGAGGCCGTGGCTGATCTAAAGCAGGTGGCCTGTTCCATCACTAGGCCCCCTATGGCCTTCCCCATCCTGAGATACCTCATGTGCACTTAACGACCCGCACATACGATTAGTGAATGTGTGGGCAAACAGAGGGAGTGATCACATTCAAGATACGCCATTCACTCCTACGAATCCTCGAGTTACGAATGGAATGGGCAGGTTCTATTACATTCGTAACTCAAGGACTACCTGTAATTCTACTCTCTCTGCCAATTTATGCTTAGTTTTGGGGATGCCAAAAACCTATATTTATTGGGGGGGAAACAAAGACTTTTTAAAAATCTCATAATATATTTGTTCTGACCCAGCCTTCGTGAGTAATGATCAACTGCTTACTCGTGAGTAAAAACCCCTTTTATTTACAAGGCAGGAACAAACTTTGTTCATGGGAGAATTCCAGATAACAAGTCTTTAAATGCTTAACCAAGCAGTGACAATCCCTGCTCATACTGGCTGAGATAATTTAATGTCTATTAGTTCCCAGCAGGGAGACTCAATTAGCACTTCAAACACAAAACAAGTAGTGCCGACCAACCTGGGTCTTGGCAAAGAAATCTTTGCAAAGAAATCTGACTGATTGAAGTATCCTGTAACACGAATGGTTGTCTGCGATAACAGGCCACTCCCAACCTCTCCTATTTATGTTCCAGCCAGGGAGGGGCTGGCTAACGTGTCCTTCTTTTCCCTGAGAGCCGGCCCATCGCCTTCTGTTGCTCTGCTATACTCTCCTCTCTATGCATACACGCATCTGGGACAGGTCCCATCTGTTCCTCCTCCTTACTCAGCTCAGGCCCCGAAAACAGCTGCCTCTCCGCCTGAGCATGGGCAGTTGGCTCCGGCTCTGCATCTGGCTCTGAGTCTTCTTGCTCATCGGAACCTTTCAAAGACTCTGATGTTAATCCAGGCTGCCCCCTCTCCCTCCTCCTCCTTATCTGACACAACAATATTGGACAAATTCCTGCATATCGTAGATTTTGCTTCTGAGAGCCAAACTACCCATGATAATTTATTTCCTATGTCATCTTTGAAGCAGGATAGGGTATTAAAATGGTAACAAATGTTGAAGATGCAGTCATAGCATTCAGTCCAATCTTAATCACTCTCATGCTATTATTTTTAACAGCAAAAGACAATTTAATACATAGTTTAGCCTTCAGTGGCTCTAGTGATATCTGGTTATTCCAATTCTTCTGGCCTCCTGAAGCCATGTGTGTGATATACTTGGGTCTTATATTCCTGCCATTGAGGTTAACTCAGTGGTGGGATGAAGCCGGTTGAGTTCAGTGAAAGGCCTGTAAGTCTTTTTCCTTTTCTTGGAAACGGCTTCTTTTCCCCCCCACCAACCCCAAGTTCTTAGATTCTCTTTCAGGAACTACAACGTTTGCACTGGTGTGACCAGTTCCTCTTTCAGCACACAGCCATCGCGTCCCAGTTCCAGGGAGCACTGTCCATGGCCAGCCATTGCTTGGCCTTTGCCTCGCCTTCTTCCTGAGTCACCAGATCGTCTCTCGCCTAAACTCGCAGGGGGAGGACAGGGGGAAGGCCTCACTGGAGCTCCCCATGCCACCAACAGCCTCCCACTGTCCTACCCACCAAAGTCCCACCACCGAGGAAACAGGCGGTACTGAGCTCCTCTGCCCAGAGAGGGGCTTCTATAGGCTCCGCTTCTCCGCAGGGAGAGGTTTGCAGCTACGAGTCCCTGGCGGGGGCGCTTTACAAGGCTGCCATGGCCCTCACCATTATGCTCAGCACTCTGTCACCTTGCCTGCAGTTTGATTTGGGCTCCTTGGTGCCTTTGGCCGGTGGAGGCTGGAGGATCAAACTAGAGACCGGTCCTGCAGGATTCAGGCCAAGTTCGGAAAGGGCCCTTCTTGCTGCTGGGGCTGCCACTTGTGTCTCCTGCGGCTCCCAGTCTGCCTCAGCCATGTGCAGTCGGGGGGGGGGCAAAAAAGTGGGACTAAAAAAGTTCAATCAATTCAAACTTCTCACGGAAAAAAAAAACCTCGCGAAGTTTGAATTGATTGGTTGAACTTCTTTGGTTTGTGGGACTGCCCACAATCTGTTTGTGGGACTGCCCACAAACCTCTTTTGTTCTTCGGACTGCACGTGGCTGGCAGCAGCGGAGGAAGAGACGGGAGGACTGCAAGAAAGGTGAGTGGGCTTTTCTACCTTCCTCCGGCTCCCCTCCTCCGACTCGTCCGGCCCTGCTGTGCCTTCCTCGGGGTGCAAGAGAAGTCTCAGTCCCCAAAGGAGATGCGGCAACCGTTTCTTAAGCGCCCCTGCCGGGGATTGCAGCCCGGAAGATGCGCGCCCCATTTCTCACCTGCTTGATCTGGCCGTCCACCAGATTCTCCATGATGTGGGCTGCCAGGAAGGCGATGCCCAGCATGACAAGGCAGACCGGGAAAGAGGCTCGCCGGAGCCCAGGGACTTGCAGTAGGCCAGGAGAAGGGAGCGAGCACCCGGCCACTCCGCCATGCAAAGATGCCCAGCCCAGGAGAGAACGCCGGGAGTGGTGATGGCGCCTCCTCCTCCAAAGGGGCACCTCCCGGCTTCGAGGCACGGAGGCAAGCTGTTCCGCTTTCCCCGATGCTTGCTTTCAGTTTCCAAAGCGGCCTCGGCGTCACCTGGCCGGCGCGCTTGTTCGGGAGGAGCTCAGCCTGGATCGGCTGGTGGGCAGGTCGGCACCTCCCAGCTCCGAAGCATGGAGGCAAGCTGCTCCACTTTCCCCAATGCTTGCTTTCGGTTTCCAAAGCGGCCTTGGCATCACCCGGCCGGCGTGCTTGTTCGGGAGGAGCTCAGCCTGGATCGCGCCGGTGGGCACCTCCCGGCTCCGAGGCGTGGAGGCAAGCCGCTCCGCTTTCCCCGACGCTTGCTTTCGGTTTCCAAAGCGGCCTCGGCATCACCTGGTGGGCGCGCTTGTTCGGGAGGAGCTCAGCCTGGATCGGCTGGTGGGCAGGTTGGCACCTCCCAGCTCCGAGGCACGGAGGCAAGCTGCTCCGCTTTCCCCGATGCTTGCTTTCGGTTTCCAAAGCGGCCTCGGCGTCACCCAGCCGGCGCACTTGTTTGGGAGGAGCTCAGACTGGATCGCGCCGGTGGGCACCTCCCGGCTCCGAGGCGCGGAGGCAAGCCGCTCCACTTTCCCCGATGCTTGCTTTTGGTTTCCAAAGCGTCACCCGGCCGGCGCACTTGCTCGGGAGGAGCTCAGCCTGGATCGGGTGGTGGGCTGGCTGCTCTTCTCCAGCCCGACCCGCCGCCCCAGTTGGCATGCTTGCAGATCCCCCCCCCCCAAATAAATAAATAAATAAATAAATAGAAAAGGCTGATTTTAAAGGTTGTCCAGCTAAAAGGGAGGAAAGAAGCTGGGCTGGAGCGCCCTGGAAAGGCGAGCAGGCAGCACTTCTGCACGGGCTGGTTGGGCTTTCGGCAGGTTTTGCCTGCAATTAAGGCAGGGCGAGGTTTTTGCAAGCGAGGCTGAGGGGGGAGCTGCTTGTGGGGGCACGTGTCTGCTCACATAAGTGGGAATGGGTTTCTTTTGCAGGGAGGCTGCTTTGCTGAAGGTTATATCTTCCTTCCTCTTCCTTCCTTCCTTTTCTTCCTGTTTTCTTTCTTTCTTTTTTTCCTTCCTTCCTTCCCATATTCTTCCTGCCTTTCTACTTCCTTTCTTGTCTTCCTTCCTTCCTTCCTTCCTTCCCTCCCTCCCTCCCTCCCTCCCTCTTTCTTTCTTTCTTTCTTTCTTTCTTTCTTTCTTTCTTTCTTTCTTTCTTTCTTTCTTTCTTTCTTTCTTTCTTTCTTTCTTTCTTTCTTTCTTTCTTTCTTTCTTTCTCTCAATAAGCAAACAATCTGGGCTCTGACTGGCTGCTCCGCACTTCCTCCTCCTCCTCCCCCTCCACACAACTAAACTGCATGCAAAAATCCCACAAGAATGACAAGATCTATCAGCAGTGTTTTCGCTCCTAAGTCAGCCTATGTCTGTGCACACGCAGAGACTTAAACGGAGGCTTCCAAACCTGACATGCATACACATGTGGATGTCTGCAACTGGTCATTGCAAACAATAGGAAAAAAAGGGGGGAAGTGGACGTGACTATTTAAAGACCCCCACTGTACGGGCTTGAGCAGGAGGCTGGACTAGAAGACCTCCAAGGTCCCTTCCACCTCTATTCTATTCTATATGCAGGAGCTTATTGTAATCATTGCACCCCCTTACTGGAGTATCACCCTTTCTACCTGCACACAGCCTTTTCTTCAGGAGCACCCCTGAATATCATATTTCTTGCATCAGACAGGGAACCACAAGCCCTTTTAGTAGCAACATGTAATTTCCACTTTTTCAGTCTGCTTATTGACTTATCAACTGCAGTGATTCACTTAACAATGTTGGTAAGAAAGGTCGCAAAATGGGGCAAAACTCATTAAACAAATGTCTCACTTAACAACACAAATCCAACCTATCCAAATAAAATGGCTTAACAAGAAGGTATTCGTCTCTTAACAGTGATTTGTTGAACACTGCTGGAATACCTTTCTGAATAAAGAAAAACAAAGCCGGTTGGTTAATTCTGCAGGTCGTTGTCCTACTTTCCAAGTAAGTGCTTTGCTGGGAGGGGGAGGGAGGGAGGGACGGGGGAGAGAGAGAGAGAGAGAGAGAAGGAGAATATCAATATATGTGGTTGTCCTTACTAGACTTTTAGTAAAGAACGTTTAATGAAATATTTTGATGTTTGTTTAATTAAGAGATGAGGTATGGGGATAATTATGCTGTATTTAAAGATGGTAGATTAGCTGCTAAAATTGTTTTTACCTGTTGGGATGAAGGAGAAAGGGTTTCTCTTTCTCCTGTCCTTTTCTCCCCCCCCCCGTATTTCTTTTCTTTTCTATTTTTCTATTTGTGGTTTTTATAGTTTGCACCGGCTTTTACTCTTTTCATTTATAATCCTTAATAAAAATATTTGAAAAACAGAGATCATTGTAATGAGAGAGAGACAGAGACAGAGAGATGGAGACAAAGAGAGATAGAGAATAACCTGTTATAATCATGCTGGAATGAAAGGTTATGACAGCTCAGATTAGATTGCAGGATCCTCTGAGTGTGGATCGTTGTGAGTCCTCTGGCTTTCAGAGGGTGATGTAGTGCAGGGCTTTTCAACCTTTTCACCCATTGTACCACTTTTAGGATATGGCAACATCCGAGTACCACCAGTCGCCTAGCAAGGTGTCAAAAACTTGATGACCCCCCCCCAAAAAAAGGAAAAAAGTGATAAAGTACAGGTAGTCCTCGACTTACAACAGTTCGTTTAGTGACTGTTTGAAGTTACAATGGCACTGAAAAAAGTGCCCCCCAAGCCACAGCCGAGCAAGACACCTGCCTGCCCGCCCGGTGGCGCTCTTCCTCCTGTCCGAGGTTTTCATTGTTGTGAGCATTTCTGTTGAGGATTGGCAGTGGGGATGGGGTGGGGGTGTTTGGTTTTTATTCCCCCCGTCTGCTGGGTGGTTGCAGCAGGTTTTGGTCACTTCACATGACCCTGGGACACTGTGACCATCATAAATATGAATCAATTGCCAAGCATCTTAATGTAAATCACAAGACCCTGGAGATGCTGCAACATTCCAGCTGATTGGCGCTTCTTCTGGGCTCAGCAGAAGCACCAGGATCAGCGCCGAGCTCTAGCTGGAGCCTGGCGCTGATCCTGGTGCTTCCCCTAAGCCCTGACAGCCCCGAAGAAGCGCTGATCAGCTGGAAAGCGGCACTGATCCTGGCGCTTCCGCTGAGCCCTGACAGCCCTGCAGCTCCAGCCATCTCTTGCTCAGGCTTGTGCGGTGCTGCCACCGGTTCAGCTCATTCCCCTCCCCCGCTACCACTTTCCTAGGATGGTCACGTACCACCTGCCAGGTGCCAATGTACCACAGGTGGTACCCATACCACTGGTTGAAAAGCCCTGATGTAGTGGGTAGAGATGCCAAGAGAGTGACTGGAGGAAAATGAGTGCACCTGATCAAGCACAATTAAAGTTCTTAAACTTTTCTTTGTGATATTGATAAAGATGGTGAAACATTTTAATGTCCATGTTAAATTCATGAAGAGCTGCCTGGCTGGGGAGGGGGGGATCGTGGTTGAATAAAGTGGAGGCGCAGCAGCGGGATTGCTCTCAAACAATAAGAGCCGGCTGCGCTGCTCGCTCGTGTTCACCCGCCTTATTGAGAGCAGTCCTGCTGCTGCGCCTTGAGTGGGGAGGATGAGCTTTGCTGCTGCTGCTTGGCCATGCCTGGGCTATGCCCTGCCGCTGCCTCCCAAACTCCACCTTCGCCACTGGGTAAAGCAGTGGCGGAGCACTCTGTCCTGGTGGGGCAAGCAGCAGTGGCAGTGGAGCACTCCATCAGGGGTGGGGGGGAAGTAGTGGCGGCGGGGTGCTCCGTGCAGGGGAGGGGAATTCTGCAGGGAACTGGTTGTTAAATTATTTGATTCCCAGTACTGGTTATAATTGCCAATGTGCGACACCCGCCGGCATGAGATTTATTGTGCTTTTCGACCCCCAGTAGGCCGACCATGGATAAATCATGCAAGAAAAGAAAAATTTCGGAAGAAAACAGAGTGTTTAATGATACATGGGCACATTCATTTGCTTTCACAACTGACAAGACTGGTTTACCAGTATGTTTAATATGTGGTGAGAAATTGGCAAACAACAAAAAGTCGAATGTTGCAAGACATTTCCAGAATAAACACGCAGCCTTTGCTGAAAAATACCCGGATGGAGATGAGAGAAAAAAAGCCGTTTCGGAATTGATGCGGAAGGTTGATCTGAGCAAGAATCATTTTAAGAAGTGGGTGAAGTCTGCAAATTCAACTACATATGCTAGTTTTGTGGCCGCTCAGGAAATAGTCAGGCACGGGAAGCCGTTCACAGATGGAGAGTATATCAAGGAATCATTCATTAAGATTTCAGAACATCTATTCTCGGACTTCAAAAACAAGAGTGAAATTGTGCAGAAAATCAGAGTTATGCCTCTCTCTGCGAAGACTGTCAAAGACAGAACCATAAAAATGGCAGAAAACATCACCGGACAGCAAATTAAAGACATCAATTCAGCTGAGGCATACTCAATCGCCTATGATGCATCCAAAGACAAAAGTGATATTGAACAAATAGCGCTGTTCTGCCGATATGTGAACTCTGCTGGGCCACAGGAAGAAATGATTGAGTTGATACCACTAAAAGGCCAAACACGGGGGAGGACATCTGTGAGGCTGTCTTGGATTATTTAAGAACCAATGAAATAAACACCACCCACCTGGTGTCAGTGGCTACTGACGGGGCACCGAGTATGACAGGAACGCAGAAGGGCTTTGTGGCTTTACTGCAGAAGTCGCTGGGTAGAAAGCTGCTAACATTTCACTGCATCCTGCACCAAGAGGCATTGTGCGCTCAAACATTTCCTCCGGAATGCACAGAAGTGATGAATGTTGTCATTCAGATTGTCAATAAAATAATGGCACAAGGTTTAAATCACCGTCAGTTCTGTTTGCTACTAGAGGAGGTGGAAAGCACGTATTCTGATCTCCTGCTGCACAACAAAGTCCGGTGGCTGTCCAGAGGGGAGGTGCTAAAACGCTTTGCTGCATGTCTGGAAGAGGTGAAAACTTACCTGGGCAGCAAAGGGCTCACCTTTCCTGAGCTGGAATGGCCAGATTGGCTGGAAAAGCTACATTTCATGGTAGATATGACAGCACACCTGAACACGCTGAACACAACTCTTCAGGGTAAAGGAGGCACAGCCCTGCACATCCTGGAGGAAGTTTTGGCATTTGAGCACAAGTTGACAGTGTTTGGCAGAGATTTACAGAGAGGTACACTGTCTCACTTCCCCTCTTTGCGACAGTTCAAACAAGGTCACAATATGATAAATTCAGAGTATTTGCAGTCTGCAATCATTGCAATGCAAACATCATTTGGGAAGCGATTCTGTGAGTTCAGAGAGGAAAAAAACATATTATCTTTCCCTGTCACTCCCCTGACCAGCGATCCATCTGCATTGAATATGACTGCATTTGCAGGGGTAAGTCAACCCGATCTGGAAATGGAACTTGCAGACATAGCCGACAAAGATATATGGGTGTCCAAGTTCCAACGCTTGACAGATAATCTTGACGATGTCGCCCGTCAGAAGGCCAATCTCACGCTGAATCACAAATGGAGTGATATTGAAAACCTTCCCAAACAGGACAAGCTTATATTCGACACATGGAATGCAATCTCCAGCACTTATACAAATATGAAAAAATACGCATTTGGAGTCCTGTCGATCTTCGGATCCACATACGTATGTAAACAAGTCTTCTCCAACATGAACTTTATTAAAAACAAATATCGCTCACGCCTCACAGACAACAGCCTGCAATCTTGTTTAAAGATGAAGGTGACGTCTTACAGCCCTGATGTGCAGATGCTGTGTGCTGATGTTGAGAAGCAAAAATCACATTAACCAGGTAAAATAAATATTTTAATTGGCTATTATTTTGCAAATATATATTTGACGTTGTTCAGTGAAATAGTCCTTTGTTTATTCGTTGACAGCTGACTGCATGCTCCAGTACAGACAGACAGATGGACTGGCGGACAGGCAGATGGACGGTCAGGCAGATGGACTGGCAGACGGGCAGACGGACGGACAAGTGGACGGATGGGCAGATGGACTTGTGGGCGGACAAATGGGTGGACGGACGGACGGAATGACAGAAGCAGACAGCATTTTGGGTTTGCTGCAGGCGGATAAGTTAAGTTTGGCTTTTTATTTTATAAATATGAGGAGGACTCAAATAGCTCGTATTTGAAAGTAACCTTCGGCCGAGCATCTTTTTTTTGGGAGTTCAAAATGTTTTTGTTGCATGCTGAAATAAAAATTGGCTATTATTTTGCAAATATATATTTGACGTTGTTCAGTGAAATAGTCCTTTTTTATTCATTGTCAGCTGACTGCATGCTCCAGTACAGACAGATGGACTGGCGGACGGGCAGATGGACGGGCAGATGGACTGGCAGACGGGCAGATGGATGGACAGATGGGCGGACGGACGAGCGGATGGATGGGCAGATGAATAGACGGGCAGACAGACGGACGAGCGGATGGAGGGGCAGATGGGCTGGCGAACGGGCAGATTAACAGACGGACGGATGGGCGGATGTGTGGACAGACGGCGGGCGGACAGATGGGTGGACGGACGGAATGACAAGCAGACAGCATTTTGGGTTTGCTGCAGGTGGATAAGTTAAGTTTGGCTTTTTATTTAATAAATATGAGGAGGACTCAAATAGACATTGAGTATTTTATTTGAAAGTAACCTTCGACCCAGCGTCTTTTTCTTTTGGAGTTCAAAATGTTTTTGTTGCATGCAGAAATAAAAATTTGTTTTCTTTGTAGCAGTTCATTGATTTCATAAATGCAACACACTATAGTTTTTTTATACATAGCAGAAAGGTAAAAAACGATATATGCAGTGTTATCTTCATTTTAGATGTCAAAAGGGTTTTGCGGCTCCCAGTGTTTTGTTTTCGGTGGGAAACAGGTCCAAGTGGCTCTTTGAGTGTTTTGGATTGCCTACCCCTGGCCTATACCATTTCAGACAAATGGCTGTCCAGTCTCTTCTTAAAAACTTCCAGTGTTGGAGCATTCACCGCTTCTGGAGGCAGGTTGTTCCACTGGTTAATTGTTCTAACTGTCAGGAAGTTTCTCCTTAGTTCTAGGTTGCTTCTCTCCATCCGTTGCTTCTTGTCCTGCCTTCCAGCGCTTTGGAGAATAGCTTGACTCCCTCTTCTTTGTGGCAGCCCCTGAGATATTGGAACACTGCTATCATGTCCCCCCTTGTCCTTCTCTTCATTAAACTAGACATACCAAATTCCAGCAACCGTTCCTTATATGTTTTAGCCTCCAGACTTCTAATCATCTTTGTTGCTCTTCTCTGTATTCTTTCTAGAGTCTCAACATCTTTTTTACATCGTGGTGACCAAAACTGGATGCAGTATTCCAAGTGTGGCCTTACCAAGGCATTGTAAAGTGGTATTAATATTTCGTGTGATCTTGATTCTATCCCTCTGTTAATGCAGCCTAACACTGTGTTGGCTTTTTTGGCAGCTGCAGCACACTGCTGGCTCATATCTAAGTGATTGTCCACTAGGATTCCGAGATCCCTCTCACAGTTGCTACTATTGAGCAAGGTATCACCTATACTATACCTGTACATTTGGTTTTTCTTGCCTAAATGTAGAACTTTACTTTTTTCACTGTTGAATTTCATTTTGTTAAGATAGTGCCCAGTGTTCCAGTTTGTTCAGATCCTCCTGTATCTTAAGCCTATCTTCTGGAGTGTTGGCTATTCCTGCCAGCTTGGTGTCATCTGCAAATTTGATGATTTCCCCATCTATCCCCTTGTCCAAATCGTTGATGAAGATGTTGAAGAGCACTGGGCCCAGAACAGAGCACTGGGGCACCCCACTACACACTTCCCTCCATGTAGATGCGGTTCCATTGAGGACCACATGCTGAGTACGGCTGGTCAGCCAGCTACGGATCCATCTGGTGGTGATGCTGTCTAACCCACATTTTTCTATCTTATCAAGTAGTAGGTTGTGATCTACTTATGCCTTACTGAAGTCCAAGTAAATTATATCCACAGCATTCCTCTGGTCCACTAATTTTGTCACTTGGTCAAAGAATGCAATAAGATTTGTCTGGCATGATCTTTTTTTGACAAACCCATGTTGGCTTTTAGTAATGACTTTGTTTGTCTCTAGGTGTTCGCTGATTTGTTGTTTGATTATCTTTTCCAGAATCTTCCCAGGTACTGAGGTCAGGCTGATAGGTCTGTAGTTTCCTGGATCTATTTTTTCCCCTTTTTTGAAGATGGAAACTACATCAGCTCTTTTCCAGTCCTCTGGTAGTTTCCCAGTGCTCCAGGATCTTTGAAAAATATAGTTCAGTGGTTCTGAGATCACATCTGCCAGTTCCTTGAGAACCTTGGGGTGTAATCCATCTGGTCCTGGTGATTTGAACTTGTCTAGGCTGGATAGGTGCTCACTTACCATTTTCTTGCCTATCTTAACTTGTGTTTCTAATCTATTTTTTATGGTACTGTTTTTGATAGGTTGGACTGTTTTTTCCCTTTGTGTAAAAAAAAGGAGTTAAATAGTTCTGCTTTCTCCCTGTTGCTTGTCACTTTCTTGCCACTTTCCCCCACTAATGGATCAATCATTTCCTTAACTTTTTTCTTGTTTTTTTACATGTTGAAAGAAGCTTTTTTTGTTATTTTTGACTTTGGTCACAAGCCTTAGTTCATTTTGAGCCTTAGCTTTCCTCACTTCATCTTTGCTGATATTCTGCTTTAGTTATGTGCCCCTCTTTCCATTTTTTATACTTGTCCTTTTTATCTTTCAATTTATCAGAGAGTTCTTTATGCAGCCATTCTGGTTTCTTTTGAGAGCTGTTGTTTTTCTTCTTTGTTGGTATTGTGCTAGACTGGGCTTTTATTATCTCATTTTTCAAAATTTCCCAAGCTTCTTGAGTTGTTTTCCCCTTGAGGATTCTCATCCAGGGAATCGTTCCCAAGCTCTCTCTAAGTTTATTGAAATTAGCTCTCTTAAAATCCAAGACTCTAGTTTGACTGTGTTCTATTGCTTGTGCTTCCAGAATGTTGAATTCCAATATTGGTATATATTGTTAGCCACTAGCCTTTGGGAGCTGTATGTAGTCTAACTGAAGTTTTTCAAAGGGACGTTGAGTCCATGGTCTTCCCCCTTGGTGGATTGCCTTTTTGGAGGATGAATTGTTTGCTTGGCATGTTTGAAATCCTCTGGCTATGCGGGTAGCCTCACTGTATATTCCTGGAGCATATCATACCCTCCTTACGGTGTCCATCATAGCTTGTGTCCCGCAGTGCCCCTTGAAGTGTAATTGTTGGCATATTAGGCGTAGTAGATACCTAAGGGCTATGGGTCTCCCATCAGGGACCCAGCAGAAACCATCATGATAGGTTGCTTCACATTTTCCTTCCCAAAATTTGGTTTCCTCTGGCTCTAGCAAGTCCAGGTATTGTATTTTGTTTTCCAAGTGTGTTGCTGGGAAGGTGATGGATACTGGTACAGGTTGGGTAGCAGCTCATTTGGCTGAGACATCAGCGAATTGGTTACCTCTGGTGATGCTAGAGTCATCTCTTTGGTGGGCTCTACAGTGGATGACTGCAAGAGAGGAAGTCAGCGTGGGCAATTGGTTGGCCATTCGATGTTAAAAAACCTCTTTGCTTCCACAGAAAACCGGTCACATGACAGACTCCAAAGATGTATCTGGAGTCAGTATATATTGGTAGACCGGTTCTCTGCCATTTTGCACGCTTTTCTCAATGCGATTAGCTCAGCTGCTTGTGTGCTGTAGCGCGGCGGCAGCGCAGAAGCCCAAACCATTTCATGCAGGGAAACGACAGCTGCTCCTGTCACTCGCTTTCCTTCTTGTAATTAAGAGGAACCATTGGTGAATAGTTCTAATTCTGGGTTTTGCAGGGGGGTGTCGGCTAAATCTGGGCGGGGTAATTCAGCATCCTGTACCAGATGTAAGCAGTCGTGCAAAGGTTCAATTGACAGTTCAACGGGCAGGAGGGTTTAGGGTGCTGCAGTGCTCAAAGGAGATGTGCTCTGATATAAATAAATCTGCTTCATATTGGGCCAGGCGCTGTTGTGTGAATGCTTGTGTTTGTGATTTTAGCAATATAGCAAACACATCATGGGGAACTCGCAAGACGAGGGAATGACCTAGGACTAAATCTTTTGATCACTTAACCAGTTCCACTGTTGCTGCCACTGTTCTTCTTGCTACTGGGTCTAATTGGACAGAGTAATAGGCTACTGGTCTGAGTGTTGGACCGAATCTCTGTGCCAGCACCCCTGAACCCACACCTTTACATTTGTGGACAAAAAGGAAAAAAGGCTTTTTGTAATCAGGGAGACCCAGGGTGGGGGCTGATGCTAGGGTTTGCTTTATCCTTTGGAAAGTGTTAGTTAATTCTTTTGTCCATTCAATGGGATCTGGTTGATCCTTTGCAGTTAATTGGATCAAAGGTTTTGCCATTTCCCCAAAAGAGGGAATCCAAGGGCAACAGAATCCCAAGACCCCCAGTAAGGCTCGGACTTGATGCTTGGTTTGTGGGTGTTTCATTCCCAGAATGATTTTAACTCTTTCTGGTGCTAACCTCCTAATTCCAGGAGCAATGATGTATCCTAAATAGATTACTTCCTTTTTTAAGTACTGTAGCTTTAAGGGTGAGGCTTTGTGTCCTCTCTCACTCAGGAACTCCAGTAGGTGGTAGGTGTCAGTCCTGCAGCTTTCCTCTGATTCAGAGGCTAACAATAAATCATCCACATACTGTATTAAAGTGGAATTGTATGGTAGGGAAATGCAGGAAAGATCTGCTTTTAAAATTTGGGAAAATAGGGTGGGGGACTTGGTGTAGCTCTGAGGCAGTCGAGTCCAGGTATATTGCTGTTTGTCCTAGGTGAAAGCAAATAGGTATTGCGATGCAAGGTCTACAGGGATACTAAAGAAGGCTGTGCAGAGATCTACCACTGTAAACTGGGTGGCTGACGCTGGCAATTCTGTGATTATGGTTGCTGGGTTAGGTACCACAGGTGTTCTTGGTATCACATGACTGTTAACAACTCTCATATCATGCACGAAACGAAAAATAGGTTTTCCTTCGCAATCTAGCTTGGGTTTTCGGACTGGGAAGATTGGTGTGTTACAGGAGGAGGTGCATTTGCGCAATACCCCATTTCAGATATGCCTTTATTAATTTTTGAATGGGCTCTATCACTTCTGGCTGTATTCTGTATTGGGGAATGCATGGTGGTGGTCCTGCCTTTACTTGAATTGTAACTGGGGTAGCTCCCTTTAATAATCTCACTTCGGTGGGATCCCATCCCCATAGAGAGGCTGGTAAACTTCTGAGATTTGCACTGGATTTCTTTCTCAATTGAACACATCATGGTAAAATGTGGGTGTTTGAGCAGGATGTCTAAGTGAAGCCCTTTTGTAGTGCATTTAATGGTTGTCCCCAGCTTACAAAGTAGGTCTCTGCCCATAAGGGACAGAGGAGATTGGGGACAAATGGTAAAGGGGTGTTCTAGGGAAAAAGGGTCAACTTCCACTTTTAGGTTGCTTGTGAATTCGACCGGGATAATTTTCCCTCCCACCCCCACTATGTTATCCTTGGCCCCAGGCACTATTGAATCTTTAAAGAGTGCCTTAGTGATAAGTGAGGAGGTGGCTCCGGTGTCAATGAGACATTCGTATGCCTTTCCCCCTATAGTTACTGTCAAAAGGGGCTCTCCATCGGGGCTGTCCTTTAAAGGAATAGCCAGCCTGTGAAATGTAGCTTTGAATTCATCATAATCGTTTTCTAGTCAGGATATGTCGTGTTCCTGTCGCTCCCATCGGGGTCGAGCTCAGTCCCTATCTCCGTTCCGGTGATGTGTGGCTTCCCTAGGGAGGGGGGGTCTCGGTTGGTTGTGACAATTCTGGCTTGCCCTGTTGTGGCTTTCACACTTTCTACTAATATGTCCCTCTCTGCCGCAGTGGGTGCAATGCCTGCAGAAGGTTTCTCTATTAAGTTCTCATTGTCGGCATCTTATCCTTCCCTGGGGGGGTCTGTGCTGTCTTTGCCTGCTAACCTCATTTAACATCGCAAAAGCCTGTAAGTCCTCCCTTCTCTCTGCTTTGTCTCCTTTCTTTTTCCCTGTCTTTTTCTGCTTCTCTCCTTTCCTTTTCTTCTTCGGCTAATCTTTCTCTCTGATCGAATACAAAGTTTCTGATCCTGCGCAACTCTGAGATGTCTAATGTTGACCAGTTAGAGACTATTTTATGAAAGTGCCCCCGGATGTCACTTGCCGATTGGTTAACAAAGGCAGTGGCTAGAATGTTTTGGTCTTTTTTTTTTTAAACAAGTTTTATTAATTTTCCATTTTTACAAAGCTTCAGGTATTAAGGAAGCAATTTGGTGGTTGGGTAATACATAGTCCAATAACATGCTTTTCCATACATATATCAGTTTACATCATCAAAAACTTCCTCTCTGTTTCCCTTAGTTATTATACCAAATTTTGAATTAATACATTGCTAGTTATAACTCAATCATTTGAAACATTTATCGACAACTTTTGATTTATATGCCTTCAAATCCTGTTTTTAACTTTTATCTGATTTCAATTACAGTATTCCAGTTGGCTTAATGTCCATAGTATTTAGGTTTCGGATAACCCACGGTTCCCTTAGTTCATTACAGAATAGTTATCATGTCTAAAATACACTTATTATTTATTCAAATAAATTCTTAATTTATTTCACAATCATATTCTGCATATTCTCCTTCTCCTTCTAATATCATCGTTTACTAATAAAATAACCTTTATCCTCTGAATCCATCTTCTATGTTATAATTCAAAGCTATTATTCTAGTAACTAATTTATTTCCCTTATAGGTATAAATCCTGAATATTGAATCAATTAATGTCTTTTAAAATCTCCTTATCCCATTAAGTAAGATTTAAGGCTCTTCCATTAAAGGTCACATAAAGAAAACCATTTTTTAAGTCTAACTCTGGCCTTCCTTTTGTGCCAAACAGGTTTCCATAACAGGGCTTTTAAATCCTCGGGTGGGTCTCCCTTCATTCCTGCATATGTCATTTGAATCAAGGGAGACCATCCAGTCATCAGCCTATCAAGGAAGCTAGTCCCTTCATAGTCATTAAATTGTTGGCCTGATAGTTTAAATCTCCATATTTGGCTTAGTATATTTGTCGTGAGTTCAGGCTGGTCTTCTTCTTCTTCTGATTTCAGCTCGTTTAGATGAAAAGTCTTATTCAATGTTGTAGTTGTTTTTTGGTCATCTGGGTTATCTGAATTGTCAGTGTATTGTGTATGTAAGTCTTCAGCACCTTCCGTCTTACTGTTGTTTTCTTCAGTTTCTGTTGCTGTTGAAATTGCAGATTCTTTAGATGAAATCAAAGTTTGGGTATCAGAGTTCTGAGTAGATTGTAGCTGGCATTCTTTGAAATCCACTTTAGTGTTAATTCCTTCTTCTTCTGTTGCTTTTTGGGTTGTAAGTTCATCTATTGAAGTCAGGGCTGCGTTTTGTAGCTTTAAAGTGGCACGTATATCTTTCAGTCTGGAATTCATTAGTTCAGTAGCCTCTAAGATTTTTTCAAGTATAAATTTGAAGTTAAGCTGTGGGTGGTGTTCCTCCATTTCTGTGGTATTTGCAAATAGTCCTTTAGTGGAGGCTATTTTTAATAAAAGTCAATAAGAATCCACCTCCACTATAAAGAATTATTTTCACCACCCAGCTGTTTCAAGTTCTTATCTTTTTTGATAATGTCAAGGACAAATTTTAGTCTCAGAAGTCTCCCAGTCAAAAAAATTTTTTTCACTTGCTGTACCAAGTTTCACTTGCTGTACCATCGCCACACGATGTCCCTAGTGGCATGCACAGTTAAGCTATTATCCGATTCAAAGAAGAAAGAAAGAAATATTCCTTTTTTTCCCCAGCTTAGCAAACAAGCGAAACAATAAGTCTCTGTAAGAATAAAGAACTTTTTGGGAGCCCAGGTATCCAGGAATTACAAGTCCAAATTTTTAGTTGTTTAGTCTAGTTGTTCTATTTTTTTTTCTTTAGCTTTATATTCCCAAAGTAGGCAGGAGCCGCAGAATTGAGAAGGGGAAAAAAGGTATTTCCAAAGGCTTTTGCAGGAAAATAATTGGGAAGCAGGAAAGGTAAGGTAAGGTCTCATCCAATTCCTCCAGGTTTCTTTCGTCGTGCTTAGTAGTGCTTTGGGCTTTCGGCAGGAACGGCTTGGTGATCGGCCATGTTAATGGCCGATCTTTTCTTTGTCAGTCCAAAGGAGCTGCCTCGGATCCAACGGAAGGGCTACCGCCCTTCCGCGGTCAGTCAATGGTCCTCCTCAGCGGTGGTTGCCCCTCCAGGGTGACTTTCGACCCTTTGCAGGGTCTTCCGATGGAGAAAAACCAGACGGCGGAGAGAGCAGCCTCTCCGCACGCACGCCGGCGCCGCGATCGCAAACCGGAAGCCCTAATGTTTTGGTCTTTTTGACAGCTTAAGTCTAAATGAGCGAATGTGACTCAGGCTTCTAAGAGACAGACCCAGAAAGCATCCGGGGTTTCCTTATCCCTCTGCGTTATTCTTTGGAATTCAGACCAGTTCAGGAGCCTTTTCCCTATCTCCTGGAGGGCTTCCATTAAATTATTTTTAGCCCTCGTATATTCGTCCCAGTGGTTTTGATTGTTATAATCCCAGTCTGGACGGTTAAGGGCCAGGCTACTTGCCCAGGTGTAATTATTATAGGTCGCCTGGCTATCTCCTCAGTTTTTTCAAAAAGCTTTGTAGCGTTACCTCCTCAGAGGACGCTAAAGCCTAGGGCCCACCCCAGCCCCTTTCCCCTTAGTCAAGCTCGGCAGCTGTGCTCTCTAGGTGTTAGTAAAGTGTCTCTTCCAACCGAGGCTCACACAAAGTGAGGATGGCAGGCTCTTGTCTTCAGGGAGGGGCTTCCAGGAACAAAGATGACCAGCCCCTAGCCCCAATAGTCAATGCTGTGATGGTGTCTAGCAGCCCCAGGCTGTCATAGCAGCAACAGTCAATGATTCCTCAGCGACCTTTTTGGAAACAAGTGGGGAGGGGAAAAAACCCCTGGCTCCAGGCAGTAATAAAACACGAACAAAAGCAGTCAGCTTGCTGCAGTAACGGCTTGCCCCCCTCAGGGCAACTCCCCACAATGTCTAAAACTGGCACAAGCAGCAATAGTCACAGTTCAGATGGGCTTCAATCTTCACAGCAACAAGCAGTCTCTCGTCCTCTTCTGTGGCTTCTTGCAGTCTCCGACAGGCCAGTGTCAAACCCCTCCCCCCTTATCCTTTATTATTAAAATCTGAGGTTAACAGCCCCAGCAACTTTCTTTCTCCACACACTCTCTCTTGCCTCCGCTTGGGATATCTCCCTTGCAAAAGAAAGCAATAAAATTCCACCCCCTCACTCTCTCTCACTCTCTCCTTTCCCCCTCCTTCACCAGAAGGGATCAGCTTAAAATCTCCAACCCCTCTTTGTCTTCACCTGACGAACTGCAACAACCAACAACCCCTCCACACCTTTCCTTCCTTCCTTTTATATCTTTTTTCCTCGTCCACGCCTGCCGCACCCAAAACCAGCAGCAGCTGTCCCAATTTCTTTCTCCCCAGCCAGGCTTCTGCAAACACTTTCAGACAGCCCCGCTACAGCTTCATTAGTTCGTCTTTTGTTAAGAACACATGTAATAGCTGGGTCATGTCTGCCCAGGATGGATTGTGGGTTTCCACAATCGATTTGATAGTTGTTATGACCGATTGGAGGTCTGACCAGAAAGTAGGAGTGTCCTTTTTCCAAACAACCAATTTCAGATGGGGAGAAGGGGTGTGTGTTAAAATATGTTCAGCTTGGCCCCTCAATCGCCCGGGTAGAGATCTGTTCAGCAGAGGGGCCATGATTTTTGGTTCTGGGTCATCTAAGAGAGGTTGAGGTTTGAGCTCAATTTGTGTCTGGTCCTTTAATCTGGAAAGTTCAGCCCAGCAATACCAATAGGGTAGCTGGGCCAGTTCTATCCTGGATCTAAGTGCTTTCAGAGTTTTAAATTCAAATGTGCCGCCTTCTGGCCAAATCTGTCTTCCGCACTCATCTCTAAGCAAAGCAAATTTTTTGCATAACGTCTCTTCTTCATGCCTGCCTGAGCGGGTAGCCGATTCCCGTCCCAGGCCTCAAGCAAGCTTTTTACTGGAGAGCCTATCTCGACCCTTGAACTGGAACATCCCATGATTCCCTATTTCTGATGTAGGGGTTCACTTCAGTTCAGTTGGGTCCAGCGCACTTGAAGTCTCCTTGTGAGATTGCTGCCTACAACCACAGTTTTCGGGCCAAAAAGGGGCCCACGGAGGACTCTGGTAACCCTAACAGAATATGGGTTGCTCCTTCAGGGATTCTCTACCACAGACTCCAAAAAGGAGTCTTCGAGGACTCATCTGCTCCCCCTAGAGCAGGGTTTTTCAACCTGTGGTACGCGTACCACTTGTGGTACATTAATGAGTGGCAGGTGGTACGCGGCCCTGCCTAGCCAAGTGTAGTGGGGAAGGGAAAGAGCCAGTGCAGGCAAAGACTTACAGTGAGAGAGTCCTCTGGAGCTGCAAAGGCCCCAGGCTCACTTCTGGCTCACCCTCCCCCATGAGAAAGGAGGAGGGGGCGGAGACAGGAGAGGCTATAAAAGGAGGCAGTTTGGGCGGGAGAGGGAGAGAGAGAAAAAGCAGCAGCCTTGGGAGGAGGCAGAATCAGCTCTAGCTGCACCGAAGAGAAAAAAGAAGGAGGAGGAGGGTGGGGGGAGAGGAGATCAAGCAGGCCGGCCGGCCATGAGCCGATCTACAACTGCTGTGGCAGCCACCTGTGCTGGTAGCAACAAACAGGCAAGAAATGCAGTGGGGGAGGGGTCGCCCTCCACGAGGAATGAAAAGCAGCAATGGCTGGAGGTGAGGCATGGAGGAGGGAGGGAGGGAGATGGAGAGTGGAAGGATTCTTATGTGCTTTTGTGACTTTGAAGTTCTGGGATTTGTGCAATGTGGGCTTTGTGTTCTTAAGGAGTGATTGGCAATTTCTATTTGGCTGATGTCTCGTGTTAGCTTCTATTGCTCTGCTGTTGTTAGCTGTAAGTTTTGCTGCAAGGGATTTTGAAGTATTTTTCTCCTGAATGGATTTTACCTGTAGCATTTCTTTATGGAAATGGAGCCATTTGGGGAGGCTGCCTTAGCCGGCAGCCAGTACTTACAAAAATTTTTTCTTCCTTAAGTGCCGGCTGCACTCAGTAACTTTCCTTTTTAGCCGGTAACTAATTCTTAAAGGGGAATGTGCCTTTTTAAACTAGTTCACTCAGCAGTTTGTCTTTTCTGTCTCTGGAGGCTTTTCCTTGTTTGATGAATATATGGAAGAGAGAAAATATGGGGGGGTCAAATTCTTCCTTCAGAAGGAGGTGGGCATGAGAAAGAGGGAGGGAGGGAAGTCCTGCCTTAGCACTTGGCCACCAGCAGCCCTGCCATTGACTTTGCTTGTCAAAAGGTTGCAAAAGGGGATCACATGACCCTGGGACACTGTGACCATCATAAATATGAATCAGTTGCCAAGCATCCAAATATAAATCACATGACCCTGGACATGCTCCAATGGTCATAAGTGTGAAAAATGTCATTTCAGTGCAATTGCGACTTTGAACAGGTTTTTTTGGGGGGTCATCAAGTTTTTGACACCTTGTTAGGTGGTACTCGAATATTGCCATATCCTAAAAGTGGTACAATCGGTGAAAAGGTTGAAAAGCCCTGCCCTAGAGAGTATGGGTTGCTCAATTACTGGCTTTATCTACACAACCATAATCTGCGGACCTCAAATGTTCGGGAGGACCCCTGCTTGCTTCTCAGAGGTAAGGGTCGCTCCTAGCCCGGGGCTTAATTTTCTGATGCAGGGTTTTGCTTATGAATTACTGGCGGGTGGGGTCCGGTCTACCAATGCAAAAGATTTTCCGACAGGGGCCTGGTCTACCAATACAAAAGATTTTGTCAGGACCCACTTCAACCAGTCACCCAAGAAAGCAGAACTCTTGAAACAGGCATTGTGTCAACGCTGTAACAATGGATATTCCTGCTCTGACAACTTATGGAAATTGCAGCCATTTTTGCTTTGCTTTTAACATGCTTTTTCATCTATTTAGAAATCAGGTGTAGAAGGGGGGTTGGGGTGAATGCTTGAGCTCAGCTAGCCATAATAATAACGTTGCTCCGTGGGAACTCAAGGACACAAACTGATAACATTTTGGCGGGCTGAGGAGCTGGGGAGAAAGATTTACTGACAGTTTTACTGCCCACTCGGCTCTCCCTTTCTCAGAAGCTCTCATGCTCTGATGTCCTCCCCTTGCTTTCCCGGGCCCTGCCAGTCACGGCTCCAGGGGAGCTAGCAACAGGCCGGGGTGCAGCTGGAGGGCATACAGAGGGGGTGAGATTCAGCTGAATGTCAGAGGAGGGTGCCCTACACATACATCCACACACTCTTCCTTTTGTTCTTTGGACCCTTTAAATCTAGAAATTTAAATTTGGCGGCATTTACCCTCTTTCCAGGTAGCTGCTTGAGCACAAGACTCAAAGACTCCCTTTAATACCCGTTGCCGACCGGGCAGGATCCGTGGAGGTCCGTGGAGGCTGGGTGATGGCTCTTCTGAGTCCGGTCCGGTGGCTGGGTGAGCTGGAAGTCCCTTCATGGTTACCAGGTAATTGTTGGAAGGAACTCCCCCGTTCAGGCTTTTCCAGCCGGGATTTTCGCAAACGGCACAGAGAACAAATAGAATATGAAGCCAGCTACTGGAAAGAGAGCTTTTAATCATGGAGATTAAAGTTGAGTGACAATTCAGCATGAATCCCCGGCTAGCTAGAAAGAATGGTCCCCAAATGTGAGTTTTTATACCTTTTCTTGGTTTTCAAAACTGTCCTTTCTGATTTGTGGTTTTAAACTGTCATTTCTGATTCGTTGAACAGTGTCTATTGATGAGTTAATTTATCAGATATTGCTCAGGAAAAGGTTAATCTTTGCCTCCGGAGAGGATCTGATCTGTTCTTATTTGTTATCTATTTGTTATTATTATGTTTCTGTCCCAATCCTATCAGTCTTAATTGTTGATAGCCAGTTTCACATTCCTGGTGTTTCAGCTTATCTTGAATGTTTTAAAATTGTTACTTTGTATCTGTTGTGTTAAGTGTTTGCTTGCCTGGGGCTGCTTAGCTTGAGTCAGACTTTTGCATTGGGGTTCTTCTATATTGGTTAATGTATGTTTGATCAAATTGTATTATTTTATTGGGGTAAAGGGGGTTTCTCATCATACACAATACTGAATAACTATGGACTGAATATTTCCTTGTACTTGTCAATCAGCTGTAAAAGAAGATAATCTGCCTTAAGAGCCCTTTCAGTACCAGGAGGCAGGATTGCCTCTCTAGGAAGTCCTGCCAGCCTCACACTGACAGGCTGTAAGCAAAATTTTGATATTTGAAAGAGAACCTGGCCTTGTGAATTTGTTGCATGGAGTTTATAGCTACAATATAATGCATTAGTTTCAGTTTATACTTGGGTGTTTTATTACTTTTATTTTATTATTTATGTGTCAAATGTCTAAAGCTGCTCAACTTCATAATGACTTTAGGTGATACACAATATTAAAAACACTTGAAAATTTCATAGCCAAGAAACAATAGATATCCAAGAGAAGTAATGAAATGGTTAGGTGGAATAGCCATGTAATTTTTTTATTGTGTTGTATACTACTTTATGTTCGCTTGGAAGGAAAGATGGTATAAATGTAATATTAGTCTCTACAAGGATTTTAAGGCTATAATCTTTTAATAATGTGTTGAAAACAAAAATGCATGTTGATAAGTGCATTGACTTTGGGAGGAGGCAATCAGCTTTTTATCATATGGATTTCCTGCAGATGAAAAGCTTGTGCCTTCCTCTACTTATCCAGAAAAATGACTTGTTGACAGCTGATTTTATTGATTCAAGGGAAGTTGAACTTGGCTCCATGTAAACTCTTTTAATGTCTCAAGAAAAGCTTGCCACCTGTCCATTTGATTGTCAATGTTTTATGAAAAAGTCCAAAAGGTTATGCTACAGCAGAGTTTATAGAACTAACATTTCCTGATAATGCTCCATTTTACATTGCATTTTGTTTCCTTTACCATTCAGGCTACATCATTAACAAATAAATACCTACTTCTACAATTAACCATGTAAATCCCTATCCAGTATATAATTTAAAAGTGCAAATCCATCTCAACTTTCTAGGAATACTTCTGAGTAACTATGTACAGTATAACATTGTCTTTAACTGTAAAGTTGAGATTATAATCATAACTGCAGGGCAGAAAAAACTGTTGTTATCTCAATCTCTTGGAGCAGCATGTTGGATGGGGAAAAATTAATCCAAAGGTCTCTGGAACCATCTTTTTTCTTATTGCCTCTCTCTTCCTGCTCACTCTCCTTCTCTCCTGCCTTCTTCCTTCCTGCCCTGGGGCCTGTCAAGGCAGAAAGAAACCCCTCGGTTATAAACATTGATTCAATCAAATGTACGAGTGCTCTCAAAAATAGAATGATAGCCCCACAATATTTATTTATTTTTTATTTATTAAATTATTATATTTCCCATCTTCCCTGCAAGGTGACTCTGGGCAACTAATGGTAATTATCCATTCTCATCATGGGAATTGAAGAGTGGGACATGAATATTTATCTGCAATGTTTAAAAATATAACCCTTTACAGTGCTGCAAAGAAAAGCATGCAGGCATTAGCCTGCTGATTTCTGATAAGACCTTTGCTTCTTGACCCGTGTCTGGACAATAATCACTGACAAGCAATAGGTATTTATTTTAACATAGCTTAAATGTTTTTGTAATATGTTAATGTAAATCCTGAACATTAAACTTATTTAATACTTATGTTTAGGCTATGGCTGTTGCCCATTGTTTGCTCCTTCATTTAATTCTTAAACACTCTGATGCCACAAAATGTCTCACTGACTATCGCCCTGGTCAACCTACCCTTTCTGCTGAAGGAAATGATAAAGAGGGAAGATTAGAATAGAATAGAATAGAATAGAATAGAATAGAATAGAATAGAATAGAATAGAATAGAATAGAATAGAATAGAATAGAATAGAATAGAATAGAATAGAATAGAATAGAATAGAATTCTTTATTGGCCAAGTATGATCAGACACACAAGGAATTTGTCTCTGGTGCATAAGCTCACAATGTACATATAAACAGCAAGTAATAGGTCATAGGTCATAATCAAAGTTACAATCATTAATCATAAGTTACAAACAACAATTGATAAATCATAAGAAACCAATTAGAAGATAGTAGGAAAGATGATAAGATGAAAAAAGATGAGAAATGGGACAGTGCTATGGGAATTAAGTGTTCAGCAAAGTGATGGCACGGGGGAAAAAACTATCTTATGTCTGGTTGTTTTGGCATGCAAAGCTCTATAGCAGCATCCTGAAGGGAGAAGTTGAAACAGATTATGTCCAGGATGTGAGGGGTCTGTAGATATTTTCTCAGCCCTCTTTCTGGCTCACGCAGTATACAGATCCTCAATGGAAGGCAAGTTGGTTGTGATTTTTTTTTCTGCAGTCCTAACTATCCGTTGACGTTTGTACCTGTCCTGTTTGGTTGCTGTGCCAAACCAAACCATTATTGAGGTACAATAACTCAATAATTCCTCTGTAGAACTGTATCAGCAGATCCTTGGGCAATCTGAGCTTTTTGAGTTGGCACAGGAAGAAATTCTTTGTTATGCCTTTTTTTAAAAAAAACAAGTTTTATTGGTTTTCCAATTTTACATTGAATATTTGGAAAGCAGCATGGTAACTGGGTAATCAGTAGTTCAATAACAAAATCTTTAAAACATATCTCAGGTTACATCATCAGAAATTCCTTCTCTATTTCTCTTAACATTTGTTATATCACATTTACGCTTATAAATTTTTAATTATAGCAAAGTTAGTTAGAACATTTATCAATATATTTTACATATCCATATCCTGTTTTAAGTTTTACTTAATTTTTTATTTTTTATTACATTATACCAATTTAACCTTTAATATCCATAGTGTTTAAGTTTTGGGTAATCCAAATTTCCTTTATTTCACTACATAAAAATTATCTTATGTAGAATATACATATTACTTACTTAAATCTATTCTTATCTTATGTAAACATTTTCTATTTCTCATCCTAATACATCATCACTTACTAATAGAGTGTCCTTTATTGTCTCAAGTCCGTCATCTATATTATCTGGGCTAAACAATAGTTCAAAGCTAATTCTTAATCGTTAATTTTCATTTCCCTTATAACTCTAAATCCTAAATATTAAGCCAATTGTCCCTTATTTTTTATCATTTAACAACAATATTTTAATCCAATAATCATATTTCCCTTCATCTAAATATCACCCTTTAGCCCATTAGTTGAGACTTAGGATCCTCTATCATAAATCAAAAGATCCCATTTCTTTTTAAATCTAACTCTAGCTTTCTTTTTGTGCCAACCAGGCTTCCATACCAATGCCTTTAAATCATCAGATAGATCTCCCTTCATTCTTGTACATATTGCTTGAACCAAGGGAGACCATCTGGTTATCAGTTTTCCAGAAAGGCTGGCACATTCATAATCGTTAGGTTGTTGTCCTGGTGGCTCCTTCAATACAATTTGGTCTTCTTGTTCCTCAGGTTTCTTCTGGTTTAGGTAAAGAGTCACATCCAGCTTTATAGTTGTTATTTGGTTAACTAGGTTTTCAGTATGCTGTATTTGTTGGTCTTTAACAGCCTCTATGTTGGTATTGCTTTGTTCCACTTCTGTTGTTTTTTGGGTTGTAAGTTCTTTAGTTGCAGTCAGGGTTTGTCTGTCAAAGTTTTCAGTAAATTGTATTTGCTGATCTTTAAAGTCCTCTGTCTTTGTATTAATTTCTTCCGCCTCTGTTTGTTTTTTAATTATAAGTTCTTTCGTTGGAGTCAGAGTTTCATTTTGTAGGTTTAAGCTGGCACCTTTGTCTTTCAGTCTGGATTTAATTATCTCAGTAGCTTCAAGGATTTTTTCAAGTATGAGTTTATAATTAAGTTGTTGCTGGCCTTCCTCCATTTCTAACACAGTTATAGATAGTCCTTTAGTGAAGGCTATTTCTTAGATGAAAGTCAGTAAATATTCACCTCCACAATTCCTAAAAACTGTCCAGCTGTTCTCCCAGCTTTTAATCTCTTTTAGATAGTGCCAAGGACAAATTTGGGCTGTAAGCAGGTCTCTTTAACAGAGATATTTACTTGCTATACCATGCTTCGCCACAAGATGTCCCTGACAGCATTTAAAATCTTTTTGAAGACCAAGGCTAGGTTTTTATCCCGGTAAAGTTCTTTTTCATAGATAAGGTGACAGGTCCCTGTGAAAATAGGAATTTTTGGGTCCCCAGATATCAAGGTAATATAAATCCAGTTATTTAATTGTATTTTCAGGGCTTTATTTTCCCTACATAGTCAGGCGCCGCCATCTTAGAGGGTGGGAAAAAAACATTTCCTTCCCTCTCTCCCCGCAGGGGGAAGAAGTTTCAAAAGGCTTTTGACAGGAGAATAGTTGGGATACAGGAAGGTAAAGTCTCACCCGGTTTCTCCACGGTGGTTTCAACATGCTTAGCTGTAAATTTGGCCTCGGCTGGAAACGGCATTAATGATGGGCCATGTGGGTGGCCGATCTTTTCTCTGTCGGTCCGAAGAGCTGCTCCGGATCAAACGGAAGGGCTGCCACCCTTCCACGATCAATCGGAAGGTCCTCTTCCCCGCTCATCGCCCCTCCAAGGTGACTTTCGACCCCTTTCAGGGTCCCCTGGCGAGAGAAAACCGGACGGCAGAGGGAGCGATCGATCCGCACGTCCGCCAGCACCGTGATCAGGAACTGGAAGCCATTATGCCTTTTTAATAATGGTTCTCATGTTAAGTGTCCATTTCAAGTCCTTGAAGATAATAGAACCTAGAAACTTGAATGTCCCTACCATTGATACTATATTGCCTAATATTATAAGAGGTTGTAGATTTCAGAACAGTAGAGCTTCTTCTGAAATCTATTATCATCTCTACAATTTTAAGAGTGTTCAGCTCCAGATTGTTCCAGTTGCACCACAGGGCCAGATTCATCATTGTCTCGAAAGAGACCAATGACTGTTGTATCATCTGCAAACATCAGCACTTTAACAGAGGGATCCTTCAAGATGCAGTCATTGGTATAGAGCAGACATGTCAAACTCGTGACGTCACATGACATCGTGCAATGTATCGGGACTGTTTTGCCATTGCCGGCAATGGGGTGGGTGCGGCTTCCGCATGATGCGTCCGGTCCATGGGCTGGCAGTTTGACACCCCTGGTATATAGAGAGAAGAGTAATTGAGAGAGCACACAGCCCTGAGGGGTTCCTATGTGTAAGGACCCACCTCAATTTACATCTTAAGAAGACAGAACTCTTGGAACGGGTTTTCCAACAGGAATCTTTATTAAGAAAAACTGACTGAAGGAGTGCTAGACAGGATCTGGGGGACCCCCCTGATCATTCAATGTTTTAAAGCGTTCCAAAGCAGTCCCACCCCACATTCCTTCCGGTCAATCCAAATTGGCAGATGGCTGGGTGTTAAATCCATCGGATCCCAAACGTTGCAATCTTCCCCCCCTATTTCCTTGCTGCCGGTAAAAGGAGGCTTCATAGGAAGTGAGATCAAAGGCTGATTGCCGTATTGTTATGGTTAGTACTCCAGAGAGGGAATCCATAGTTTCTTTGTAGTTGATAGAAGGAATGCCAGTCATAAACACCCGTGTTTACTCCCCCCACTTCGTAGTATGACAGAATCCAAAAGAGAGTAAGAATTGGGTTTTCCCAAAGTAGATTAGTTAGAATGGGTGTTCAATGTGATTTTCCCTAGCTTCACCTGCAGCTTCCTATTCATTAGAAAACTTATGATCCATCTATAAGTGTGGTCAGGCACAGCTATCTTGAAGAAGATGAAGCTTAATGTAGAAAAGATATTGGTTCCTTGAAGTCAGAAGGCAGATTGGGGAATGGAGATTTCACTTTTTTTTTTTCCCTTCAGAGTCCAAGGTTTAAATTTACAATTCAGCTATAGTCTTGGATTCAAATGTTCAGTTTTCAAAAGATTTTCACAGCAAAGGCTAATGCAACAATTGCTCCTTTTCTGGAGATGTCAGACGCTGTAAACATACAAGCCATAGTTATGTCCCATTGAAGTCACTTTATCATACAATTTGTAAGAGTTTTGGGAAAAAATGGCTTTTCTAGGAAGGCTACTTGTTGGGAATGATTGTAAGAAACAAATGACTTCTTTTCACAGCAATTATGCTGATTACCTATCTGCTTCTAAGCAAAATTTAAATGCTGATATAGCTCCATTCGACATGAGACCACACTAACTGAAAGATGGTATTTTGCCTTATAAGTATGCATAAATTTTAGTATCTTTGTAAGCCTAAAATCATATTTTCAAGAAACGTTAGTCTTTCTACTAATTTGTCCAAGGAATTGGAATACCTGTCCAGGGTGCGCTCTTCTTTTGTCAAACAATGTGGCACACCATTTTCCTAATCCACTTTGACACTACAGGGCAAATCTTCTTTTCACAGCTTTTCCCAATCCTTTCTGCTCTAAAGGGTGGAAGGTGGCAGATCAGGTGCCGGTGCTGGTGCTGTTGGTTTTCAGCAGCTTTATAAAATTGTCCTTTAAACTATTTAATTATTGTGCATAAACTATTTATCTGTTTTATTCTTAGCATTATTACTGTCTTAAAAGGAACAGCAGGATATAAATGTAACCCCCCCAAAACAAAACAAAACTTTGATAGATGAATATGGTAAACATTTATTGTTCCATAGAAGTTAAGTTCTGTTCTGCAAGCAATGTTTGTTTCCTCCTATACATTTGGGGATTTACTATTTTCCAAATGCTCCTAGGAGAGGAAAATGTGTTTTTGGCAATAGTTGTTTAGTAGGTTTTGGCAGTGGGTTTGTTATATCTACTTCCAGCAATTATTTATATCCCTGGCATTCATGCCTTGTCTGCCTTCCTTCATTCTGACTGTTTGGCCTCATAAAATTTGAAAGTGCTGAGCTAGTCAGGGCAGAATCTTCTCATAAATAATAATATAAATCCTTATATAGTAGTTCCATTTGAGGAAAAAAATGAAACAAACATCCCTGTCCTTTTGAGCTATTTCAAAATGTACATATCTGATGTGTATATAGACATGTCATTTGCTGAAGATGTAAATAATTAATGGGAGAAATGTTTCCTTGAAAAGTACATAAATATGTGCCAAAAAGACATGCTGCAAGGTGTAAGACAAAAATTACATGTATTGCACCAGGCACTAAAATGCACAACACGAACAAAAATTACTTTGTAATTTTTACAATATCTGTATTAATATGTTAATAATTACTTTGTGACTGATTTCTTGCAACCTAGGTTATAACAATCCAGGTTAGAGCAATCCTTTTGGTTAGTGGAAACATCTGGATTTTTGAGAACATACAGTATTGTCATATTTTCCCAAAATATAACCATGTGGCCTGGTTTTGAAAATATTTAACAAGAAAACTGTTCTTCTCCATTGCCTCATTTGCCAGTCCACACAGAATTTCTCCATCATCTCATCTGAACTTTGTCTTTTATGGAGTAGAGCAGAAGGTGATGGCCATCCATTATTTCACTACTTTTTTTCTGTAGGATCTTCAAGATAAAACTAGATAAAACAAAGTCAAACATCCCACCCCAGTGCTATGCAATCTTCTACATTCCCTAATAGAATAGTTTGACGGGCTTTCTAATTAAATGCCCATCCCTCTAACATAACCGATAGAATGACCTTGGTTCCCACATAGAATTGTTTAGACTAGCATATTGTTTATGATAATTAACTATTATCTATTATTGTTTGTTAAACACATGAACCCAGACATTATGCTGTTTGTTAAATATTGAGAATGTTATTTGGAAAAACCCCAACCCTAATCCTAACCCTAACCCAAATACCAACCCAACCCTGATCCCACCTTATTCCTAACCCTATAAAAACTAATAAAATCTATGATCAAAAACTTCATTTTCTCTGGGGTGCTGAGCCCCAGCTGCCTACCCAACGCCTTTAGGAGGACGGCAAAGACTTGGCAAATATTTTGAGATGGAGAAGAAAGATGAATCCACCGCTGGTCGCAGCGGGGTTTCAGCAGTCGGCGCGCAGGCGACTGCTCTGGCTACTGAAGAAGTGCTACTGGTGGGGGCTCGGATGAAGACCCAGGTAATCCAACCTGGAAAGTTGGTACCGAAGGAGGGAACTATGCTCCTGGTGGACCACTGTCAGGCAGAGGCAGCCCCTCAGCGCAGAAACACCCCTAAGACTGCTGAAGAGGAGCTCTTATTGATCCTGTCCCATGGTCCTTCATCTGCAGTGCAAAAGAAGGGAAGGGGTCGACGGGATAGAATGACTCCATGGAGTGGAAGTACCCAACAGCACTCCGCAGCCCCTCAGTCGAACAGCTAAAAGAGAAATTTGACCGACTGTAAGTCAAAGCAGTGTGTGTGCTCGATGGGGGGGAATGCAAAAACCTACCAGTCATTTCCACCACCTCCCTGGAGACCCAGTCCCGTTGCTGAGGCCCATGCTGCATCTCCTGCCCCCCAGTCGGCAGCAATGTCAAGCCCCAGATCCCAACCCAGCCCTCTGCAACAGCATCGGCATGCGAGCCCAGGGGTCCAGCAGAGAGGATTCCAGAGAGTGGTATGGCCGCAGCCCTAGGACTGACAAGCTGCCTTGCAATCAGTATCCTTGGCATCATAGCTTATGGAACCACCTCTCCTATCAAGTTTGATGGGGATCCCGAGAAGCTGCCTTTCTTCTTAACTCAAGTGTAGGCCCACTTTGATCGATACACTTATGTGTATCTCAATGTTGCCACAATGGTGAAAGCAGTGGCAGCCAACTTAAAGGGAGAAGCAGCTGAGTGGGAGACCATCCTTCATGACGACGGGGCCCCTTAGTTGCTGGATGCAAACTTATTCATGGAGCAATTGAGGGCACAATTTGAGGATGAATCCTAAGCCCTGCAGGCGGAAAAGGAGATCCACCATTTGAAGCAAAAAGGCTGCCCGGCAAAAGAATATGTTTGGGAGTTCCGGAGGGTTGCTGGTCAGTTAGGACAGTGGCCAGAGTGATCACTGATCCACTACTTCAATGAAGGGCTGGACCATGACCTACTCCAACTGTGCATCTACCGGGGGATTTCTAATCAACTACGAGATTGGTATAGTATGGCAGTGACCCTGGACATCGAGTTAGATCAAGCCAAGAAACCAGCTACCACTGAACCGAAGCTGAAGTGAGGTCCAGAGAAGCACCTATTTGGTAGATGTCCCCAGACTACCCTGGCAGCCAGTGATCCCCGAGCACTCGCCAGGGGTCCCATCAAGTGTTTCAGATGTGGGCAGTAAGGTCACCGTGCCATCGAGTGCCTAGCTCCTGCCCCCCAAGTCAAGAGTGCACCTACTTCAACCACTAAGCCAATGAAAACCCCACAAGCAGACAAGAGAAGTCGAATTGGGCCTGTCAGGAGCAAGCTGTCGAGATCTCTTTTCCTTCCCAGGGAGAAGCCAGAGCTCCGCCTGAACCCCTGCCAATGCTGGCACCTTACAACAGCAATGAGGAAGGTGAAGATGATCAGATGGTAAGTCGAGCCATTCCACCCTTCGCTATTCCCGCCAAGATTATAATACCAAAAACAGGGACCCAAGCAAACATTCTAATAGATTTGGGTTGCACCAGTTGCCTAATCAATCTCCCCACAGTACTTAAGTTGGGGATTCACGCCAAACTATTGCTCCTGGCCTTGAAATTTGAACAGATGGATGGATCTCTTATTGGAGGTTCCCCTGCAACACACCTGACAGAGCCGGTGCTCTTGGAAATGGGACAGCACTGGGAAATCCGCTTTATGGTGATCCCAAAAATGTCAGAGACTATAATTTTAGGTTTGGCTTGGCTCAATAAGGGTGTCCCACCATTTAGTGGGAGAACGGTGGGAGAACTTTGAGATTAGCAATGGGACCCCTTCCACCTACTGAAACCAGTGAGATAAAGGGAGCTGCTGCAGGTGGGACCCAGAGGGAACCTCTTGAGATGTTAAAAGCCACCGTAGAGCGAATACCAGGGATCCAACTTATTCCCAGTGAATATTGTGGTTTGGCGGGAGCCTTTAGTGAGAAGGAATGTGACACACTTCCACCTCACTGAGCCGACTGCGCAATTGAAATCCTACCAAGTGCCAAACTCCCAAAGCCCAAGATGTACTCTATGACACCCAGCGAGATAAAGGAACTGAGAGAATACATCAACAAGAATCTGATCAGAGGGTTTATCCAGCCTGCTAAATCGCGAGTGGCCACCCCAGTGTTATTCAAAAAAAAGAAAGATAGGTCTTTGAGATTGTGCATGGACTTTAAAGGGTTAAATGCTGCCAGCATAGAAAATATCTATCCCCTTCCTCTGATGAAAGACATGCTAGCTCACCTAGCTAAAGGGAATATCTTCACAAAACTGGACTTAAGGGAGGTTTATTACCAGGTGTGGATTAAGGAGGGGGACGAATGGAAGACAGCCTTCAATTGCCCCTTGGGAAGTTTCCAGTTCAAAGTGATGCCTTTTGGCCTCCACGGGCCCTGCCGTGTTTATGCAGGTGATTAACCAGGTGCTACATGATCACCTGTACAAGGGAGTTTTAGTTTACCTTGATGATATCCAATGAGACCATGGAGGAGCACGTCAAGTTAGTTCACGAAGTGCTCAAGAAGCTGCTTAATGGTAGATTCTATGCTAAGCTTTCTAAATGCAAATTTCATCAGACGTGCCTCAGCTACCTAGGATACCAAATCTCTAGCGAGGGAGTGGAAATGGACCCTGCCAAAGTCAAGGTGGTACTAGAATGGCAGCCTCCATAGACCCGTAAGAGTTTTTCAGGGTTTGCAAACTTTTACTGGCAGTTCATCCCCTCCTTTGCGAAAATAGCTATGCCAATTACTGAGCTATTGAAAATTGGAAAGGGGGGGAAGCCCCGACCTTGTCAACCTTTACAATGGACCATGGGGTGTCAGGTGGCATTTGAGCAATTAAAAAGACTGTTCACAGCAGAACCAATTCTTAAACCCTGATCCTGAGGAACACTTCATCATCCAAACTGATGCAAGTGATGTTGCAGTGGGCGCTGTCCTCCTACAAAGAAACCATAGGGGAGACCTACAACCTTGCGCCTATACCTCAAAAAAACTTACAGACACAGAGAGGCAGTGGGCTGTTTGGGAGAAGGAGGCTTTTGCGGTGAGATGGGCATTGCTAACTTGGCACCATTTCCTGGAAGGGAGCAAAATGCCTTTCAAAGTATGGACTGATCATAGGAACTTAGAGGCACTAAAGACCCCTCAAAAGTTATCCCCCAAGCAAGTTCGGTTGGCACAGTATTTTAATCATTTTAATTTCACTCTAAAATACCTCCCTAGGGGACAAAATGTTTTGGCGGATGCCTTATCCAAAATGCCCCAATATAAAAGTCGCCGGGAGGAAGTTATTAATTCCATCATTCTTCTACCACAGTCAGCCTCTCAAGTAACCACAAGAGGTCAAACACAGGGGCAATCCAACGAGCCTGATAGTTGTTTAACACAAAAACTCAAGCAGGAACTGAAAATGGATCCCTGGTTCAGGGACAATAGATCACTGTTAACCTATCAAGATGGGTTAGCTTGGAAGGGATCTAAATTGTACCTTCCGATTTCCCTCAGAATTCAAGCTCTTCAAGGTAGTCATGATGCAAAGCAAGTCAGTCATTTTGGTTTTCTAAAAAATTTCCATTTGGTGCAGTGGCAGTTTTGGTGGCCAGGAATGAAAAAAGACATTGAAAGTTATGTAAAAAGCTGTGCCACCTGTGCAACTATGAAAAAATGCCCTGGTAAACCTCCTGGTCTGTTGCAGTAGGTGGCAGACCCTTCCCAACCTTGAGAGGAGATAGCCATGGATTTTATTGTGGAATTGCCTGAAAGCAGGGGGAACACAGTAATCTGGACTGTCATTGACCTTTTTTCCAAACAAGCTCATTTCATCACTTGTTTGGGACTTCTGTCTGCCCAAAAACTAGCCAGGTTATTTTTGAAACACATCTATCAACTCCATGGAGCCCTGAAAAGAATTATATCAGACAACTGGGTTCAATTTATTGCAAAATTCTGGAGAGTTTGTGAAACTGATTAGGTCTACCCAGGGACTTTCATCTGAGTATGAATGGATTGGCAGAACGTATGAATGCAATGGTGGAACAATACCTCAGATGCTATGTTAACTACCAACAGACTAACTGGGCAGACTTCCTACCTTTCACTGAAATGGCATACAACAATACAGTACACAGTAGCACTGGACTTACTCCATTCAAAATAGCCACCAGTTGGGAGTTTGTTCCTGTGCCTGAATACCCCAAGGAACCTTCCACTTTGCAGACCCTAGATCAGTGGGTGATCTCTTTGCAGAATGTTGAGTGAACATAAAAAAAGCTTTAGCCGAAGCCGCTAAGACTTATAAAGAACAAGCCAATAAGAAGCGATGTGCTCAGAGACCATTTCATGTGGGGGAGAAGGTTTATCTCTCTACTAAATACCTAATACTAAAATTACCTAGCAAAAATTTGGGACCTTAGTTTCTCGGTCCTTTCTCTATTACAGGTAGTCCTCGAGTTACAAGTGTAATGGAGCCTGCCCATTCCACTCGTAACTCGAAAACTCGGAGTGAATCTCGTACCTCGAACGAGATCACTACCTTGCTCGTTAAGATGCACGCAGCTCATTAAGTGCACATGAGGTATCTCAGGGTGGGGAAGGCCATGGAGGGCCTAATGATGGACCAGGCCCCCAAGGGCCCCCAAGGCCACTAAGATACCTCATGCTTCCCCCTCTCTTCCTGCCGCGCCGGAGTCACTTACCTTGCAAAATCTGTCTTCCCTCTGCCACAGTTTCTTTCCCTTTGAGGGAGAGTAGAGTCTGCTTGGAAATGATTTTTGCACCGACAATGGAAGCTCCTGAGTGCCATAATATCGTGCAAGTTAAAACACAAATTCTCTGCAAAAGAGATCATGGCCCACGGAAGCTTCCATTCTGGGGGGAGGAATGTTTGCTTCGTTGGCATGCCTATGGGGCAAAGCATGGAATTGGAGTTGGCTGGGCGCAGGAACCAATGCCGTCCGTGGCCCGGGTGCGCTGCTTGCTCGCATGCACTGGCCTTGGTTTGAGGGCAGAAACAAAGTCTTCAACTGAGTGGGGAGGCATTGCGGGGAGAGTCCCCTTGCACCTGCGTCCAAGCTGCTGGCAGCAGTGGCGGCAACAGACACCTGAGTGGCCAAGATCTCCCCTCCCCAGCCAGCCAGCCAGCCACCTCACCCAATTACTCCTTGCCTGACCGGCCAGTGGCACAGATCCTGACCGCTCTTCTCCTTGTCATCCTTCCCACTCAAGCAGCAGCAGCAGCTTGAGTTTCTCTGCTCCGTCCGAAAGGAAGAAAGCAGAGACACAGAGCAGGATTGCTCTCAAGAAGGCTCATGTCTGCCAGCCTTATTGAGAGCAATCCCACTCTGCGCCTCCACTTCTTTCCACTAGGACGGAGCGGAGAAACTCAAGCCTCTGCCGCTCACTTTTTATCTGAAGGAGAGCTGAGAGAGATTGGAAGTTCCATGTGATTGCCAGTGGAGCACTTCAGAAATGGAGCATTCCTTTCCGCGCAGTCACACAAGGTGTGACTGTGCCAGAATTCCTGTGTTTTGAATAGCTCCACCAGAGCATAAACACTCCACAATCCACAATGCCAAATCTTTACCCGCACCCCAGCCCAGGGTATCCACAATGTCAAATCCTAACCCCCACCCCACCCCAGGATATCCACAATGCCAAATCCTAACCCCCCACCCCACCCCAGGGCATCCACAATGCCAAATCCTAACCCCCACCCCATCCCAGGGCATCCACAATGCCAAATCCTAACCTCCATTCCAATGCAACCACATTCTTTCACTAAGCTCCTTTCCAGCCCCGTTCTCCATGTGCAGGGCAACAAAAGAAGTTTGTGGGACTAAAAAAGAGATCAGTCTGACCTTCCAACTTCTCGCGAAAAAAAAAGACCCAGTATACCTCGATAAAACCAGAAGTTTCTTTTTTTTTTAAACAAATTTTATTGATTTTTCAAATTTTTAATAACCAAGTAGTTAGGAAGCAGCGTGGTGATAGGGTAGTCAATAATCCAATAACAAAATCATTCATCAATATCTCAGTTTACATCAACAAAGGTTTCCTCTCTATTTCCCTTGGATGTTATATCACATTCATATTAATACATTTCTAGCTAAGGTTCAATCAATCTTTACATTTATCAATAACATTTTAGTTGTACATATCCAAGTCGTTTTTAGGTTTTATTTAATTCCAATTATCATAATCCAATTTAGCCTTTTATAACCAATATTTAAATTTCAGATAGGTTTAATTTCCCATTTTGTTATAAACTAATTATCGTGACTAAAATACAAATATTGTTCCAAAATTTACATTCTTTCTTTATTCACCAATATATTCTATTTCTCATCCTAATAACTCCTCATATACTAGTAAAATATCTTTCATTATCACAAATCCATTTCCATATAAGCATTAAAACTATGTCTAACAATTTATTTTAATTTCCATTATAAATCTAAATCCTAAATATTAAATCAATTGGTATCTTTTAAAAAAAGCTGCTTAACCATCACATCAATTTTTAGATCCCATTTTTAAATCTAACTCTGGCTTTCTTTTTGTGCCAGGCAGGATTCCATACCAGTCCCTTTAAATCCTCAGATGTATCTCCCTTCATTCCCACACATGTTGTTTGAACCAAGGGAGAACATCCAGTTATCAATTTTTCAAAGGAACTGGCCTCTTTATAGTTATTAGGTTGTTGCCCTAATAATTCAAATCTCCATATTTGGTTTGGAATGTTTGTCATCAATTCAATCTGGTCTTCTTCTTCTTTCTGCATGAAGCAAAAAGTCATATCCGGTGTTGTAGTTGTTGTTATCTAAGTTCTCAATATGATATGTCTGTTGCTCAGTTCCTGTTGCTTTTGGAGTTACAGGTATTTCAGTTGGTGTCAGTATTTGTTTGTCAAAGTTCTCAGTAAATTGTATGTGTTGTTGAGTAGAATCCTCTTTGATGTTAAATTGTTCCTCCTCTGTTGTTTTTTGGCTTGTAGGTTGTACAGTTGAGGTCTGGGGTTCAATTTGTAGTTTTGTGAAAACACCTTTGGCTTTCATTCGGGAGTTCATTAGCTCAATGGCTTCAAGAATTTTTTGAAGTATAAGTTTATAGTCAAGTTGTGGGTAGGTTTCCTCCATTTCCATGGTGATTAGCGATAGTCTTTTAGTGGAGGCTATGTTTAGGGAAGATCAGCCAATGTCCATCTCCACGCTTTCTAAAGCTATTTTCACCAAGCTGTTTCCAAATCATATCTTTTTTGATAGTATGAAGGGCAAATCAAGGGAGTCAACAGGCCTCACAATTGAAAAAGGAAGAAAAAAAATTCAGTTGCTGTGCCAGTTTTCACCACAAGATGTCCCCCTTCGACCACAGAATCTTTTCCCAGACAACAATTATTCTTTTATTTAATTGAAAAAGGCAGAAAAAAGGATATTTTCCAAAATTAATGGTTAAAGAAGTTGATAGGTCTCAATAATAAATTCTTTAAAAATCCCAAGGTATCCGAAAATCAAAAATCCAGTTATTTAGTTATTAATTATTCTTTTGTTTCCTTTCCAACGTTTAAGTTCCCAAGTATAGAAACGCCGCTACATTGAAAGCAGGGGAGAGATTTAGAAGGCTTTCACAAGAAGGTAATTAAGGGTAACAAAGAGGAAATGAAGGGTCTCACCCGAATCCTTCACGGTGCTTCATTGTGCTTAGATGTAAATTTGGCTTTCGGCTGGTGCGACTTGATGAGCGGCCATATCTTCGGTCCTGAGGATCTGCCTTGGATTAATCGGAGGGGCTGCTGCCCCTCCGCGATCTAACGAGGGACTTTCGACCCTTTCCAGGGTCTCCCAAAGAAGGAAAACCAGACAGCAGCGAGAGAACTCTCTCCGCACGTCCGCTGACGCCGCGATCCGGAAGCCAAAACCAGAAGTTTCTTATTCTTTTTGTTTCAGTATCTAAGCTACTTTTCTCCTTTACTCTTTTCATCATTTTAATGTTTATATTGGTAGAAATACAAAATATTACAAATGTAGGAAAGAAAGATATTTTGATCAGGGAGTTGATAAACATGCTGGGAAGACTGTCTTCCAGATTGACAAGGCATAGCTGTATTAGAATTGCTTTGGTACTTTTTTTTAATGTTTTATTGATTTTCTAATTTTACATTTAATCGATAATTAAATGACATACAAGTATCTTTAGTACAAGTCTCAAACTACCACATTAAATATTTCCTCTCTTTTCCCCTTAGTATTTACTGTCTCATGTTTAAACTAATACAATTCTTATTATATCAATTCAATAAAAATAACATTCTTCCATTTATCAATAATTTTTAGCTTATACATATCCTGGTTATTTTAACATTCAGTCTTTATAGACAATCAATGTCCTAATTAGTTTTTCCCAATTTTTACTTTCCCATTAATATTTAAATGTAACGTTTAATATTTATAATTTCCAAGTTTTAAGTAACCAAAGTTCCCTTTATCACAATTCATCACAAAGTCTAATATTCAGGATACATGTCTTATCTATTTGAATATATTCTATTTCTCACCATCTTACATCATCTAATTAATAATACAGTATAACATTCTTATTTTCTATTAATTTCCAAATGTCTTAAATTTAGTAACCAAAATTTCTCGTTTCAACATCAAATACTTTCTCTCTTTTTCTCTTAATGTCTACTATCTCATATTTAAGCTAGTAGAGTTCTTACTATAACAGCTAAGTAAAAACATGTTTATTACATTTATTCCATAGATTTTTAGTTTATATATATCTTAGTTACTTTTACATTCAACCTTTATAAACAAATCAATATTCAAATTTAACTTTTAATATTTATACTTCCAAGTTTTAAATGACCAAAGTTTCCTTTATCTCAGTTCATAACAAAATCTAGTATTCAAAGTACACATCTTGTCTATTTGAGTATGTTTTATTTTAATCCTCACTAATAAGCCAAAACCCCAATTTTCTTCAGCCTTATTCTAGCTTTCTTTCTTTGCCAACTCGCCTTCCATATCCATGCTTTTAAGTCGTCAAATAGATCTCCCTTTGTTATTATATATATTGTTTGAGATAAAAGAGGCCATCCAGTCGCCATTTTTTGGAAGGGCTAACTAATTGTCTCTCTATTTTTCCATCTCGACCTAGTTGTCCTGAAATATTTATCTTCCCTTCGGTCTGTTCTTCTTCTTGATCCTCAAATTTCTTCTGGTTTATATAGAAAATCTTTTCCATTTTCAATGTTGTCAGTCTCTTTTCTGGGTTTTCCATTAACTGTGTTTGTTGATCAGTTGAATCTTCTATCATGGTATTTGATTGTTCCACTTCTTCTATTATATTCTGTGTAGTTGATTCTTTAGTTGTAATCAAAGTTTGGGTTTGTATATCTAGGCTGACATCTTGTTCTTTTCTGTAGCTTCTTATTTCATCAGAAGCTGTAAAAATAGTTTCATAAATTGCTTTCAACATAAAGAGAATCTGTTCCTGACCTTCATCCATGTTTTCTTAGTGGTGTGTTAAATTAAAAGCTTTACAATCAGAGAATGAAAATAATTTTGTCACTGAGTATAGAACACAGCTGGGCTTCTCACAGCTGGGCTTCTCACAGCTGATATCTGCCAAGGTTGCAAAAGTCTTATCTATAGTCTGGGCTTCAAGCCAAGTCTCTTTTAGATAATAACAAGTTGTAATATCAGGTTTAGCCACAAGATGTCGTCCATACCATTTAAGATTTTTTTTTAAAGATTTTTATAATCTTTTTTCCAATTTTACTTCTTTTTTGTAAGTAAAAACCCAAATCTTCAATAAGATTAAGGAATCTTTTAGTCCAAATTTTAGAAAGATAGAAATCCAGTTAGAATCAGGTTATTCTTTCAGCGTTTTAAACTCCCCTGGATAGTCAGTCGCCGCTGTTTTTAGAGGGTGGGATAGAATTTCCCTTCCCTCTCTCCACAGGGGAAAAAATATTTTGGGCAGCTTATACAGGTGGAAAAAATAGTTAGGTTGAAGAGAGGTTCAGATCTCACCCAGTCTCATCCACGCTGCTTTATAGGTGCCTGGTGGTAAGTTTGCGACGTGGAAGATGGAGTTCACCTTCCAGCATCCGCGGCGGCGGCAAACTGTAAGCCTCCTGCTTTGGTACTTTTACTGTACTACAAAATCCTGAGAGTAGGAATGTAGGACTGAGATTCAAATTTTTGTAATTCAAATTTCAGGCAATTAATGAACATGTGCCTGTTCATTAATATTAAGATATTAATGAGGATTAAGTGCAAATACCTGAAAGCAGATGTGAGGAAGGGCAGTGGGTATGGAAAAATAACTGGGGACTGAATTTTCTACATCATATAAAAGTTGCCAGTCTGCTTTTATGATAAGGCACCCTCTTCAAGTTAGTTTTTGTGACAGATGTTGAGAATCAAATTGCACTTGCAGCACATTGAAAGCTTGGAATTCTCCTAGTACTTACAAACAGGCTAAGCTTCCACAGTTGGAAGCTATATTTAAACTCCAAAGCTCTCTGTTTCATTATTGTAAATCTTCCTCTATACTATTAGCAATTAGTGGAAAGAAGTAAAAGTGATATTCAAAGTTCTATAATAAAACGCCATTTGTTTAGACAAACGCATTATGTGAAATAAAAAACATGGAAGCAATTTTCAGCTCAAAATTATTGTCCTTGCAGTGGCTAGTACTGACATTAATTCGCAAGTTAATTATTTTAATATATATCAGGGAGGTTGGGAATACGAATATTTTCTTCAACATACTATCATTATAATTCTAGTATTTTCATATTTTATTAACTTTAATTGGGATACATGAGTGAATAAGGACATTATAGAAAGGAAAAGAAATAGAAGGCTCAGAGATAAACAAATGGAGGAGTTGCTATCTTCTACAGATAACAAATAGGCCTTTTCAGTGCTATGTTTGCATCTCTGTGCACATCAAAACATATTTTCTGGAACTGAATCCAAAGTGCTGCACAAGCTTCATGTTTACCTCTTCACTTCTTCTATTTCATTTATCTCTATTTTCTCTCTTCTATTTTCCCCTTGTTAATTCCTAGCCTAGATGGTACATATGCATGTGTGTGCATCTTCTCTTCCAAGCTAAGAGTGCATTTTAGGAACTAGACTATGCTTGGTAGAACTTGCAAATTACTGTAGTATATTTGCTTTTCTAAAATGCTGTTGGATTATTTACTATTTTTGCTGGTAGCAGACTAAGACTAGTACCCTGCTGGAAGCAATTCTTTTCATCAAACAAAAACAGTGGTTATGGGGGATTGTCACAAATGCCAGAATGATCCCAGGTGGTAACTGAATGAAGGGATTGCCTTACAGCAAGAATAAGGGACAGATGGAACAGAATCAGCAGGTGCTGTAATATAGTCACATGGCCTAAAGGAAGATGATGCTTATCTGAGACAGCCAGCTGCTCTAACAAAGAGTTAAAGCACTGTAAGCATACCTTGATTTAAGATCCTTTCATGTCCCATATTTATTTTATTTAATTATCAAATTTCTATACTGCCCATCTCACCAGCTGGTTTATAATAAAAACATAATTAAAAGCAATATTAAAACAGAATTTTAAAAAGTTAAACATTACAAAAGTTACTCCTAGGGTTGTATACCACTCTTACACCCCCATGTTAGTTGGCAAAGCCAGGTGTTTAAATTCTTCCTAAAAGAGGGGGGATTCACCTCACCGCCGGAAGCAAAATGTTCCATAGGGCAGGAGTAACAGCAGAGAAGGCTCTCTTCCTAGACCCTACTAGTGGAAATTATTTAACCAATGGGGTTTGCACCAACTCCCTGGTTGATTAGATGGGACAGGTTGATGATGGTTCCTCATATGTTTAATTTTCAGATATTAAGCATTTGGGTCTTATAAGCAATTAAAAATGATGCGAGATCGAATTTGGGTTGGTCACCGGGATCAGAGATTTACTCTTCCGAGCTTTTGGACTCATGCTGGAGCCCATCTTCAGGGAATTTCTTCTACTGGAATATCTGCTTTGGGCTATTCAATTAAAAATGACTCTATAATTACATATATTATTTGGTCAATTTCTCCATAGAAATATTAGCATTTCTTGTAATAATTTTAATTAGGTAGATTAAACTGTGAAATAGTAACCTGCATGGGCTAATCCAGAGTCTAATCTGTTTTCTTCATGTAGACATTCTATTTTGTGAAATCATCACTAGGTTTCTGTTGTATTGATCCATAGACTGAATTTAATTTGGATTATTTACTATTTTGCTTCTGCTTGATCTTTTATGGACCTGTGCTTCTAAATTCTAATTTAGAATTTCTGTGTCTTTCCATGTTCTGGTTAGCTATCAGTTGTGTTATCTTTGGCTGAAGATTTCTTCATACTATAGCAAAAATGCCTTGTGTTTAGGTGTTGGCAAAGAGCTATTTATTGTTGTTAGTTGCAAAGTCATATCCGACCCATCGCGACCCCATGGACAACGTTCCTCCAGGCCTTCCTGTCCTCTACCATCTTCTGGAGTCCATTTAAGGTCACGCCTACTGCTTCAGTGACTCCATCCAGCCACCTCATTCTCTGTCGTCCCCTTCTTCTATTGTCCTCAATCTTTCCCAGCATTAGGCTCTATTGGAACCAAGAACATCTGCTGAAATTTGATGAGAGAAACAGATTGCTATCAAAAACAGCCACTGAATTCAAGCAATTAACTCTGCAAACTGTTACCATAAGCACAGGAACAATAAAGCACTAGCACAGGGATGTCAAATTCGCAACGTCACGTGACATGTTGCGACGTATCGTGACTTTTCCATTGCCGGCAATGGGGTGGGTGTGGTTTCGCCATGATGCATCTGGCCTGCAGGCCGGCAGTTTGACACCCCTGCACTAGCACAAAGCATAAGTAAGGGAATAGTTAATTAAGGTAATATTATCTACCTTGGTAATTACTGCAGAATTGCAAACTGCCAGAATCTATAAACTACCAGACAATATGTAGGAAAATGGCAAATAAAGTCAACAGGGAAATGGGACCCCTGAAGTGGCTGCATCCATTCTGAGATAAGATACAATTCCCCTGAAGGGCTCGGCACCTTGGATAAACTGGTACCAAGAGAGTCTTTGTGCATAGGAAAGAGGAAAATGGGTGTTTTTTCAGACAAAAATGTATATCATATGTTCTTGGAAGCTGAGACCTCTTATTATTTGATTGGAAAAAAATCCATTATAATTCAACTCCTATTGTTGGAATGCCATTACACATATTATACAAAAATTAGGGCATGAAACTGGTTCTGCTCCTGCATGGGCATCACATCCATCCCTTGTGATCACCAGCCATCATTCTTCTTGGACAGTAGAACTAGTTTATTTCAGGGGGGCAGGGGGAAGTCTGCTATGGCACAACTGAAAGCACATAGTTTCTGATACAGTAGTGGAGCTCCATGAGGCTTGTGGATGATCCATTTTCCCATTTATTCTTTCAAACCTTTGCCTTATTCTGCCCTTTGCTATCTGACCTTGGAGCTTTCCCCAAGGCAGTATATCTATGATCGCTATATTACAGTTGGAAAAGGCCATTTGGCCATCACATTAAACCTGTTAACTGTTGGCCAACCCTTTGCCCTTAATCCTAGTCAGTTTCACAATCCCGGCGAACATTCCAAATTGATTTATTCTGAAGAAATAGACTCCTATCTTACTCCATTTTCCAGCCTTCAGGCATATATTTTTTTTCCTAGCCTCTTCTTCAACCAGAGACTCTATGCTGGAACTTACAACCATGGTCTGGCTGCATAACTAGTGTCATGTTGTAATCATGGTTTACAGTGGTATTTAAAACATGGGAAAAATTATGCTTGATTTTTGGGGGGACAAAATGTGCAGGAATACTGAAAATATAGGGAATGATTATAGCTTGCAGGGCAGGGGACCATGAATGATTTTTTACATTCTTCTATTAGTGGGTTAGAGAAAACATTGATGAACTCATGATGCTTCCTGTCTTTTGTCTGTGTTCCACAGTGACCAGTGGTGAAGATAATGGCCAAGCAGACTTGGAAATGAAAAGTCTGGAAAAGAAATTATGATAGGAAAATGCCCTGGATGATTCATAATAATGGAATTAAGAGATTTAAGAGAATTGTGCTTAATAATAAAAAAGGGACTGTATAAATCATTAAGTACTGATAAGCAAGTTATTTTCTCATTATTCCCAATAGCAATAACACAGGAAAAAAATAGCTTTAGAGCATAAAAGAGATAAACCAGGGATCTTAAAAGTCTAAGCTCAATGCCAATAGTCTTAATGGCTAGGCCAGGGGTCGGCAACCTTAAACACTCAAAGAGCCATTTGGACCCCTTTCCCACAGAAAACACCGGGAGCCACAAAACCTTGCTGCTTCCCCCAACACTCCACCACTGCTGCTGCTTACCTCCCCCTCCCACGTGGAGCACCCTGCCACTGCTACTTTCTTCCTCTACCCCAGGCACGGAGCGCGCCCTGCCACCGCTTTTCCCTACCTCCCCTGCACAGAGCGCCCTGCTGCCATTTTTCTCTCCTACCTCCACCACGCGGAGCGCCCTGCTGCCTCCGCTTTTCCCTTCTACCTCCCCCGCACGGAGCGCACCCTGCTGCCGCTTTTCCCTATCTCCCCTGCGTGGAGCGCCCTGTTGCCACCGCTTTTCTCTACCTCCCCCTTGCGGAGTATGCCCCGCCCCCACTTTTCCCTACCTCCCCCGCGCGGAACGCCCTGCTGCCACTTTTATCTCCTCTATCCCCTGCGCGGAGCGTGCTCTGCCGCCTTTTCCTCCTACCTCACCCATGCAGAGCACCCTGCTGCTGCGGCTTTCCCCAGCAGCAAAGGTGGAGTTTGGGAGGCAGCGGCAGGGCATAGCCCAGGCATGGCCCAGCAGCAAAGCTTGTCCTTCCCACTCAAGAAACCCTCAGCGGCTCCTCGGCTCCATCCGAGTTGAAGAAAGCGGAGGCACAGCAGTGGGATTGCTCTCAAACAATAAGAGCCAGGTGCGCTGCTTGCTCGTATGTGCCCGCCTTGAGAGCAATCCTGCTGCTGCGCCTCCGCTTTCTTCAACTCGGATAGAGCAGAGTGGGAGGAGAACGAGGAGGAGAAGAGCGGTGAGGCTTTGTGCTAGCCAGCCGGCCAGGTGAGGGGTAGGTTGGGTAATGGTGGCTGGCTGGCTGGGGGGATCATGGCCACTGGGGGGGATCTGCCAAGCCTCATGGCAGTGGCATTGGCAGCTCCCTCCACCCAGCCCATTTCCCCGGCTTCATACAAGATGCTTGGCAGAAGCACCACCACACCGCGCCCCCGATCAGATCCACGTGGCACCTTCTTTCCAACTCCGACGCAGTCCTCCATCATTTCCTCTGCCGCCGTGTGCAGTCTTACAAACAAAAGAAGTTTGTGGGCAGTCCCACAAACTTCTTTTGTTTGTTGGACTGCCCACAAACCTCTTTTGTTTGTGGGACTAAAAAAAAAGTTCAATCAATCAATTCTAACTTCGCGAGATCTTTTTTTTCCCGTGAGAAGTTGGAATTGATTGATTGAACTTTTTTTTTTTAGGTGGCGGAGGACTGGGCGGAGGACTGGGAGCCACAGCGGAGGGTTGAAAGAGCCGCATGCGGCTCCGGAGCCGCGGGTTGCTGACCCCTGGGCTAGGCTTATAAAGGCTGAAGTCCAAAATATCTTGAGGATGCAGATTACAAAAGGCTGAATTAGAGAACAGCAACTAAACTGAAGGTGGAAGCTTCAAAGTTCATCTCATTAATTGCTGTTGTAAAATCATCACTTTACTATTACTCTGAATCCTTGAAAAGCACTACAATATTTTGCATTCTTGTCAAGCCTCTTAATACCTCATAACACCAGATGTTGTGAATAGTCATCTTTTCTAGACAGAATTATCTTCCTGCTTCCTCCCGTCCAACGTTCATTATATTAAGCAAAACCTTTTACAATATTTACGGTTCAGAATACTTGACTAGAACTAAATTCAGTTTGTTAAAGCTGGTATGGTGATCTTTTAAATGATCTCCTTTACTAAAAGGGTACAGCAGAGGATGAGATTGTTAGATAGTGTCATTGATGCAGGGAACACAAGTGTGGGCAAGCCCCAGGAGACAATGGAGGACAGTGGGTTCTGGCGTGCTGTGGTCCATGAGGGTTGAGAAGAGTCGGACATGACTTAGTGACTGAACAACAACAAATTGTCTTTTGATAAAGTATTTTATTTATTTGAACATAGAAATAAAACAGAGCTTTGTAGCAGCCAGAAATCCTGCCCATTATGTATTTTTTTCCCTCAGGGTTTGAATCCTGAGCCTCTTCTTCCCACCTTTTTTTGAGTCAGTGACTATTTGGCTGTTCATTTCCCTGCCCTGCGGATTTATGCCATCAATGCCTTTTGTTTGCAAAATGGCATAAGTCACAGATTGCCACCTCGCATTTCCATCAGTTGCAATAAACTTTTTTGGAAGTAGCAGTTAGCTAACTTGTATGATTTCAGAAATTAAGAAATAGCAAACCACTTCTTAATTTTTGAAGCCAGACAAGTCAGCTAACTGTTACTGTATTTGGACAGACAATCAAGAGTGACCAAAAATATAAGTAAGTCAGATTTAGTTAATGCTTGGAGGTGAGACCAAGATATATATATATATACTACTGGGAAGTTGTAAAAAAAGGTCCTGGAAGATGGCAGTGTCAAACCATTTCTTTATTATTCTAAAAAAAAAATCCCACACAGGTGTATCTATGAAGTTGATGTCATGGTTCCGACTAATGGAACACTTCAAAGAACTTCCAGGCATTGTTTATGCTAAAAATCTTTAATCAGTGAAAACAGCGTCGGCACGGCATGGATGAATGCCAAGATCTGAATTTCCCTTACTTGCACATAAGTTTTCCGGCTATTCCCCTCCCCTATTTTGCAGTCATAAATCACATTTTCCAATCAGCCTGAAGGGCAAAGATTCACTTCCGTTCCTTATCCCACGCTTTCCTTATCTTTCTCCTCCCCTCCCACCATCATCTAAATTAACTCTAAAAATACCAGACAGTTCTGCATATCTTGTCAAAGCAATAATATCCAATATTAGCAGTGTTGACATCCGGGCCCTCTTACAAAAAGGATAGGTCCTGTATGTGAACAAAAGCATATGTCAGGGATTATCTCTTGGTTTGTTGGGGTTTTTCTCATGAAACTTTTTGATGAGTCGGTCAGCCTTCACATTGCTAGATTTCACCCAAGTAGCTTCGGACAGCGAGTACTCTTTCCATTGTACTAGGTACTGCAATTTCCCTTTAAAAATTCTAGAGTCAAGAATACGTTTCACTTCATAGTGAGTCTGACCTGCTACCACGAGGGGCCCGGGTGCCTTTTTAGGGGGAGGTCTTAAAGTGGAGCCCCGACAAGGTTTTAACAAGCTGCAATGGAAGACAGGGTGAATCCTCCCTAAAAGCCTAGGGAGTTTCAATTCTACTGTGATGGGGTTGATGATCCTTACTATGGGGAAAGGCCCCAAGAATTTTGGTCCCAATTTCTTGCTGGGCAATTTGAGGCGTAAATATTTAGTTGACAGATAAACCTTTTCCCCAACTTGGAATGTTCTTTGGGGAGCCCTCTTTTTATCAGCCTGCTTTTTATAGGTCTCAGAAGACTTTTTTAACGCAGTCTTCGTGTTTCTCCAAACTTCTTCCCACCCCCTCACCCATTGATCAAGTGTCTGGGAGGCGGAGGGCACCTGAGGGTATTCAGGTATTGGGCTGAACTCTATTCCCGTGGCTACTCTGAAAGGCGTGTAACCGGTACTGCTGTGAACAGAATTATTGTACGTCACCTCTGCGAAAGGGAGGAGGTCAGTCCAGTTTGTCTGTTGGTAGGAAACGTAGCATCTGAGATATTGCTCCACCATTTTGTTAGCGGATTCTGCAGCCCCATTGGTGGCTGGATGAAAAGCAGATGATAAGCCTTGAGATGATCCAATTAATTTAAGGAAACTTCTCCAAAACTTCATTGTGAACTGCACCCCCTGTCTGAAATTATTTGCTTAGGGGCGCCATGCAGCCGGTAGATATGTTTCAGGAACAATTTAGTCAGTCGTTGGGCAGATGGGAGTCCTTTGCAGGCGATGAAATGAGCCTGCTTCGAAAACAGGTCTATCACAGTCCAGATGACAGTATTTCCTCTATTTTCAGGTAGGTCTACGATAAAGTCCATAGCTATTTCTTCCCAGAGTTGAGAAGGGTCTGCCACTGGCTGCAGTAACCCAGGGGGTTTCCCTGGGATTCTTTTCATTGTGGCACATACGGTACAACTCTTTACATAGTTTTCCACATCCCGTTTCAGCCCCGACCATCAAAATTGCCGGCGGGTGAGATGTAGTTTTTAGATATCCAAAGTGTCCAGCCTGTTTTACATCATGGCTGTGTTTGAGAGCATTAAGACGGAGGGCTTCAGGCAAATACAGTTCCCCCCCCCCTTGTAAGCCAAACCATCCCTGCATGTTAGGGAGGTTTGATTATCTTTGAACCATTGATCGATGAGGAGCTCTTGTTTTATTTTCTTTACCCCAGGGTCATCAGGATTTGGGACCCTGCGAGGCGTGAGTTGAGCAGCAGTTTGTGGATTGGAGATAATTGCCTCCTTAACCTCTTCGTGTTCGCTTTTGTACTGGGGCAATCTCGATAGCGCATCAGCTAGGAAGTTTTTTCTTCCCGGTATGTATGTTAGAGTGAAGTTGAAGCGGTTAAAGTACTGTGCCCACTGCACTTGCTTTGGGGACAATTTGCGGGGAGTTTTCAGTGCCTCTACGTTTTTATGATCTGTCCATACTTCAAATGGCACCTTGCTCCCTTCTAGATACTGTCGCCAGTTTAACAGCCCCCACCTAATAGCGAAGGCCTCCTTCTCCCAGCTTGCCCATCTCCTCTCGCTTTCAGTAAATTTTTTAGAGGTGTAGGCACAGGGTTGTAGAACTCCACTTTTGTTCTTTTGCAGTAATACAGCTCCGACTGCCACGTCGCTGGCGTCAGCTTGGATTACATAGGATTCCCCTGGGCAGGGGTGCTTTAGGACCGGTTCAGCAGCAAATAGTCTTTTTAAATTCTCAAAAGCTGTTTGACAGCTCATAGTCCATGTAAGTGGCTGGCCCGGTCACGGTTTTCCTCCTCCTTTGCCTGTTTTGAGTAGTTCTGTAAGGGGTAGGGCAATCTCGGCAAAGGAAGGGATGAATTGACGATAGAAGTTGGCAAAACCTAAAAAGCTCTGAAGCTGTTTGCGAGTCTTTGGGGGCTGCCACTCAATTATAGTTCTCACTTTGGCTGGATCCATTTCAATGCCCTTGTTGCAAATTCTGTAGCCAAGATAATCTAATTGGGTCTGGTGAAATTCACATTTTGACAATTTGGCATAAAGCTTGACATTCAATAGTTTCTTTAACTCTTCTCTCACCAGCTTTATGTGATCAGTCATATTCCTGCTGTATATCAGAATGTCATCAAGATACACCAGAACCCCTTTGTACAAGTGATCATGTAGGACCTCATTAATCAACTGCATGAATACAGCTGGGGCCCCCTGTAGTCCAAATGGCATGACTTTGAACTGATAGCTCCCCATAGGGCAGTTGAAGGCAGTTTTCCACTTGTCTCCCTCCTTTATTCTCACCCGGTAATATGCCTCTCTCAGGTCTAATTTAGTGAAGACACTCCCCTTAGCCAGGTGGGTTAGTAAGTCCTTCAGGAGGGGGACGGGGTATTTATTTTCCACACTCACCACGGTCAGACCTTTATAATCCATGCAAAGACGAAGAGACCCATCTTTTTTTTCTTTGAACAACACAGGGGCTCCCACGGTAGATTTGGCCCATTCAATGAACCCCCTCGCTAGGTTTTTGTTCACATATCGCTGCATCTCCTCCATTTCGAGGGGGGACATAGCGTACATTCTTGGTCGTGGGAGTTTGGCTCCTGGCACCAGTTCGATAGAGCAGTCATTGGGTCTGTGAGGGGGCAGGGCATTGCACTCTTTTTCACTAAATGCCTCCGCTAGGTCCCGGTATTCGTTGGGGATGAGTGGTTCGCCTGGTGGCGGTGACGCAGCCATGTGCGCTCGCTCATTGGGTGGCCTAAAGTGTCCCGCAACGTCAGTTGAATCAGTGGGAGGCTTAGGCCCTATAGGTAGTCTCACAGTTCTCATTCCTTTCTCCCACCAGATAAATGGCTTCCATTTGTCCAACCAGGCTAATCCTAAGATCACAGCCTCAGTCATTTTGGGGGCCACCAGGAAGCGAATAAACTCACAGTGCTCACCTATTTCTAGGCGTAGGGGCTCAGTTAATTGTGTGACTTGGGTCCCTCCCATCAGGGAGCCATCGGCTTGCTCAAACCTCACAGGTTTGGAGAGCTGTTTTGCCCGTATGCCCATTTTCATGGCAAAGGGCAGGCTAATAATGCATCGGGTCCATCCAGAATCGATTAGCACATTTAAGTCCATTTGTGCCCCCGACTTAGGGATTATAGGTTTGGCGGCCAATGAAAAAGGGATTTGTTGACTCACCATCGGGTCGTTCTCTCCTTTGTCGTCGCTGTCAAAGGAGGGTAGAGCAGGGGCGGGTCCACCCGGAGTCCCGGCGTCCTCCTGTGTGGGGGGTGTAATCTGGGCAGCAGGTTCTTGCGTGACCCGGTTGGATTTTTCTCTCGTTAGCCACTGGGAAGGTTTCCTTCTCGCCGCTGGTTCCGGTCTGCCCTGCAGTCGGGGGTAGGGGACTGGACAGGTTGCTGCTCGATGTCCCTCCTGTCCGCATCGAAAACACTTAATTGATGGGCCTGCAGGTGGCCTGGGTCTCTCAGCCATCGCAGTAGTTGGTGGTTTTCGTCGGGGTGATTGTTGTTCGGGTTGCTCTGGCTGCTGTTCGGATTCAGGTGGGGGAGGCTTCTTATAGCGGGCGAATTGAACGTCTACCTTCACCGCTGCCTGGTACCATTCTTGCAGCTGATCAGGTACTGCTCAATAGAAGCAGGCCTGAGAGAGGTGATTGTCTAATCCTTCAATGAAGTGATGGATTAGGGATTGCTCTGGCCACCCCTCTATTCGACCTGCTATCTTGCGGAACTCTCGCACGTACTCCAGGGCAGGCCTGCCGGCTTGTTTTATTTTGTGGATTTGTTCTCTTGCATTGAGGCCAAGGGATCGGTCCTCAAATCTTTCTCTCAGCCCTAGGAAGAAGAGGTGGGGGGTCCTCCAATTCTGGGGCTTGCTCATTATATAAATTGTTCAGCCATTCGGATGCTTCTCCCTCTAGGCTGGACGCAATCACATCGACCATGGCCCCTGGGTCCGGGTAGAGATAGGCCCAGCAATTCAAATTAAAGTGCACTTGGTTGAGGAAAAAAATCAGCTTCTCTGGGTCCCCATCGAAGGTTGCTCTGAAAGGTGGTGCAATTATAGGCTGTTGGGGCCCCCACTGTGGCTGTTGCTGCTGGCCCCATCCTCGCTGCTGATTTATGCCCAGGGGTTGCACGTTCGGGGGCTGTGGTCAATCTCCTTGCTGTGGTCGTTCTCCCACCAGCTGCTGATCTCCTGGCTTCTGCACCACCCCAAGCTGTTGCAAGGCCTCTATTAGCTGTGGCAAGCTCAGAGGCTGCTGACTATCTGCCTGTGGGGAATGCCACACTCCCCATTGTTGCAGAGGCCTCAGACTGGGATTCCCTCTCTCTTCAGGGCTGGAGTCCCTGACAGGGGAAGACAGGGTCTTGAAGGCTGTCTGATCTACAATGGAGGGGCTGTAGGCTTCTCTCTGCAGGAGTGGATTTCTGCTTCTCACCTCTGGGTTTTCAAATCTTTCCAGTGACTCACCCAAACCTTGAGTGGCAGGCAGTCCGTTATCTCTCCACCGATTTGCATTTATCTGCCAGCAGTTTGTCTGCCAAAATTCATCTTCCCACAGCATGCCGTCTGTTACTTCCCCCTCTGGGTTATCAGCAGCTGCCGGGTTGTATTCAAGCAAACTCCCATTTCTCATGATAGATTTTCCTCCTGAAACTCTGCCAGCTTCACTCAAGCCTAGGAGGAAGAGGTGGGGGTAATGCACCCCCAGTTGTTTGAAAAGGATTTAGATCTTGGCATGATGTCATGGTTCCGACACTTCAAAGAACTTCCAGGCATTGTTTATGCTAAAAGTCTTTAATCAGTGAAAACAGCGTTGGCACGGCATGGATGCCAAGATCTGAATTTCCCTTACTTGCACATAAGTTTTCCGGCTATTCCCCTCCCCTATTTTGCAGTCATAAATCACATTTTCCAGTCAGCCTGAAGGGCAAAGATTCACTTCCATTCCTTATCCCACACTTTCCTTATCTTTCTCCTCCCCTCCCACCATCCTCTAAATTAAGTCTAAAAATACCAGACAGTTCTGCATATCTTGTCAAAGCAATAATATCCAATATTAGCAACGTTGAGTCACCAGGAATAAAGCCCAAATTGAATGACTGTCAAGATTCTGACTGACAAACCCAACGAAGTAAGCATAGCGGAGACCCTCCAATCTCTAATGCAAAACTTTATTGAGCAAATCATTTTGGCAGAGATGAAAGGAAAACCAGCTCTGGCTATTTGGCGCCAAAGCAGTATATTAAAAGTATAGAAACTCCCTTTCCCCGACAGTGCAGGTCACATTACCCAATTAGGTGTCAGACAATTATTATGAGAAAAAGCCTTCGCTTCTTAGTAAACAATATCTTGCATGACATTGGTTCTCAGGCTCAGCAGCTCACCACCTGCAAGGCACATTCCATTCTTTCCCTCTTCCCCGAGTCTTTAGGCAAGCCAATAAACAGAAATGGCATGAGACTTCTTTAAGCTTGACAATGACATTTTATTGCCTTCTGTTATGGTTGCCATGTTATGCAAAAGATACCATTTCTTAAAATATTATCTGTGCATCACACACAGAAACAGGTAGTCTTCAATTACAATCATTTGTTTAGTGATGTTTGAAGTTATAATGGTGCTGAAAAAAGTGATTTATGACTGTTTTTCATACTTACAACCATTGCAGCATCTTCATAGTCATGTGAACCAAATTCAATGCTTGGCAACTGGCATGTATTTATGATAATTGCAAAGTCTCGTGGTCATGTGATTACCCTTTACAAGCTTCTAACAAGCGAAGTTGATGGCGAAGCAGATTTACCTAATAATCATGTTACTAATTTAACAACTGCAGTGATTCACTTAACTGTGGCAAGAAATGGGCAAAACTCACTTAATAACTGTCTTGCCTACAATGGAAATTTTGGGCTCAATTGTGGTCATAAATTGAGGATTACCTGTAATGTATATCTTGCAGGCCAACTTCTTCAGTTGATAGTCTATAGATAGAAAACACATTGCTAACTTGGTAGTGGCAGGAAAAAAAAAGATGTAAAACCGCATGACTATTTTTAACTTCAATGTAATGAACTTCAGCATTATTGAGAAGACAACAGATCACATCTTCTCTAGTTTAATATTTTGCAGTAAGCTACAGATACCACAACAGATTGTTTCTATAGGATCTCTCCTCCCCTGTTGATCAAATACTATATCAATGGCTTTAATACTATGTATACAAGTGCAAATTCTACACTAAAATAAACATTTCCAGACATCTCAGTATATTGTTAGCTATTACAAACCAGATACCACAGTGTTCACATAACTACTGGTTTTAATTCCTCTGGCCAAGAGCAATTAAATATCCAAAGCTTTTGCACATTGATTATGGAGAACATACTTGTTGAGTTTTGTTCTATCTGAAATTAAAGTCTAATTAATTTTAAAGTCTATTAAAACCTCTTAAACCTACTGTATTTATGTTGTTAATGTTAACACTTGGAACAAAATTCCTTGTTACGAAAAAATATATTGTAAGCTTTTAAAAATATTCTGGATTTCATATATTAGACTCTATTTACCGAAGGCTGCAAGAAACAAAAAGTAAATAACCAGCTAAGATTTATTTCAGAATAAATATCTTGAAAGGATAATTAGGCTGCTTTTCGGTAAATTCAACCCAAAGTACTATTTTGTAGTATTGGATGGGATTTCTCTTTGCAAATCTTTGCAGAGAGAAGAATTTTTATAAATTCTTGTAAAATAAATTTTGAGTTCTCTTAAAAGTCAAAAGCTGAGTTGTATCATGTAAAAACACCCCTCGTATTCTCAAGGAGCTGGGATGGTGTGACATTAAGAAATAAAACTCGAGAATGCCGGATATCTGTCATCTTGCCTGAAGGGTTTTTGTACTGCATTCAAATGTATCATCCCACTTCAGTCCATACGATGCTTCTATTAAGTCACTGACAAACGCCGCTAAGTATTCTTAAGCTAAAATGCTTTTCAAGAAGCATTAAATAGTTGCATGTAAACGAAATCCCGCTTAGGTCATCATCTGCTGGAGCAGACAAGACCGCCCGTAGATCCAGTTCAAGAGGGAGCGACCAAGAGGCCGTGCCAGCCGCGCACACAGGTGGCTGAGAGCAGCTCCGAGACCGCCTCCCCTCGGCCGCTTGGGGAGGGGTAAACGGTGCCGCCTCCGACAGGGCGGGCCCGCTCGCGTGTAGATTTGAGGGCGAGGTGACCGCAGGGCGCAGCGAGAGGAAACGCCGCCTCTGCTGCCGCCGAACCCTGGGCAGGCGGATCCCCATGCGGCGGCGGGGACGCCTCCGGGTCCCTGCAGAAACAGCAACGGGGGGCGCCAGTGACTTGGACTAGCAGCATGAGTAGTGGCTATAGCAGCTGGGAAGAATCGGAGTCCGAGGAGTTTTTCTTCACAGCTCGCACCTCTTTCTTCAGGAAATCCTTCGGCCAAGCCAAGCCAAGCCTGCAAGTAAGCGATTGTCGGCCTCCCTCGAGGTTGCTCCCGGGAATCTGGGCGGGAATCTTCGGGCCGAGTCCCGCGCCATGCGCCCTACCCCGGCCTGACCCGTTGCAGGCCGCGCCTTCGTCTGCAGTCCCACGTGCTCTTTCCAGCTCCGGAGCTAGCACTTATCTCACCCAGAGTTCCCACGGTTCCCTTCCTCCATATATAAATTCTACCAAGGATCCATATGAACCAGGAGTCTCGAAGACCCGAGTGCAGAAAAGGAAGTGAGATAGCTGGAGGTTTTTTGCTATTGCTAGATAGTTCCAGTCTCGCCCCCTCTGTAGCTCAGCCGTTGAAACAGTTCAAACGAGATTGATCTGGCTTTTCAGGCTTGCCAAAAATAGATTTCAGCGGATCCACTTCCTTGTGAGGCTTGTCAAAACGAGCCGCGGTGGGGCAAAAAGCGGTTCTCCGAATTCGGCTGCTCGTATGGAACCGCGTGGTCTTGTAGCCATGACCTTCGTGTACTGTAGTTTCAGCGGTTTTTTTTTTTTAAAGCGAGTACTATACGCCGACCAGATATGATAAATACAAGTTTATAAAGACGTGTAATAAGAGAAGTAACTTGAGTCGTTTATGTTAAATTGTCCGCCCATGTATGTCCTTTAGATATGAGAAAGGCAAGGTCCATGTCATTCTTTAAGAAAGGAATTGAAAATAAACAGTAAACATAGTTGTTCCGTTTATGTAAACATCTGCTATATCTGTATATGGAATATTGTGTACAATTGTGGCTGCCACATTTGGAATAAGTTGTCATAGAGTAGGAAAAAGTTGCATAAGGGGCAACTAAAATTATTGGACTGAAACATCTGGTTTACAATTAAAAGGTAGAACATTTGTGACTCGGGCTTAAAAAGGCCTGGGGAGCGTCATTATTGAAGTAGAAACTGCTGAATGATATGGAAAAAGTGGACATGGAGACGTTTTCCTCTGTCTTGCAAAAAAGAAATTATCCAGTGATGCTGATTGGAAGCAGATTTAAAACACACAAAAAAGTACAGAGGATAATGAACCTGTAGAATTCATTATCATAAGACATGACATAGGTGGCTTTCTTTTTATTAAAGTTATAATAAAAATAATGACAAAATACAGTTTTTACAAGTATTGTATTTCATTAAAATTTTCAATATTAGTGTTTTTTCATTAGTATTTGTGTGTGCGCGTGCATCCCTTGGAGTCAGTGTTGGCTCCTGGAGACTACATGGGCTAGTCCCTGCAGTTTTCTTGGCAAGAATTGTTGAAAATGAATGAATATTAAAACCCCACAGTAGTCAGACGCTGCCATTTTAGAGGGTGGGAAAAAGATGTTCCCTTCCCTCTCTCCTCACAGGGGGAAGAAGTTTCAAGAAGCTTTTTACAGGAAAATACTTGGGATACAAAGAAGGTAAGATCTCACCCAATTCCTCCGCAGTGCTTTCAAAGTGCTTGATAGTAATTTTGGCCTCAGCTGGTAGTGATGGGCCATGTTAATGGCCGATCTTTTCCCCGTCAGTTCGAAGAGCTGCCCCGGATCAAACGGGAGGGCTGCCGCCCTTCTGCGATCAGTCGGGGGTCCTCTTCACGCTCGTCACCCCTCCAGGGCGACTTTTGACCCTTTTCAGGGTCCCCCGGCAGGAGAAAACCGGATGGCGGAGAGAGCGATCGTATCGCACGTTTGCTAGCGCCGCGATCACAAACCGGAAGCCTTGCTAGGGCTTATTTTCTGATTGGGTCTTATTTTCGGAGAAAAACAGTAGTTATGGATATTCTAAGGTAATATGGCCCCAGAATGGTCCTCCTTTATTTGGTACATCATGTTTGAAACACCTAAAACTACTTTGATACCAGTTTACTTCCAGAAAACCATTGAACTAACCCAGAAGAGCAGCATCTGTAGCAGGTTCAGCTTGGTTCAAGAAGAAACAGACCATTATTGAGTTTTTTATTCCCAAATATGACTTTTGCATGCATTTGTATGTATATGTAATAGCTGTTATGTCAACATTCCAAAGGTGTTCACCAGCCAAGGAATTTGGAGGACCTGGGTTAAAGCCTGAATGGCCTGATCTGGAAGGAATAATGCCCCCTTGCATGTGGAGCAAATCATTATGCACTTGCATGATCTGAAAATGTATAATAACATCTTTCTTTCCAGATTAGCCACATTGTGGCTTACAATAACATATGAACTTGCTCTGTGTCTAGTCAGTTAAGACAAGAGTTTTTGGGAACATAAATAGTTGTTTGAAAAAAGCAGATGTCAGATATGGAGGTGTATCATGGAGATCTATCAAAGACACACAGGACATGAAATTAAGAAGATCGACGTTGAAGCCTTAAAAGATTTAAGAACAAAAAGTTTATGGATGTGGAAGGGCAAACTGCTATTAACACCACAGAATTCTGGCAAAATTATATAGTTGAGCCACATTTCTACTTCAAGCTCTTAGTGTAATATGAGAAAAAGACAGGATGAACTTGACGATAGTTGGTTTTTAGTTCAAGAATAAAAGGCTAAGTAATTCTTTTATTTTCTTTTAGAGTGGGCATTAAATTCAGAATAAAAGAATTACGTCTTAAGTTTAATTAAAATATATGTATTTTAATTAAAACATTTAGATATGTCAATAAATATCTGAAAAGCGGAAGTGTTCAGTTTTTTGCATTTTTAATTAACTTCTGAAATCATCTTTATTCTAATTTGTTTTTAATGGAATTCTGCTCCTCAAGTTATAATTTTTCTGACCTAAAAGTACTTGGCCTTAAAAAAAAAATTAAAACTCATTTGAGATTGGCCATAGGAACTTGTATGATAAAATGATTGATATTATTGACATTTTAAACTGTTTTTAACCTTTGTAACTCTTAATTTTTAACTTTTTAACTCTGTTTTAATAATTTTTTTCACAGTTTTTGTAAACCATCCGGTGACACTTAGATGAGATGGGTACTGTAGAATTGGATAAATAAATATGCCATAATGGGCTTATAGCAAGGCTATGAAGAACCCATTGGAAGCGCGCTGAGTGTTGTAGAGAGTGTTATATGTAGACAGGTTGGTTTAAGTATTTAGAACCAACCTTATATTATCCTTGGCATTAATACAAATGGTCCCTTTGTTCAGGATACAAACCTGAAAGATTGTTGCATTGTTCCATAGAAGGGGGTTAACTGTGACTTTTAGTTTGAAATTTGTTCTAATAAATTAAATATTTTCTTTATTTTAAAAATATATTTTGTTGAGAGGTTAACAGCTACTCTCTTATATGAATTCTATTTGTTTCCTCCATTACTTCAGATAGTCCTTGACTTATGACAGGCTGCTTAGTGACCATTCAAATTATGGTGTACCCTCTGAAAAGGTATTTACGACCTGATTCTAAAATTCTAATGGTCGTGTACCCCCATAGTCACATGACTGCTTTTTGGATACTCGGCAACTGGCCTGCATTTATGGCTATTGTATCAATCTAGCCTAAACATTTCTTTCAAATTGAGCATTATGATTCAGTTTGTGGATTGTTTGTTTTAGTGTCTTTTGTTTGAGACAGCGAATTATTTCTGTGCGATTAAGGTACCTGGTAAACTCAGGGTTTTGCATAGACTAGTGCAGTGGTTCGCAATCTTTTCTATACCCCGCACCCCTAGAACGCTTCTGATATATTCTCGCACCCCTTACAAAAGTTTGAAATAACAGCAACAAATTATGCATATACACTATAATTTTGAAAACCCAAGTTTTCGCACCCCCTGGAATATCATCGAGCACCCCCAGGGGGTGCAAGCACCCCTGGTTGGGAACCCCTGGACTAGTGTATTTTATTCATGTTAATCATTATGTCTGCCTGCATACTCCTTTTTAAGAGGAAAGGGGCATTTTAATGCTTGACTTTAGAGGAAGCAGCAAATGTAAATCACTTACTAGCAATATGGTTAAGTTTTCCAGTATATCTTACTGTGTGGAGATAACACTGCAAATAGTTGGAGTTGTTTCTTTGCTTATTTCATAGGGCTATGCAAAACTCATCAGAGAAAAAAGCAACATTCCATCCTTCCACTGGACCCTCTAGTTGGGAGTGTTCTTTGACAATTTCCAGACATAAATCCTCTAGGCCAGAACAGCATGGCCCAGAGGAGATACAGAAACGGTTCTGTTTCACAGTTGGTGAGTTTTGCAAGTCCCTGAAACATATATAACTTGTTTGGGCATATCCAGAGCTTTGAAAGCTGAAACATGTAATTCACTAAGAAAGCATCATGACATTGCTAGTTATTTTTCAGATATGATAGAAAAAATTATCTTAGTGTAAGAAGGCAGTAATGATGGTGTTGAAGGAAAAGTCTTCATCATGGTTCAGTCCAAGCCGGGAATAAACAACATGGCGACTGCTTTAGAAAGAAGGTTGCAGTTTATTGAAGAGGAAAGCCAGACAGAAAGATGGCTCTGGAAGAAAAGAGAGAGAGCACATGTAGGGAGTGGGTTTTTATACCCTCTGGGGCTCTTGAGGTTGTTTCCTGTTCCTGTTTGAGGCTTTGTATTTCCTGTGTCTGAGTGTGCCCCTTTGGCATCTGTAGATTAATCCTATTATGTCCTGTCTTAGAGTTTGGTGGGGCATGTAGATTTTAGGTGTCTTTGTCTTCTTAATCTTCTAGCTTCAACCTTCCTGAATGGTTTACATCTGCATTTCTACAAAGCTGGTTTCTGCTTGGGGGAGGGAAACTTGGGGCTATTAAGAAAAACTGCGCATGCTTTTCTGCCTCTTTAAGATCCTTTGAGGAAATATATTTTTCTGCCCTTTTAATATTTCCTTCTCTGGGGGGCTGACTTCCCACAATGGTATTCCAACATTCCATGTTTATGCTATTTTCTGTCGTTAAATGTGGAGTGTGTGTTAATTGTGTAGCATCATAGAATGATTTGGATCATGATCACAAAAGATGGTGTGATAAATGAGTGTTTGTTGAATTAACAAACAGGTCTTTATGAATTAAAATTTTATTTTTGTATTGTGATAATTTTCTGGTTAGAATTTAATGTTGTGTTGCAGTGTCTTCCATATTTGGCTGGTACATCAGCTCAAAAACTTGCAAGGTAGATTAATACTATTAAGAAAATGAAAAAAGAGTAGGGAATAGGAGAAAAGCAAATTTCTGTACCGGTTCTTAAACCTGTGTAATTATTCATGTAATTCTCGCAGTTATCTATTGGAATAGTAAACAGTTCAAGGAAAGGAGGAATACAATACTGTAGAGATAGCCTTTAAATAGGTTAGATTTGGTTGTGGTTTAGAAACTTAAATATGTAATATTTAAATTTTTATTGGAGAATTAACTAAATTATATATTCTGTCTTCATATCCATTGATTAATGGCAGATATTGGCAAATACTGTAAGGAGAGGAGATCCATATAAGACTGTATGTATACAATCATTTATGGTTTCAGGATTTAAGAAACTTTCATGAAATATATGGATTATGTGAATACTGATAATTATATTTTATTAGAGACAAAATAATCATAGTATAGAAGAAAAACAAGCTTTTGAGTCTTTATGCTTGTAAGAACACCTTATATACATTTAGATATACAATCTCAATTTCATTTCTAAATAAATAACCATATATAATTGGTTATTTTTACAATTTTTCACTAATTACAGATAATGAAATGCCAGACCAATCATATAAATATTTAAATTAAATAGGTGTCTCTGAAGTTGTTTAAATAATAGATTCAAGCTATAATCCTGTGCCTACCAAAAAGGTGATTTTATAACACCTTTCTAAATTGCACTATAAATAATTAATTATTTGCAATAGTGGTGAAAAATTGATTATTTTTATAATTTTATAATTTTTCACTAATTACAGATAATGAAATAGCATCTAAAGATATAAATGATTAAATAGGTGTGTCTGAAGTTTTTTGAATAATAGATTCAGGTTATAATCCTGTGCATGCCAAAAAGTGTGATTTTATAACACATTGTGTCTATGGATAAACCTCAACCTTAGCGATACTATAGTTGTGTTTAACATCTTTTTAAAAAACCTAGAAATTCCTGATACCATACTTTTCCTAACATGCTACTGATTCCTTACAGCAGGGGTGTCAAACTGCCGGCCCACGGGCCGGACGCGTCACCAGGAAACCGCGCCCACCCCATTGCCGGCAATGGAGAAAAAGCTCCGATAAGTCACGAGTTTGACATGTCTGCCTTACAGTAATAAAAATTTGCAAACTTAAAGAAAAAAAGGCATAAATGGAGAGAAAATGTGGATGATTTGCAACCATTATATGATTTTGAAACTAGATTTCAAAGAGATTTATTATTTTTGTATTACAGTTGTTCAGTAAGATGGAAATAGAGTAAAACAACATATAACCAAATGAACAATTGTCTTCTACAATTAAAATGAGAATATTAAATAAGAAAATTCCTCGTAGACATGTGTTGTAAGACTGGTAAAGTAAATGAAGTCATATGTTCAGAATCTGAGCATGCTAATCCTGTAACAGGAAAAATGTTCTCACTGGAACACTTAACTTTCTTTTTTGTTTTAATTGTTTGCATGTAACTTCAATTTAATTCAAAGTAATCTTTGTTACTACAGTAATATTAGGAAAAAACTGAAGAAAAAGTACACATTTATTTTAAGCTTCTGTTAGGAAGTCTCTTACCATTTTCAATTATTGAAAATAATTTACTTAAAAATAATTTAAAGTTTCTTACTTTGATAAGTAGCAAATTTTCCAGTCAAAAATATGACAGGTTGCATGTGACACAGTAGTGAACTTTGTAATAGGCAACCATGAATTCTTAATTTTTACTTGAAGGAAGGGTGGAGCAACAGTATTTCCTTGTGATGGATTTCCTTAGCATGAAAATAGGGAAATTGCTGTTTAAAGAAGATGAAAGTCTTTCAACCTGGAATTCAAACAAAACAGCAGTTATTGTTTCACATACTCTTAAGAACAAAGTTCTGTTTGCTGTGTTTCCTGATAGCCTTTTTCCGGAGTTAGTAAAATAACTTGCTCACTTACAGCTTACCTACAAAGGAAGTCTGTGTGTGTGTGTGTGAGAGAGAGAGAGAGAGGGAAAGGGAGGTGGGGGAGAGAGAAAGATTAAAATGAATGTAACCTCTTGTTCAGTGTATATTTTAAGAGGGATTCTGATATTAATTTTTATTAGACATTTTATATAGATAGAAAAATTGTTCAAGAAAATTTTTATGGCAAGGAAAGGACTCTCAAGTCTTTAGACAAACTGTGGTTATCTTATATTGGTAGCAATAATGAAATCTATTTCACCTTTATGGCTGGAGTTTTATTTTAACATTTGTACTTTTGGAATAACAGCATTCATGTTTATTTGGAGAGTTAGTGTGTGTGAAACCTGTCTAATGTGGCAGGACCTAAGATATAATAAATGTCTCAGACATCTACATGGGGATAATAAACAGGATTTGTTTTTCTAATCTTGAAACCTGATAGACATATGTAAATATTAATAGGTTGGGGATTAAATTTGGACCCAGAATTGCATGAGAAAGTGACCTTGTAGAATAACCTCAGTTTGAAAATGGGAGCAAAATATATTACTGGAAAATTTGGGCCAGGTAAGAGATTAATATATTGAATCTGCTACTTCCTAACAGCTATTTTAAAACTTTTGAGAGACTATGCTTTGAATATATTATAACTAAATCAGTTGCTTTGCAGTAAATGCAATTAAAACATAAAACAATATGGCGATGTTTTATCAGTTTCAGAAGTACACAAAATACTTAAAAGTTTAAGCAATATTATTTTTAAGTAATAGCAACAATCCAATTCTATGGGAAATTTTTTTTAAAAAAAGTTGAAATTACATGGAATGAGAAACTGAAGATTAATGGATCCAAATATTACACAATATAAAATAGTACCTTTTATGATCTAGAAATGAAGTTATTTATCAGAAAATCTTGTTCTGTATTTATTGCACTCCTCAAAGGATGTTTTCAAAAAGTTGGAAATCTGCTAAATTTGCCTTTATCCAAATCCAGTCAAAAGTGTACAGAAAAGGGAACAAAAATAATTGCTCCTGGGTCTGATCCAGCATCTTGCCTTCTATTCTTATGACTGTTTGACAAAACATCAGTGTCCTCTTCCCTCACCATGCACAAACTAACTTTACTTATCAATACTGGTATAATAAAGGAGTGACTGGCATGTTGCCTGAAGACTTAAAATGCTCTCTCTTTTTTTGACCTTGTAATCACAAATCTCTTCTTTTTCCAGATCACCTGTTGCATCCATAACAGTTTTCCTCTTTAAGTCACAGTAGTACTTATTCATATTCAGTGTTGCTAAGCCTTTCTTAAGTTGATCTATTTTTGATATCTCTATTTGTATGACTGCAAAATAAGTCAGATAAATACAGCACCAGTATGTATATCCTTATTTTTTTCCTGAGAACTATGTTTGTATAGAGAGTTGTGGATAGTGAATATTGTGTGACCCAGTATTCTGGCAAACAGAAAATTATCCCATCCAGCAATTATGGTATGATAAATTTATATACTTTATACCATGTTTCTTCTTGGTTTGTTTTATAGCCACTAGCAGCATATTGAAATAAAGCTAAGCAGATCACTAATTTTCATGAAAAAAATTCATTTTTCATGAAAACTCTTCTACGAGTATACAAAGTAATAGCTTCTTCATGATGTATTACGGGCTCCCTTATAGTCCTAAGACATGATTTGTTTTAACCATTGTTTGTTGTGGCAGTAAGCCAAAATAATTAACAATATTACAAGTAGTCTTTAACTTAGGAGCTTTTGTTCAGCAACCATTCAGAATTACAATGGTGCTACATGAAGTGACTTAAGATCTATATCCGAAGTATCGGGTATAGCATGAGGTGAAGTGCTCCCATGGTCCTGTAATTGCAATTCGGGTGCCTGGCAATGTACCCGCACTTACAACTGATCTCAGGGATGCTGTAACTGCTTCCCTGCATATCTTGCTCATCCCTCCTGCCCACTAGGTTCCTTGTGCCTACTTTCTGGACATGCTTCCCACCCTGCTAGGTCCTACAACCTTGGGCCTCTCCCAACTCCGCCATGCCTTGCTCCAGTTAACTCTTCTGAAGACTAAATTTCCAAAATAGCACCCAGCCATTGTCACATTATGCAGGCTTTTATAGAAGCTGTCTTGCATCATTCTGGAAGCAGCCACCATTCTTGCAATTTCTTAGAAGGGTTCAGTTTTCTGCACGTGAATGATGCCTACCTACAGAATAGTGTAGGGTTGCCTTTGCAGATGGTTGTGCGTTGCATCGACTGGGTGCTTTTTTGAAAAGCAATCTTTGGAAGAGGTAAGTGGACCAAGGTGTGATGGGGCAGGGAAGAGGATCAAGGCCTGCAGGGAAGCTGTGCAAGGGGAGACTTGAGGGGGAGGCCCTAAGAGGTCTGGCACAAGCCATATGAGAGCTGGGGGGGTGCCACAATGTGGGCCTGGTCTGCTCCAAGTCTCCCAGGGCCTCCCCCACCTCCTTAAGCATCCTGTGCTGCTTTTAATGACCTGTACAGTTGCTTAATGATTGCAGTGGGGTGAGCTGGGTTTATGAACTTTGAGTGAGGTGATCATATGAGCGCCTCACTTAAAAACCACAACAACTTATGACCATAATTCCATGCTCAATTGTGGTCGTAAGTCGAGGGGAACCTGTAGAATTTAGGAAGATATATGAACTTAATCTGTTTCATTCATCTTGAACAGTTTAGTTTAAAGGATAACATTGTTTATTTGCTAGATGACTAAATAAGGCTTTCTCCAACTTCCCTGTATGCCTTCTTGGCAAAAAGAAAAGATACAAAACCAACTCCTTGGCCAGATTGGTCAAAGCAAAAGACTTTATCCTTCAATGCAAAATATGTAGGACAACAGTCAAAAAGATGTGTGCAATAACTTAGAGATTAAGTTTTATGCTATTTTGATCACCATATTAAAATCTGTTAGAATAAGATAAAAAAGTTGCACTACAGAAAAAGAATAATCTTATTTTATTGTAATGGGATAGGTAATCTAGTGTTCCTCATGCTGTAATTCTTGTATAAAAACTCTAAATGCCATTCTTGCAATTTAGCCTTCAAAGCTTAAACAACCAACTCTATTTAGAAATGGGTTGCATGCCAACAGTTAAAGCACTGCCATATAGGGTATGGCAAAACCAGTGGTTTTGGAATTAGATCATGATAAACTTGTTCAGCTTTACTATCACAAATACATACTAAGTTTTCTCTCGTTCACTTATACTCAAACACACACACACAATTATTTTGTATTTTTGGTTTTCTTTTACATTTTAGCTTTCTGTAGCAGGAACTTCCACTATAGGTTGCAAATGAAAGAACAGTCACAGTTTATTAATGATGTTGTACAACTAGTTTATTCAAAAATAGAGGTGATTGCTGATAAGGGAAATGTCTGTTTTAATATAAATATTATATATGTTTGTGTGCTTTTCAAAAATTTGTAAGTTCACTCCATGTCAAGGCCAACAGATTCAAAAGTATTTTTCTAACCCCAGATACAGTTACTAAATCAATTGATATCTATAATCTTGTGAATGTGCTTCCCTCTTGTTCATTAACTCTTAAGTTATGACTAGGAGGTTTGGTATCCTAGAAATTCTACATACATATTACTTTTTAAACAAACCAATAATATCTTGAATCTTGCTAATGAATCAGTATGTTTACAACAGCTCTGAATTTTCAATGCTATTGGTTATATCATTGATTCCTCAATTTTAAATGCTTCAAAGCATTTAATGCATGTTCAAGCCTTAAGTAGCTTTAATGAGATGTGCCAGTACAATATTTGATAAAAGTATTTATTGGGTTCAATTTGCATAGAAATTGGTAAAGTGTCTTGAATGTATTCTTTTTATGAATTAGATTCCTGTAATATTACAATTTATTGACCCTAACCCTAACCCAGACAACACGTTGCTTAAGTACTTATGATTGTAAAATTAGAAAATTAATAAAATATTTATATAAAAAAGAAGAATGTATTGATTGGTAATATTTGAGCCAAGCAAGTGGAACCATGAGTAGAACTTCTCTTCTGCCTTGTCATAATACACAGATACTCATTTTTTTCATCAAAAACCATATTTTTTAGGTTTTAGACAGCAAATATGTGTAACTTCCTTTTCTTTTCTGTCAAAAGCCATTAAAGAAAAGGGAAAAAGAGGCTAATTCCATGATAATTTTTTGCAGGATATAATGCTATCATTTTACTATGTAGCTTTCAATCACACTTATTTTTTTAAAAAAGGTTGCTGTGCACTACCAATCATACATATTATATATAAACCCCAGTTCATAGTTTTACTTTTTAATTGTAGTAGAACTAATATTTTAATATCTTTGTAATTTTCAACCTATTTTGTTCTAGGATGTTCAGAAGGGGAGAGAAACTCATAATTACCTCACCAAGGAAGCAATCAAGGAAAAAATCCAAATATACAATTCAGATGTTACTGACAAGCTAAAGATGACATTGGTAAGCTTTTTATATACAGCATTTATTATGATTAGGTAGCATGTCTGTTTGGGACAGAAGTGTTAATCTCGCCTTCCTGAAGTCAGTACTAGATGTGATTATCAATGCTATAAATGATGGCAAGTGAATTCTATATTGCATAAAATATTTCTTAGCATTCCTAGCTTTGCAAAAATTCATATTGCTAGACAGGATTATAGCTTGTCAGACCCAGACAGGCAAAGGAAGATAGGATGCATTGGAGAAAAAGCAAATGTGGGACTGTCTATTTCAGGGATGTCAAACTCAATTTCATTGAGGGCCGCATCTGCATTGCGGTTGCCCTCGGGGGGCCGGGTAGGTGTGGCCAGGGTGGGTGCGGCCTACTGGGTGGGCGTGGATGGAGTGGGTGTGGCCTACTGGGTGGGCATGGCCAGCTCTACATCGTTCGCGTCAAGGGTGCCTGTGGGGGCCTGGGCAGGAATGGGACACATCTGAGGGTCTCTGGCAGAAGGGGGTGGCACCAGGGCAAGTGCCAAAGCATGGTCCACTGGAGGAGCCTCACTGTTCCTCTCAGGCCATGCGGGGGGGGGGGCTGGATGGTGGTGTGGGCTGCCCAGAACCCTGGGCAGCAAAAGTCAAACACCCAGCCTGGCCCTTGAGCACCCGTGGCACCAAGCCCAGCCCCACTTCCCCAAGAGGGCACCCAGCTGCACTTACCTCCTCCTCAAGGCTGCTGCTGCTGTGCTTGCTCTCCTTAGCCAGGTTGCTCATGATGGGTACGAGGGCAAAGTCAGAGGGAGGCCCATTCCCTCTCCATGGGAGGAGACCCAGCTTTGTATCCAAAGCTTCCTTAGCAATAGGATGGGAGACCCCCAGGATAGGCCAGGAGGAGGGGGCAAGGGGATGGTGAAAGGGCAGCAGGGCAGGACTAAGGCAGGATTTCCCTCAGACCCTCCCTCTCCTTCCTTCCTTCCTTCCTTCCTTCCTTCCTTCCTTCCTTCCTTCCTTCCTTCCTTCCTTCCTTCCTTCCTAAGAACAGAGTGGTGGGAAAATATTTGAGATGAGGGAGGGAGAAAAACAGGCAAGATACGCAACTGGGGAGGTGTCACCCTTCGTGAGGAATGAAGAAATGCACCATCGCCTGGAAGTGGCCAGCACATGGCCCTCACCTACTTCACATATCTGGCTTGGTGGGCTCTGGGGGAAGGGATGCCATGAGCAGCGTGAGAGTCAACGTTACCTGCACAATGTCACCCAGCCCCCAGTCTGCCCAGTTTCGGCAGGCAGCAGGGCGCTCTCCTCACCGCGCCAAGAGGCTGAGCCGGGCGGTGCGAAGCTCGCCAGCTTTGCACCTTGCTGCCTGTTGAAACTGGGCAGGCTGGGCGCTAGGCAGCATTGCACTTCTCATCAGATTTGCGCCGCCTGGCTCAGCCTCTCGGTGCTGTGAGGAGAGCGCCCTGCTGCCTGCCGAAACCGGGCAGGCTGGGAGCTGGGTGGCGTCGTGCTTCTTTTTGGATTTGCGCCGCCCAGCTCAGTCTCTCGGCACTGTGAGGAGAGCGCCTTGCTGCCTGCCGAAACCGGGCAGGCTGGGGGCTGGGCAGCATTGTTCAGGTAACAATGGCAATGCTGCAATGGTTGTAAGTGTGGAAGGTCATAAGTCACTTTTTTTAGTGTTGTTGTAACCCCTCCCCCGGAGCCCATCAAGCCGGATATGTGAAGTAGGCGAGGGCCATTTGCTGGCCACTTCCAGGTGATGGTGCATTTCTTCATTCCTCACAAAGAGTGACACCTCCCCAGCATGCACCCAGGGGGCGGGGCCGACGCGGCAGGGGCTGGTTCCTCGCTGTTTCCAGATGGCCTTGTGGAGCTAAGACTGAATGCGTTTCAGCGTAGATGGCCACCACAAAATTGTACATTGGCTCCTGGCCGGCCTGGGCGAGGGCCAAGGCAGCAGGGGCCGTTCCCTCACTGTTTCCAGGATGGCTTTGCGGGCCACATGAAACCACTTTGCGGGCCGCATCCGGCCCCCGGGCCTTGTGTTTGACATGTCTGGTCTATTTTGTTCTTCACGTGGTCTCTGTGTATTACAGTTTACTGTACTTATTCAGTCACAATTGAAGTATACAAATACTGAGCTACATTTTGTGGCTCTGAATGTTCCTTCTCACTGTGCATGCTTAAAGGACTTAGAAATATAAATCTCTGATTTTTGTGATTGCAGTTTAGTCACATTAATGTGAATATTAAGAAAACGTTCTTTTCTCCAGCATGAAGATGGATAATCCACAGATGGGTTATAGACCGTACTTCCTGCCCAGACTAAGTCAATTAGAATAGCCACGCCTCCTGCTATCCTGACCCAGATACGACTTAGTGTTCAGCCCAGTGAAGTCGCATGGCATTGGTTCTCCTAGGCAGGTTGTAGATTTCTTTCCCATCTGTGGATTTTTCTTTCTGGTTGTAGAGGGTGGGGGTGCTAGGATTATCCCCCCCCCCTCATTCCTTGTAATTTTGCTTGTGCAGTTGCTGTTTTGGGATCATTTAGAGATCCTTCCTGGCCTTGTTTTAAGGCAGCCATTTTGAGTGCCACGAGGATCCCTGCGCAGTTTCATTTTGAGCCAGATTCAAGCCTGGCTTTCTAATTTTTGGGGAGTTTGAGGCTTTTTGCCTCTTTTTCTGATTAGCGTGTGTTAATTGGAGCACTTGAGAGTGGCCCTTTATTTGTTGGCCTTGTTATTTGGATCAAATCTCTCACAGGCTCTCCATCCGCCATTTTGTGGTCAGTTTCTAACACGCTTTACAGTGGCAGCCATTTTTCTCCACTGTGCAGGCTTACCTTAGCCTTTGATATTTATTGTGCTTCACTATCAGGTGTGCTTAGCGCGCAGAGGTTCTGCTCAGCCAATTGTGGCCTGTAGCCATTGATTCCTCCATGGTCTGATTCAGGCCTGTGTATTACTTTGATTGACTTTTACCTGTCCTGGGTTCCGGCGCCCCTCTCTGAGATTGCCGAAGTTGCTGAGAAAAAGCAGACAGGAGCGTGCGTGGGCTGACACCCACCAATTCAGACGTGCCACCTGCAGGCACTTAGTGTGCTTAGCGCGCAGAGGTTCTGGCTCAGCCAATTGTGGCCTGTAGCCATTGATTCCTCCATGGTCTGATTCAGGCCTGTGTATTACTTTGATTGACTTTTACCTGTCCTGGGTTCCGGCGCCCCTCTCTGAGATTGCCGAAGTTGCTGAGAAAAAGCAGACAGGAGCGCACGTGGGCTGACACCCACCAATTCAGACGTGCCACCTGCAGGCACTTACATAGCACACCTGGTTCCCTAGACAGATTACCTGTCTTTTGGGACAAGCGGGCGCTGGCACCAGCCACCTGAAGCCTGCCGCACGTTTAATCCGCAGTTCAGGAACTTTTTTCTCATTACAATGGCGGATAAGGAGGTTCCAGAAACCTCTCTTGGTGCCCAAGCTATTCCAGAGACGGACAAATCTGCTCCATCAAGAGCAGCAGGGAGCCTGAAGGCTAAGGAGGTCCCACCCAGCTCCTTAGCACCTAGAACTTGGTCTCTTGTGGGCAACCCAGGTCAGCGCATAGCTTCTCCAATTGTTCAACTGCAGGGATCGCAATGGATCTCCCCTGCAACTCCATCCATGTCAGTCCCTGAGGCCACATTTACCCCCACTGCAGCCGGGCTTCGCCCTCCAGAACTAGGGATGCGTCCAGATCAGCTTCAAGCCTTGATTGCCCAGGCCTTTGCTCAGGGCATGGCATCGTCCTTTCAACACACGCCCAGGCCGGAGTCATTAGCTCCCAGGGCTGAGCCTAGTTGGCACTGGGTCTCCCCTCAATATCCGGAGTCAGTTTACTCAGCCCCTTCGTCCAGGGCCAGAGACTCTGGCTCTGAGGAGTATGAGGCTCCGGACATACAGTTGTCTGAGGATGAGGAAACTGCCCCGGATCCGTCTCCCTTTTTTGGTCTTTTTGATCCGGGCTTGTTCAAGTCCTTACTGATGAAGGCCACTGCCTCGGCCAATATCGACCCAGGTCAGGAACCTCAAACAGAGCCCTCTACTGGCAGGGAGCCTAAGCCTCTCTTCTCTGAGCCTCAGGTGGATGAGAGACACATCTACTGTCCCCCCTTTTTCCTGGATACCATCAGGAAACAATGGGGAGCCCCAGCTACTTTACCTTCCCCTGGGAGTTTAGATAAAAAGTTATTTTGTGTAGCTCCTTCCCTAGCGGATCTCCTGGAGGTCCCAACTGTAGATGAGGCCATGGCCCCTATCCTCTCTTCATCTACGGCCCCGGCTGACATGGTAGAGGTCCTGAAAGCGGAGGATAAAAAATCTGAATTTTCTCTACGCAGGTCTCATCGGGCTTCAGCTTGGTCGATCAGAGCCTCAACCTCAGCCTCCTTTTTCGCTAGGACCTCTATCATTTGGCTCCGGGAGCTCCAGGCCATGATCCCTCCGGATCAGATTCGGCCTCACCAAACGCTAGGCAAGTTATTAGCTACTTCAGAATATCTAGCTGACGCTTCGCTCCACGCGGCTCATTTTTCAGCTAGAGCCTTGGCCTCCAACGTAACTACCCGCAGGTTGTTTTGGCTCAAGCACTGGAAGGCAGACCTAAGGTCAAAATGGCGCCTGGCTTCTGCCCCCTATGACAGTGGCCGGCTGTTTGGAGACGCCCTAGGCCCCTTCCTGGTGGAGGACAAGGACAAGCGCAAGATCTTGCCTCACCTACATAGGAGGGTGGACAGATGTCCAAACCCTTACCCCCGTAGGCCATTCTATCGCCCAAGTGCGGGGTCAGATTGGTCTCAGCCCTTCCGGCCATTTTTCCCCAGGTCTGATTGCCAGAAAGATCGACCTGCCCCCAGATCCCGTCAACAGCCCCATTCCAAGCGGCCCTTTCGGGGCGCGGGAGGCCGTCCTTTTAGAAGGCACAAGTGACTCTCGAAGGTCCTTTCCGATTGGGGACAGGCTCCCCTTTTTTCTTCTCGAATGGGAAGCAGTCACTTCAGATGTCACTCAACACCATCAGGGACGTTCTCCCCCTCGAATTTCTATCCCTCCCTCCGGAGCGTTTCGTCTCTTGCCCAGTTTCCAGGAACCCGAGCAAGACCCGACTCATGTCTGGGGTTATCCGGCATCTCTTAGAGATCAGAGCCATAGAGCCCGTGCCAGCTGGTCAGATCTGTCGAGGCTTTTACTCCATTCTCTTTGTAGTCCTAAAGACGTCAGGAGGATGGAGGGCGATCCTTGATCTGAAGGGTCTCAACAGGCATCTGGTTTACAAAAAATAAGATGCAGACTCTTCGATCCATTCTGGCCAGCATCAGACAGCACGATTTCCTGGCCTCCATAGACCTCACGGAGGCATACCTGCATATTCCAATCCTTCCCAGTCATCGCAGGTACCTCAAGTTTTGTTACAACCATCACCATTACCAATACCGAGCTCTTCCATTCAGTCTCTCATCCGCCCCACGGGCATTCACAAAGATTTTGACTGCTCTGGCTGCACACCTGAGGTTGGTCCCAGTAAGAGTCCAGTGTTATCTGAACGACATCCTCAATTCAGTCCACCTCCTTAAGGAAGGCCCGGTCCGATTTGGCCTTGTCGATCAGAACCCTCCAGAACCTGGGGTTTTCTGTAAATTTTCAGAAAAGCCAGACTGCTCCATCCACCGGTTTGCTCCATCTGGGCGCGATCATAGATACCCGCCTTTGCATGGTGTATCTTTCACGGGACCGTCAGGAGAGCATTCGGGCCCTAATCAGGCAATTGCAAGGAAGGCCAGTGACCACCCTAGCGGTTCTCTCCCAGCTTCTGGGAAAGATGATTTCCTGTCTGGGAATAGTGCCATGGGCCGGATTCCATTCCAGAGCTCTACAGTGGTTCCTGCGGCCATTCCAGAGGCTGGGCACAGGTTCCTCTCATCAGAGGGTGCGGATCTCTCGCCCAGTATTGTTCTCCCTTCGTTGGTGGGTGTCCCCAGCCTTGTCCAAGGGTTCCCTGTTCAAGGAACCGGTCAGGATGACCCTGACAACCGATGCCAGCCTTTTTGGCTGGGAGGCGCACTTGGGACCCCAACTAGCTCAGGGTCGCTGGTCCCTATCGGACCTCAAATACAAGATCAACTGGCTGGAGCTCCGTGCCATTTACCTTGCCCTCCTCCACTTCAAGGAGACAGTGTTGGGTCAGCACATTCTGGTGCTGACCGACAATGTGACGGCAAAGGCCCACATAAATTGGCAAGGGGGCACTCGGTCCAAGTCCCTGATGACAGAAGCCCAGTTGCTGATATCTTGGGCGGAAGGCCATCTGGCCTCCTTGAGGGCAGAACATATTTCGGGGGAAGCCAATCAACAGGCGGACTCCTTAAGCCGAGCCACTTTGGATCCCTCCGAGTGGAGCCTGCTTCCCAGCCTATTCAGGGAGATCTCAGAGAGGTTCGCATCTCCGATTCTGGACCTGTTCGCATCACCTGCGAACGCCCAGCTTCCGAGGTTTTTCTCCCGGTTCCCCTCTCGAGGGGCGGAACAGACGGATGCCCTACGGAGTCAGTGGCCCAAGGGTCTGCTCTACGCCTTTCCTCCGCTTCCCCTTCTTCCAGCCGTAATCAGGAAGATTTTACAAGAACAGGCAGAGGTTCTGTTGGTTGCTCCACACTGGCCGGGACGTCCATGGTTTGCCGACCTCGTGAGCCTTTCCATCTCCCCAGGTTGGAGGATTCCTCCGGAGCGCGTGATGCTCATTCACGGCACCCTTCGCCACCCGGATCCTCAATGGCTCCAGTTGGCCATTTGGCACTTGAGAGGCGTCTCCTAACACGAGAGTCCTATTCGGCAGGGGTCATTTCCATGATACAGGCCTCCAGACCTCCTTCCACCAATCGAATCTACGATTCCTCCTGGAGGAATTTTTGTCGATGGTGTACGGCCAATAACCTTGCCTTGTCTGCTATCACAATTCCAAACATACTGGACTATTTATTAGAGGGGCTTCGCAAGGGCTTGTCTCCAAGCACTATCCGTAGACAGGTGGCTGCTCTCTCTACGGTTTTGACGTGCCATTGGCACACCGCCCTATGGTACGCTCCTTCATCAAAGGGGCAACTAATGTCAGACCACCTGTGGTACACCGTTATCCCTCTTGGGACTTGCCTCGGGTTTTACAGGCCCTTATCTTACCACCTTTTGAGCCTATCAAGCACTGTTCCGTACAGTTTTTATCCATGAAATTGGCTTTTCTTATTGCTATTACTTCGGCCAGACGCATCGCGGAGTTGGCTGCTCTTTCTGTCAGAGACGACCTGTGCGTTTTTCATGCTGACAGAGTGGTCTTTCGCCTTGATCCGTCATTTGTTCCCAAGGTGAATTCCTTGTTTCATAGGTTACAGGAGCTTGTCCTCCCGGATTTTTGTCCCAATCCAACGCACTCGTCGGAGCGTCAGTGGCATAAGCTGGACGTTCGAAGGGCGTTGCGTTGTTATATTAAGAGGACCTCGGCCTTCCGTAAATAGGGGGCTCTCTTTGTCTCTTTCCAGCCTTCTGCCATGGGACAAAGAGTTTCTTCATCCACCATAGGCAGGTGGATTAAGGCCTGTATTGCAAAGGCATATCAATCTCATTCCCTGTCGGTGCCAGGCCGCCTCACCGCTCATTCCACGCGAAGTGCAGCGACTTCTGCGGCATGGGGGACGCAGGCGTCCATTGAGGATATCTGCAGGGCGGCGACCTGGTCGTCGCCTTCTCCTTTTGTGAGGCACTACAGGATAGATAAGTTTGCCTCCGCGGAGGCTTCTTTTGGGAGGAGGGTGCTCCAGCAGGTGATTTCAGCTAGCGGGACACAGGCCCAGACTAGTTCCCTCCCTTAGGGACAGGACAGCTTGGGTATGTCCCATCTGTGGATTATCCATCTTCATGCTGGAGAAGGGGCGTTGTCTTACCTGAACGCCTTTTCTCAGCATGATGATGGAGAATCCACTCCCGCCCCTTGTGGTTAGTCAGGCCCTGTGTCAGGGGTAGGAGAACCAACATGCGGGACGTTCGTCCATAGCTTTTCGTCGTATCTGGGTCAGGATAGCAGGAGGCATGGCTATTCTAATTGACTTAGTCTGGGCAGGAAGTACGGTCTATAACTCATCTGTGGATTCTCCATCATCATGCTGAGAAAAGGCGTTCAGGTAAGACAACGCCCCTTTCCATTTGAAATGCTGGTGCTTGCTGAACTGTGGTTTTTATAGTATTAAACTTTATTATATTATTATTGCTCTTTTTTGTTATTGTGTTTACTGTTTGGCTTTTGTGAATTGTTTGTGCATTGTACATCCTAACTTACTTATGATTTGGATACCTGTCTTAGAAGGTGTACAAGTCCAGCAATAACTATCCACCATCCGACAGATGCCCTCTGTGCCTTGTGTGTTTGAGCAAGGAGTGTTTAATAAATTATAACATCATTCATAATGCAATTACTCTACTTTTCTCAAAGACTTTCTGTGAGGCCATGCACTATAGCAGTTATTGTGGCTGCCAGACCTGATCAGTACCAAAGAATAACCGGTTTAATTGTACTCATGATAAGGCAAAAGTGACCCAAGAGCCTCATTTGTCTTCACATCCCAAGACTTAGCTACTATTCTTGGTCTAGCTCATGGCATTTTTTGGTGCAAGAACATACTCAAAAACCAGGAATGATTACCATTAATATTTATTTTATTTATTAGTTACATTTTTATTGTGCCTTTATTATTTTATAAGTAATTCAAGGTGGTGAACCTGTTCCTTCCTCTTCCTATTTTCCCCCCACAAAACCCTGTGAGGTAGAGTGATTGACCCAGAGTCACCCAGCTGGCTTTCATGCATAAGGCAGTATTAGAACTCAGTCTCCTGGTGATCGGCCCAAAATCACGCAGCTGGCTTTCATGTCTAAGGCATAATTAAAACTCACAGTCCCCTGGTTGTGTTAACCAGACCTATTCCACATCTTGCATAGGATCATTCAATTTGGGTAAGGGTACCATTAACTGCAGCTTTTTAAGTCATTTTTCTGGCATACATTATACAACAACCTAGTCCTAGCTGTTGATTTTGATTTGGTTGCATTGATTGTTCTTTTCCACCTCAGGTAAGCATAGATTGCTAGTTATCTTTATGCATGGTGCACAGAGACCTCAACATAAATTTAGGTTGCTTATTTGTAACCTGTGGACTTGGATTCTTCATGTATTCATATGATTCTCCCTACATTCCTCATGCAGACATTTAGATGTTTACCTGTGAGTGATTACGTTGACCTCATGGTTACAATGTGCAGTGGGAAGTACTCTTAAGGGCCTATGAAAGTGCAGAACAAATTTAGAATGTTCTGATGGTATCTGCTCAGAAATCTCATATGTGCAAATGCCTAGAAGACTGTTCAATTGCAATTACAAATGGCGGTTTGCTTGTTCAGCAACCTTTCAACTTAACGGTGCTGAATGAGTGGTACCACTTAGAGAGAGTTGTAAAGCACTATGAAGTGGTATATAAGTCTAAATGCTATTGCTGCTAAGTGCTACTTATCGCCAATTCTCAAACCAGCTATCATAGCCTCCCCACAGTTATGTGATCACAACCTGGGTTCTCAATGCCCAGCTTGCAATTATGTTGTTTTAGTATCCTGCGGTCATTTGATCACCATTTGCAGTCTTCACTGCCAGCTTCTGACAAGCAAGTCAATGAGGAAGTCAGCAGGATATCATAAATGGTGGTCACAAGACATTGTACTTAATAATGGTGATTAACAGTGGCAACTGGAAGTGCCAAAATTTCTATTGCTAAGCAACATGATAGTAAAGCACAATGTCACGCAACTGCACTGCTTTGCAGTTGAAATTCTGGCACTTCCAGTTGCCACTGTTAATTGAGCATTACCTGTACTGGTAAACAATCTGTATTTACCTAAGTATCGGGGGGAATAGCAATCTGATTATTTGCTGAGTTTTTCTTTCTCTTCCCGTGTGCCATCTAAAGCATGTACATGAAAATGTATCTGTTCTCTATTTTGTTATAGAACACATGAATATGATTTCATTGTATATGCATATGTATGTTTTACTTATAGAACGCAAGCGGAATATACACTGGTTTCATAAAAGTTCAGATAGAACTTTACAGACCTATCACTCTGCGGACTTCTGTGAATGTAGGGAAGCATCTCAACAGCAATGAAACAACTTTTTATTTGCCTAATGGCTATATGAACACTCTTCATATCAGCAGTACTAACACAGTCCGTGAAGTTATTGAGGCCTTGCTCAAAAGGTTTCTGGTGGCTGATAATCCTGCCAAGTTTGCACTTTATAAACAATGTCACAAGGAAGATCAAGGTATGCAAATAGATTTTTTCTGAGTTGTAAATTGATTAAAGAAAAAGATTTTGATGCTAATTTTGTTCTTTTATGACTTTGACATAGTAGAATTATTTCTGAGACATTATGTGTTGGAAAATAAATTTATTTGACAAACTGATCATATTTCGAATAAAATATCAAAAACTATTAAAATAGCAGAAATTAAATTTCCCTTTTTGAACTGTTTCATGCATATGTACGATAAATTTCAGCTGAACAGAATCTTTGGACAGCTTTAATGTTTTATTTGGTTCTACAGCTAGCATGCAGAATCTTATATACTTGTGTGAACCAGGAAATTAGGGGTATTAGTGTCACAATGAATTGAATTTTGAACAAATTTGATTTGATACTTGTTCTAAAAGCTATTAATAGTTTGGTTGAATTAGGTGATGTCAATCTAATGTTTGCTAGTTTAAGGAGAGTACATTTGGGATAAAGTCAGTACTTTTATCTTGGCTTCATAAAGATATTACTTGTTCTTCAGAATAACTGATTTAATCCATGCTGAGCCATTGTTTATGTGTAGCCATAATAATCATGGTTTCAATTTCCAGGCCTGTAGCAAATAAATCTCATTTCAGGGTTGCTTGTCTGCTTTTGTTAGTTTCTTTCATAAGCTTAGTACTCTGATTCAAAAGTTCCTACCATCATTGTGAGGCTGATTAATGGCCTTGATTGTGGTTTGTGAAGCCTAATATAGATAGCTTTATAAACCATGATTTGGAAACTCCTCTAATTTCAGAGTGCGTGTTCTTTTTTTCTTGTAGCACTTTTAAATTATGAGATATAGCTATTGATTGCTAATTAGCATTTTACATTCTAAGTGAGTTTATATTTTCCTTGTATTGGAAACCTGGCAATACCTAGCTATCTGATAGTCCAATATTGACTTTTCACTCATTCACTTTTATATTTTCTGACATGTTCAGAAGGGGTTACTGGGGCTTATGTTGTCAGTGAAACAAGTTCAAGTAGTTTTATCTTTGGCTGGTGCTGTGAATGGGTTCCTAGGACACCAGGGAATCTGATAGAAAAAGAGGGAGACCTATCAGAAGAAGAGCTGAAGAAAAAAACTCCATTAAGGACCTTGCAAGATAGTTTTATCAAAGCAATTTTATGTTTATTGTCAGGAATATTTATGTGGAGTTCCATCTCCATAGCCATTTTAGCTTTAGTTGCCACAGAAGGCAGAATTTGCCTGACAGCTAGCTTTTTTCTATGGGAGGAATAGTGGCCTCATAAAAAAGGTGAGGTGACTTTTCTAAGAGTAATCTCGATTGCTGTCAGCCTTTTGAAGGAGGAAAATACACTTTATTCAAGGACATAGCAAATACTTTCTCTCCTCCTTACATGAAAGAGAATCAAGTTGAGGCCTTCTCAAATTTGTTTTTCACCTTGTGCTCCCTTCCAAGGCTAAGTTGATATTTATTTAATAGCTGTTGAATTCCTTCTTCAAGGCTATCTTGATATTCTTTTAGTTTTGCATCAGTCTCTTGGATTTCTTTCACCTTCAGCATGTGTTAACCTTGTTAAAGAGAAACAGTGAAGTATAGAGAGAAGAAAAGGCTAAGGAAATAGGAATCTTCCTCCCTCCTTCCTTTTTTCTTTTTCACAATAAATTTCACAATAAATCTTGTGTTTTATTCTCTTTATTTCCAGTATTGCACATAATTTTTAGAGAATATTTCTTGAGTTTTCTGAATGTAAAGTGTTTATAGAACTGTTCATTAAGCGTACTATGGGACTATGGACTTTCAGAAACTATAATAAAGAGAGCAGTGGAATAGAAAGATAGGATATTCATCACCAATGATTATAATGGTTCTAGTGCACCATTCATTATTCTTTGTTGCTCATCGTTCTCCATTTATATAGTGTAGTAATACTTGAATTCTGGGATTCCTCTGTTTGTGTGCTGATATAGCTGTGGTTCTGGTGATCACAGAAATTCTGAGTGTGTATTTTTTTCTTTTGTAATCTTATTTGCAGTTTATACGTGCAAGCTCTCGGAAACAGAACATCCTCTCTATTTGCGGTTGGTGGCTGGCCCAAGAACAGATATGCTTAGCTTTGTTTTGCGTGAGCATGAATCTGGGGAGGTTTTGGTAAGTTACACTTGTGTTGTGTACTTGGAAATCAGCTAGTTCATTGCCAGGATTTATAGTTAGTGGTGTACAATTTCCAGTTCAAACCTATTGAATGTACTCATGTTTATAGAGAAAAGCAAGCAAGTAGCCAATTAAACTACAGGTAGTTTTCAACTTATGATCACAATTGAGCCCCAGATTTTTGTTGCAAAGTGAGAAATTTGTTAAGTGAAATTTACTCCTACGACTTTTCCTGCCACAGTCGTTAAGTGAATCACTGCAGTTGTTAAATTAATGACACAGTTGTTAAGTGAATCTGGTTTCCCCATTGGCTTTACTTGTCAGACGTTTGCAAAAGGTGATCACATGACCCTTGGATACTGCAACCATCATAAATATGAGTCAGTTGTTAAGCGTCAGAATTTTGATCACGTGACCATGGGGATGTTGCAACAGTCATAACTCATTTTTTTCAGTGCCTTTCTAATCTGAAAGGTCACTAAATGAACTGTTTAAGTTGAGGACTATTTGTATAGTGCAGATTATAAGAGTTTTATAGAATCTTACATTGGAAAGGATATTTTGATTCAGTGTCATGCCATGCTTGATACAAGAATCTGATCTAAAGTATTCCTAACAGATGAAAATGTCTGCCAAAAGAATCCCCCATCTCTCTGGCCAATTGATTCTTTTACTCAGCTATTTCTATTGTTAGTAAAGTGTTTTTTCCCCTTAACATTCAATAAAAATCTGTCCATCCTGTCTGTCTGTCTGTCTGTCTGTCTGTCTATCAAATTTATGGCCGCCCACTCACTCTCTGACTATGGGCGGATTACAAAAAATAAAAATTCCATATAGTTCCTGCTTCAGAACTAAAAATTTCAAGAATGTGGGGTTGTTCTCTTTTTTTGCATGTTTTTGAAATTTGTGAGAAATCATGGATTTAATCATGGACAGTTTTATCTATAGGTTTATGTATTTCTGTATTTTGGCATAGTGGATCATGAAGGAAAATAAATTTATTGGTTTCTACTTGAGTAGCACAATACAATGAAAATTACAAACCAAATTGTCAAATGTTCTTAGATACTATGGATAAATCCACAATTTTATTTTTGCAGTGGGAAGCCTTTAGCCTTCCTGAACTACAGAATTTCCTGCGTATTCTGGACAAAGAAGAAGATGAGCAACTACAAACCTTAAAAAGACGCTATGCAGTATACAGAGAAAAACTTGAAGAAACTCTTGGTGAAGTTTGGATTCCAAGTTAAAAAAGGGTCAAAGAATACTCAGGGAAGATGTGCATTGCTTAATTTTAAATAACATGCCAGACCCAGTACCCTTAGCAAAATGACTTTAACAAAGAATAATTTGTTCCCATAAGTGCACTTCTATAGATTGATATATTTTGCATGTAGGAGCATAGACAAATTGCAATATTTGCAGGCTTTTGTTTATGCTACATCTTGATTTTTTTTCTTCTCTAGTTGTGATTGTCAGAGAAGTTTGTTTTCAAAGGCAGTAAGAAATGAAGCTTTTCTGCTTTAATGTTAAAATAAAGGGTGTAAATTTTGATATGCTACTCAAACTCAGTTTATAATAAGAATTCGTAGACTATTTGATAGCAGAATTGATTTGACTGCCTATTTTCAAGTATTTCTTTATAATTTTGCAAATTAAATTATTTTTATACATTGAAGAGAAATATGTTTAAAATGTTAAGTTAAAGTCATTCAAGCAAATGGAACTATAGAAGGTATAATGGAAGTTGAAATGAAGGTAAGAGTTGGAGAAAAGAAATAAATGTTGAAATAATATTGAAAAGAGATTGGTTTGCAGTTGGTTAATATATGAGAAAGAAAATTGAGGGATTTTGTTGTTTATTACTGAAATTAATATATTCAGTGCTATTATTGAAGAGGGTTTATTAATTATAATAGAGAGTAAACTGCATGTATTTGATGCGTAGCACATGGTCAGAAACCTATATGTAGTTTGGGATGCTCAAATATTGTAGAAATTTTTATGAATCTAAAATCCACATTAAATTGTTAATTTGGAATTCTTATAATTTATTAAATGTCCAAATGTCTATTTGAATTCCTTTGAGTATCAGTTTATATCTTGGAAAAGAGATAAAAATTATCTTCATGGTGTTATTTTTAATATGAAGCAAATTTCCTCCATTTGAAACAGAGCAATATTTTTACTTATACTCATTGCACTGTGAATAACTTGACAATCTATAATTTTTAGTTTCTATTCTGAAAAGTCAATTAAAAATTGACCAGGGTTCTAGGTGCAAGATATTTGTAAGGGGAAATTTTTGCAGTTAATTAGCAGTATCCCCCCCCCCCAAAAGAGTTTAAGGTATTTATAACAAAACCAAAGAAATGGATGTGCAATAGAAACATTTAGATAAATATATGACAAAGGTTGTTTAGGTTGTACACACTATTTGCAGCCCTCAATCAGAATATATTGGCTTGGGATAAATTTAATTTCCATAATTTAAAAGAATCACGTTGGCCAACCTTTTTTAAAATGGTAATCATTTGGACATTTACTTTAAACATTTTGAAGAACATCCTTAGAAATGGTGACATCTGGTGGATATTGCAGGCAACACTAATATATTATTAAAAAGTGCCTTCAGGTTATTCTTAGGTTGCTTTGTCAAAATAAGGTTCTAACTTTCAAAGTGCAGAGACAATCTTTACTACAATAGAATATTAATTGATACTATTTTGAAATGTGTGGTTAATATATAACGACATACCTTGTTTTGTTTTCTGTTCATACTTAAGTGTAGTACTCTGTATTTGTCTTTTATTTCATTGGAGATACAATCAAAGTTACATAGAATAGTGGTGCTTGACTTCAACTGTAATGTTTTTCCCCTGAAGATACTAAGTCAGGTCAATGGATCAGTTTGGATATTATTAATCTCCTAATGAAGCAGTGACATATTAATGCTGTTTTACTTTATGTTTTATCTTATCGTGTGCATCCTGTGTTCCACTATAGTTTGTTTCTAATATAATTTGCACACAAATGACCAGTATGCAAACATTACTTCTGTATAAAGTATCACTGAAAAAAGGACATTTTTCTAGAACAGAGTAAAAAGTTCTGAGGTAAAATAAAGAATGCTTGGGGTGATTGTTTCAGTTCCCTATTCAATATTCTGTTCTTGCCTCTGAATATTTGTTCACCCTCCTCAAGTTCAAGACAATTTCTTTTCCTACTTTATCTTGGTAGAAATATCACTTCCTTATTTACCCTTTTAGCATAAATCCAAAGCCACATAAGAAAGCAATATTGCTTGTCTCAAAGGGCACACACTGTAAAAGTAATATTATCTATTATGTTAGAAAAGGTGAAAAATGAATATCACCATGGTAAAGCAAATCAGAATTTGTTTTTCTGTGTATGTGGATGTACTTGTGGATGCAAACATGATTTCAGAATGGTGATTTGAGGAGAGTATTTTCCAATTTGACTCTTTTCTTTAGCTTGCTTATTGGAGCAGTTAAGCTGTAAACCAGTGTAAGAGTCATTTAACTGTATTAAGGTAAAGCATTTAATGTTTGGTTTTTTTTTTAAACATCTGATCCTAAGTTTGAAACACTGTTTTTGAATATTGAATGGCAATTTACAGATATGTGAATTATAATTTTAACTTGAACTTTGTGTTCTTTTACTCTTTTTTTTTATGTGTTTTATGCACTACAGGTTGGAGTAAGAAAAACAGTTTGCATTATTCCAGACATTTTTTTTACTTGGGTTACTGCTATTATTTTTCATTATAAAGAGACTCAATGATTATTTTAATGTAGGATTCAATGTTTATTTTAGTGTAACATTCTTAATCTTCAAAGATGTTACAGATGTTATGTTTTGATTATTTGTTAATGAAGAGTAGGTTGGAGGGACATGGAAAACACTTTTTTTGAGAAACATTATTTATTATTTTTGAGTTTTTTATACAGAAATCCAGTTCCTCTTGATGTAAAGAAAATACTGCAGCAAGTTTTCCATAAATAAAGTTGAAGTTGGCATTGTACTGTATGGTTGTTTCTTTTATTAAATTATTGGCTTCCTTTAAAAGTATAATAAGGCACAAATTAGTGGGTTTTTCCACATATTTCCTTTCTCCGTTTATTCAAGCACATGATCACTCAATTTTTACAACATAGGTCTCTTTATCAAAATTGATAATTTGGATTTCATTTTCCATCCTTCCAGGGATTTGATAGATATGACGATGATCAGATATGTTAATGTATATTTTTATACAAGGAAATATTGGATACTTGCCAGATAAAAGCATCACTTAACATATTTTGCCTTGCCTTTTTTCCTACAGACTTCAAATGACTAATTCTGAAAAAAAATTAAATTCTTGAATCACAAAAAACTACCAGTTTCTTCATGCATTCTGTTCAGTCATTTTGGAATAATTTCTACTTTGTGCGTCAAATCTAATGTGCAACACACTTCAAAATTGATCCAAGTATTTATTTATTAAATAAATTTATATGGCTTCTCAGTTGATACACAGGTAACTCCAGGAGGCTTACTACATTCAAAATCCACAACATAAAAACAACACACACACACACACACACACACACACACGACAGCAGCAATACAATCAAACCAACAATTTGGTCAACTTCATCTCTATTTGTGGTCCCTAGGCCCACTGACAAAACTGTATCTTCAGGGCCTTTTGGAAACCAACAAGGTGGGGCTGATCATATCTCTGGTGGAACGATGTTCTATTACTTTCTCCCAGACATATGAAATTATGCTGTTGTCATTATCATTGTGGTGATCATACACCTCTGGTATATATCCAATAGATAATGCCTGCCTACTTACTCAGCTGCAACTGATGACATTCATTCCTTGGATGGCATTTCCAATGTTCTTTGCTCACCCTTCCTAGGAGCAAGTCCCCACCTCAATGAAGCTGCAGAGCAGAAATTGGGGACATTTACATTTCCTAGAAAAGGGGCGTTGTCTTACCTGAACGCCTTTTCTCAGCATGATGAATGGAGAATCCACCAATGGGTTGAATCTGACCTGCCCATTTAGACCAAGTCAGTCAAAGCTGCCACGCCTGTCCTGGCTCAGGCCACGCCCCCAGTTTCGATGAGGATGATGCAATGACTGCATGACGTGTTGGCTCCCAGATCCCTAACACTGCGCCCAACTGCGCAAAAGGGATGGGTGTGGATTCTCCATCATGCTGAGAAAAGGCGTTCAGGTAAGACAACACCCCTTCTCCAGCATGAAGAATGGAGAATCCGCCGATGGGACATACCAAAGCCCTACTGTCCCTCTGGGAGGGAAGCAGCTTGGGCCAGTGTCCCTGTCGCTGGCACCACTTGCTGCCGTACCCTACGACCAAAGGAGGCCTCCGCCGAGGCAAACCTATCAATCTTATAATGGCGCACAAAGGGGGAAGGCGAAGACCAAGTCGCTGCCCTGCAGATGTCAATTATGGAGGCCTGTGTAGCCCATGCCGCAGAAGTAGCAGCACTTCGAGTGGAATGCGCCGTGACATGCCGAGGAGACGGCAATGAACACGCTTGATACACTTCCGCAATGCACGCCCTGATCAACCTGCCAATAGTGGAAGAAGAAACCTTCTGACCCTTAGAGGCCGGATGGAACGAGATAAAAAGGGCTTCAGATTTGCGGAAAGGCGCAGTCCGCCTGACATAATACCGCAGTGACCTGCGGACATCCAAAGTGTGCCATCGACGTTCCAGATCATGGGACGGGTTGGGACAAAAATCAGGCAACACAACCTCCTGCGCCCTATGGAAAGCAGTATTGACCTTGGGAATGAAGGAGGGGTCTAAACGTAAGATCACCCTATCCGTATGAAAAACACACAGGTCCTCTGACTGAAAGAGCTGCCAGCTCTGACGCCTGGCCGAAGTAACTGCGACCAAAAAGGCAACCTTGAGGGATAAGGACCTGAGACTGCAGGTCCGAAGAGGCTCAAAAGGTGACCCTGTGAGGGCCCGTAATACCTGTGGTAACTCCCAAGTTGGGTATCTCTGCACTACAGGCAGACGACTGTTGACGACCCCTTTAATGAAGGAACGGATCATGGGGTGTTGGGCCAGCGGCTCTGCATTATCACAGGAGAACACTGTGGACAAGGCCGCAACTTGTCTGTGTATAGTGTTGGGCAGTAGGCCCCTGTTAACACCCTCCAACAGATAGTCTAGGATCCGAGGAATAGTTACTGCTGATATAGACAATTGACATGTTTCGCACCAACTGCAGAAATTCCGCCATGTAGAGTCGTAGATGCGATTGGTTGCCGGTCGCCTAGAGGCTTGTATCATGGAGATCACCTCAGATGAGTAAGAGTCTTGAATCAAGAGGCGGCGTTCAAGTGCCAAACGGCTAACTGAAGCCACTGAGGCTCTGGGTGCTGAATGACTCCCTGTATGAGCCTGATCCGATCCGGCGGAATCCTCCATGGCGGGACCACTGACAGGCTCACGAGGTCGGCGAACCACGGCCTTCTCGGCCAGTATGGTGCTATGAATAAGACCTCTGCCCGTTCTTGCAGCAGCTTCCTGATGGCTGCCGGAATCAGAGGGAGAGGCGGGAAGGCATACAGTAGGCCCTGGGGCCATGTGCTGCGAAGGGTGTCTGACCGCTCCGCTCCCAGAGACGGGAACCCGGAGAAGAACCTCGGGAGCTGTGAGTTTGCCGGTGAGGCGAACAGATCCGGGATCGGTCGCCCGAACCTCCCGGATATTTCCTCGAATAGGTCTGGATGTAGGCCCGACTCTGAGGGGTCTACTGTGGTCCGGCTGAGATAGTCCGCCTGCCGGTTTGCCTCTCCCGAGATGTGTTCGGCTTTCAGGGAGAGGAGATTGTTCTCTGCCCATGATCCCAATAGTTGAGCCTCCGCCATAAGGGACCGGGATCGGGTACCGCCTTGACGGTTTACATGGGCTTTTGCCGCCACATCCGTGAGGACCAGCACATGTTGCCTCGCAATCTCTGTGCGGAAGTGGCGTAGGGCCTGATGAATAGCTCTGAGTTCCAGCCAGTTGATATTGCGCTTCAGATCTGACCGGGACCACCGGCCCTGAGCCAACTGGGACTGGTAATGCGCTCCCCAGCCAAACAGACTGGCGTCTGTAGTCAGAGTTAGCCTCTCTGGATCCTTGAACAGTGATCCTCTGGCCAACGCTGGGGAGGTACACCACAGAAGGGATCCTAGGGTCTGTAATGGCACCCGTACCCTTTGGTTGGAAGAGCTTGTGCCCAGTCGTTGGAATGGGAGCAGGAACCATTGAAGGTTTCTGGAGTGTAGTCTGACCCAGGGCACTATTGCTATGCATGATATCATCTTTCCCAGCAACTGGGAAAGGATAGCAAGTGCCACTACACGCTCCCTGCGGACCTTGAGGACCATGGCACGAATGCTGTCCTGACGTTCCCGAGACAGGTAGACCTGGCAGAGGCCTGAGTCTATGACCGCGCCCAAGTGTAGAATGCGGGTTGCGGGAATCATCTGGCTCTTTTGAAAATTGACCGAGAACCCGTGGTCCTGCAGTGTCTTTATGGTGAGAGCCAAGTCCGCCTGGGCTGACCGGACCGAGGACGACTGAATGAGAATGTCGTCCAGGTAGCATTGTAGGCGCACCGGCACCAACCGTATATGTGCGGCGAGTACCGCTAGGATCTTGGTGAAAACCCTGGGGGCCGACGATAGGCCGAACGGTAGTGCTCTGTATTGGTAATGGCTTTTGCCGTAGCAGAAGCGGAGAAATTGCCTGTGGTTTGTATGTATCGGTATGTGAAGATACGCCTCCGTCAGGTCTATTGACGTCATGAGGTCTCCTTGCCTGCCGCTGGCCAAGATAGACTCGAGCGTCTGCATTTTGAACTTCCGGTATGAGAGATGGGAGTTCAGGCCTTTGAGGTCGAGTATCGCCCTCTATCCCCCTGAGGGTTTTGGAACCACAAACAGGATGGAGTAAAAACCTTTTCCTAACTGATCCTCTGGCACCCGCTCTATGGCTTTTATTTTTAATAGGTGCTGAATGGCCTCTGTCATAAGGCCCTTTTTTACTGGGTTCCTGGGAGGGGGACATGACTGAAAATGTTGGGGGGGGCAGGTCACGAACTCCAGAGACAATCCATCTCTGATGGTGCTTAACACCCAAGAGTCTGTGGTCGTGGTCTCCCATTGGTGGAAAAAGCAAGTTAGCCTGCCCCCTATGGGAGAGGCCCTCCCTGAGTCACTTTGATTTATGGAAGGGACGGCCGCCCCTGCCACGAAAGTACCGCTTGCCCTGAACCTTACGCCTGGATCTGTCTCTATATCTGGACCGGTCAAATGTACGGTCCGGTCCCGCAGGAAAGGGCCGGGAGGACTGGCTTGAGGACTCCAGAGCGGAGTGAAAGGGCTGTCGGCGGGAATACGGGACGAACCGTCGGGCCAACCTCCTAGAGAGGTGAGAAATCACCCTACATTTCTCCCTGTTTTCCACTAGATAGGGAGTCAGGGCTTCACCAAAGAGACGGCCGCTACGGTACGGTGCCGCTGCCACCCGCCATTTGTGCTTTGTGTCAGCCCTCCAATTCTTAAGCCATAATAGCCTCCGTGCAGCGATGTTGGAGGATATAGCCCGGGCCGAGAAGCGGGCAGTGTGCAGAGACACATCGGCCATATACTCCGAGGCCGCTAGCAACTTAGTTAAGTCCTGATGGACTCTTACCTCCTCAGGGGGAATTCTGGCCTGGAGTTGACGGAGCCAAATGAGCGAGATCCGTGCGAAGAAGGAAGTTGAGGTGGACGCTCGTATTGCCCATGCCAAGGCCTGATGAGCCCTGCGGAGCGAAGCCTCCGACTTTTTATCCTCGGCCTTCAGAACCTCCGCCATGTCGCCAGAAATCTTAGTGTCTGAAAACGGGGGTTAAGGACTTGTCCACCTCAGGGATCTCCAGCGCCTCATTCAGAACCTGCACCGTATCCATCAGCTTACGGTCAGTTCCCCCTACGGGGGAAAATGATCCTGGAGATTCCCATTGACCCTGAATATTTTTTAAGAACATGGGAGGGCAAGGAATCTGCTTATGTGTAATGACGGGCTCAGAGAACAGTGGGCTAGTGACCCGATCTGGAACCTGTTCAGGAACCTGAGGTTGCTGTGGATCAAATTTGCCGGTCGCACAGGCCTTGCGGAGCAAGGACGGGAATAAGGCGGAGTTAAATAGACCTACCAGGGGAGGAGGTTCTTCAGTAGGCTCCTCATCCTCCGACCACTCTCCCTCCGTGCGTCCAAACTCCGGATATTCTGAGGCCTCGCTGCCAAGTGAATGAGGGGGGGAAACAGAGCCCTCTCCCTGTTCTGTGGTATAATGTGAAGCACTAGGTCTAGCAAAGTCTGGCGATGGTAAAGAGGACCTAGGAGCGAAGGCCATCTGTGGACGCACCGTGGACGCCATAGCTTGGGCAACGGCTTGCGAGACCATGGCTTGTAGATGAGCTGAGAATGCTGGCTCTTCTAGAGTGCGAAGACCCGCTGCAGTGGGAGTAAATGTGGCTGTTGGAGCCTGTAACTGACTCTCAAGAGGCGGTCCCTCAGGAGACCTGAGCCCTGCTGCAGTTGGGGTAAATGTGGCCTCAGGTATTCGCATTTGCTGGGTCCCCAGTGCCTCTTCAAAAAGGGAGAGGTGCTCCTGATCATGGCCAGTTGAGAACCCCTGGTCTGGGTCCCGCTCTGGGGACCATGCCATCAGGGTGGGCTCAGGACCTGGGCCGCATGGCAGTGCCGCCGTTGTGGTAGTCGGAGGGATGATTCTCTCCACCACAGCCAGTTTCTGTGCACGGGAGAACTGTCTCTCCAAGGCACGATGTCGGCGGCTGGCCTGTTTGTCTGCCGCTTTGGAGGCCTGTTTGTCCACCAGAGGTGGAAGCCTGTGGCGCAGTGTTATCTGCCATTGTAATGCGAGAGTTTTCAGTGGGGTGCTGAAGCGTCTCAGTCTGCAAGAGATGTGGCTGTTAACCAGGTGGGACTGGCCTGCACGTGGATCTGTGATGGTCCGGCCCACCAGCAAGCTTGGAGTCACACTTAGCGATGGTCGTCGCTCGTCACTAAAGATGCTGAACAGACCTCCCTGCAAGGTCAAGATCGCGTTTAGTGACGGGATCACACGTGTCTCACTTAGTGACGCAGGGTATTTTGAGGGCGTGTCACTAGATGCAGACTATGGCAACAGGCTGAAACTGGCAAGGCCCAATTGGTATGCTAGAAAAGGCAGTAGCCTAGGTATAGCCTAGTTAGGCCTGAGGAAGGCCAATAAACGAAATGAAAAATACAGGGCACCACTGTATTTGAGCTGCAATTTGAGGCCAGGCAGAGCCCTGGTGGCCAGCAGCAGTTAATTTTGAGGTGGCAATGCCAATGTCACAGATGAGCGTTTATGAAAACTATATGAACAGAACAGTGTCCTGAAATTCCTTGACTGCTCCCTCAGGAGTTCAGTGGCTGATTGTTTGCTGCATCCAAATTGGCAGCCGCCAATAATTCAGAGCAGATAAATCCTTATCCGGTAGGTCCCCCACCTATGAGTGATTTGTTAAACTGGATCACAAACTGCTGCAGCTCCAATGCAATGATAAATGCAGTTGAATCGCGAGGCCTCCAAAATGGCGGCCACGAAAACAGTGAGGAAATCTGGGGCTTTCCAGACTGCCTCGTGATCGGGGGTAGCCTTTCTCCTTTTACTAGAACAACCTGTGCACGGCCTTGTGAATACTCAGGCAGCTTGACCACAGCAATTAGTTACCCTGTTCACAGCAGTACCCAGTAAGGAGAAGGCAACTAATGAAATCCTGAATGGAAAAAGAAAGGGGACCCGATCTTGGTAAGGTCGTCAAAATGGCGGCCGGGACTGTCGGTAAACAAATTTCAGGACTCAACAGAACCTGGTGGGGAAGCAATTTCACTCTCCTCCACACTTCTGAGAGCAACCAACAGTTAAAGCAAACCAGAAAAAACAATGTAAAGGAAACAAGCCGATTTTTTTCCGGCGCCCAAAATGGCGGCTGCGACAATCGGCAATGAATTTCAGGCACAGATCAGTCTGAAAGCCCAAGGGCACTCTCCTATGGACAGAGACCCCCTTAAAGGGTGAAAAACACCCACAGCAATAATAATAATAATTAGAGAGGGGGGGGGGAATCGCCACGCGGCACCCAAAATGGCGGCCGCGACGATCGGCTATGAGAGAAACTCACACACACACCCAGATATACTAGAGAAATTAAATTGATTGTGAGGGAAATCACAATCTGGAACAGTGCTGGTCCCAACACTGATCGGGGGAAAACAGAAGAAAGGAAAATCCACCAATGGAAATTGCTAACTAAACCTGCTTTCCTCAAAGACTGGGAGCCAAAGTAGTCACGTCCGTCCGGGCTGAGACCAAATCGAAACTGGGGGCGTGGTCTGAGCCAGGACAGGCGTGGCAGCTTTGACTGACTTGGTCTAAATGGGCAGGAGGTCAGATTCAACCCATCGGTGGATTCTCCATTCTTCATGCTGGAGAATGGGCAATTCCCTTAAAAAATACATTGGGTACCCTGCTGAAGTTTGAATATGTGTTAACTATGTGGATTTAGTTGCTTGCTTGGTGAAGCCTGACCTTGCTGATCTAGTAAACAGTATATATATTGTCCTATACCATGATATGAGTTCAGTTCTGTTATAGCGGCTTTGGTGTGTATGTTTTATAAACATGCTGTCTTGATCAAACTAGTTAAAATACTGTCTTAATGTTGTGTATACATTTAATGGAGCTGATTACTTAAGAAAAAGTGATGTGTGGATTGAAGCTCACTTCTAGAAAAAAAAATTGTATTCCAGCCTCATTAAGATTTTTTTTTGTGGGTTCCTTAAGTGTACAAATTTCAAGGCAGGATACATAGAACCAATGTATCAAAAGGAAGATGCTTTAATCTTCTCATTACTTTCAGCCTCTTCATAAGTCATATTCTGACAGTATTGCTTAATCTCCCATTCTAAAATTAATCAAAATGAACACAAAATTTGCAATCCACACAGAGAAGTTTGCATACTAATTAATGTCTTTAACTGAAATCAAGCAGTGCATTTTGTTACAATTTTTTGCCTTTTATATTTTCTACCTTGTGTAAGAGATAAAATATCAGAAATTGTTTAATGATATATGAAAGTACAAATCCATCTATTTTAAAGCTATACAGACAAGGGTAACACATTGGCAGTATCATATGAAGACATTCAATAAGATCAGCTGAAATTTAAGGAGTAAGCTTAATAATGGCAAAATGGAGTAACTTCAGCTTTTAGAAGTAGGTGCCTTGACACATGCAGGATAATTACTTTGAAATATGTAGGTTCTGTAGGAAGCTAGATGTAACCGCAAGCAGGAGGAAATATAAAAATAAAGATAGGGCTAATGTCAGCAAAAGGTCATGGTTAACAGGTATATGAAATATAAGGGCTTTTTCCCGGGAGGGGATGAACTGAAATATATTCTGTTTAGCAGCTTTGGATTAGTTGATCGGGATGAGCAGGTGGGCTGTTGAGTGCAATGGGGAGGGGGGAGAATCAGCTTCGTGAGAGGGTATAAATATATGGTTTTTAAAATTGTGTGTGTGGCTTAATCTCCTGCGTGAGTTTAAGACCACCAGCCTTTGCAAAAGCTTTCTTTCAATAAAACTTTGTTCCTGGAATCCCAAGTGAGTTTGTTTGTCTTTGGAAATCTAAGCCACGTTCCAGACACTTGTGAGGGATGCAAAGAAAGCAGTAGTTCCTCTGTGATCTGGTCTGCTACTTAATGGAAACTATTTACAAACCTGTTCTGCAAAATATGACTTTTTAAGGGGATATAAGTACACTTAAGCAATAGCTAGGTCCAGTCGTGCCCAGTTTTGCAGAAGGGCATTTTTACTTGCAGCCACCTTTGAAATAAATGTTAGGGTAGTTATTGACAGAATAACTGATATAACACTGTGACTCAGAAAATCTAAAATTGAGAGGGAAATTGTTAAAATCCTGCTTTTTGAGAACTTGAGAAATACTAGAAACATTGCATTCGAAGCACCTGATTTCCATTTGTGTGTTAAACTCCAGCAATGTAGGTATTTATTTAACAAATAATAATGTATTTAAGTGAATCCCATTTAAAGAGTCATTTCTTAATTGGCTGCAAATATATGTTGGCAAGAGTATTAAATGGAAATACAAGTAGTCCTTGGCTTGGTACAATTGGGTCCAGTATTTCTGTTGCTAAGCAAGGCAGTTGTTGAGTCATGCCTGATTTTACAACTTTTTTTGACAGGTGTTAAGCAAATCATTGCAGATATTAAGTGAATCATGCAGTGTAAACTTGTCAGAAGCTGACTGGGAAGGTTGCAGATGGAGATTACATGACTGGGGGATGTAATTCATGCTTCCTGGCAATTTCAGTGCTTTTTGTAATTTTGAATGGTGGCTAAATGAATGGTTCTGTCAAGGACTATTTATAGTGCCAGCCATAATTTTTTTTTAAGAAAAAGATCATTACATTAGCCTAACTTACATTTTCACATAATGTGAAAGCTAAAACATACGATATTTACTTTATAATTTACTTTTAAAATGCTTCAACATGCTAAAGAAACTAAAATTGCTATGAAATATTTATGGAATAGTTATACAAAATTGGGGGGAGGGCAGAGAAATGACCCATCAAATGCAAGGGCATAGAGATCTAAAGATCTGTAGAATAAATGTAAAAGCAATAAGAACTTTTGACAATGTGGATATTTAACACTGGCTACCAGGCTGTCTGTGCTTCAAAGTAATATGTCTACACCATGTTTTATAGCAGTTCCCAGTGTTTGTTCCTAATCAACTAGGCCCAAGTACCAAAAGGTGAGTAGTTGAGCAGTTATTAGATATGTATAATAGCACGCTGATTAGTACATTGATTTTAAACGCTCACTTTATTATAGACAAATTTAATCACTGAAATTGTGTGCAGCAATAAACAGGGTCCTTAAAAGGGCACTTTCTATTAAAAATACTGAATGTATGTATGTACAGTTCCCATATTGCACAGACACATTGACACAAAGAAAACTGAAATGGAATGAAATGGCTTCAAGCAGCCTTGCAAACGGCTAATTTTTGACATCAATATAGAAAATTCTTGATTGCCATAAAAGCATCTGGAAACCTGACATCGCATACAGTTCATGCAATGACTCTTAGCATATCACATAGAACATCTCTAAGGGAAACTTGTCGTTTAAAGCATTTGCTTTTGGGTGATTGTTTTTAAAAAGAGGAACAGCTATTTTAGCATAGTGTGGGAAAGCATTACTTAGCCCTTCTCGTTGAATTAATAAAATTTGCATTTGTTCCTGCAAAATGTTTGCATAAACAGCAAAATCCGATTTAGCAGTCACATCAATTCAGGAAGTTTATGAAACATGGCAATAGTTCCACGTTATCAAACAATTGTGTTAATACTAGCTTGCCAGACTAAAAAAATCCCGAGTGAATGGCTTTTTGTCATGTATTTGCCAAGCATATCTCCCTTTTATATACAAATATTATATTTATATACAACTAATATTCAATAATGCCCATTTTAGTATCCAACAGTAGCATAGTAACTTCATAATAAGGCGTGGGTAGACAACTGCCCAAACAATGCATTGTATAAGTTTATAATTTTTGTTTTTTGTTAAAATGATTAAATCAAGGACATAGGAAGATAAATGTTGAGTAGCTATTACAGGGAAACGATGCTATTTCCCATTCAAGCTCAGATGGTTTGCAAATCCAAATATATATTTTTCTGTATTGATTGTTTGTAAATCTTGAAATCTTCGAAAATATGTCCGATTTTCATACTGAAGTTGCAACCATATGTAATTTTCATATCTAAATCAGTTAAAAACATTTTAAGGTGCAAATTGATTAGTGTTGTAAGGTAAAGCCATTTAATAGGAAAGCAAACCCATCAAAATATTTCACAGTATGTTAATTCTATGCCTAACTCCTGATTTCTCCTTACACTACTAATTAATTTAGAAGTCGTTTACGAGCGCATTAACTAAATATGAAAAATACATAGGTGAATTTCTATAATAGTTGTACATAATAAAAACAAGCCTAATATAAGGAACAGTTCAATACTGAATTTCTGTCTCTTCTAGGTTTTGCACTGCTTTTGAATGATTAGTCATTATAGTATGAAGGGAAGACATAACACTATGTTCTGACCCAGGCATAAAAATAATCTTAAATATTTTGCTAGGCATGAACCTGAAGTACCTCAAGTGTATGTTAGGTATCAATCACACGAGAAATTTAATCACTTTCTTAAGAATATTAAAGGCTGCTGGAACTTTGAAAGCATTAAATGTAAACAAATCTGATTTCAGAACCATCCAGCTGTTAAGTCCAGACCTAGTCATAGTTTACACTCCTACATGTTGAAATAACCTGGGTACAAGTTGGGTATGAGTAATGTGTGCCATCATTTTCAGTTACACCTTAAGGATGGCATAAAATTGGATTCAATCTCATGTCAGTTTTCCATGTGTTGTTCGATTTAGATCCTTAATAATCTCTAAACTGATGAAACTAAAGATACAATACAAAAGCTTGAACATGTTCAGCTACAATAAATCAAAGCTCAAGATTCACCAAAAGGTAAGTACGGAAAGAAATGGCACTTAAGAGAAGGAGCTGCACTCCTGATCAAATGTTCAATAGTCTATTTCAGAGTCATTTGCTGTTGTCTTGCTATTTCTTCAGACAGAAACTCTCTTCAGACAGAAACTATCATAAAAATTGATTTTATAAGTTATAAAATGAAGCAATCTTATTTCAAATTATTTATCCACTATAAGAGTCATATCCTTTTTAATAGATTGTCATAAAGATGCCAGTTTTCTTTTGAGAAACAGCTAGCCTTTGACTCTGCTTTGCCCAGGAACAAGTTCCATGTCATTTGCAAGAAGCCCATTCAGAAAGCTATTCTTATGCAGTGACCAGCTTTTATGAAGACATTTTCTTAAGAACTATCCAGTGCAATAATACGTTGCATTACAAGTGAAGAATACAAATGTGCTGAGCCATGTAATAACCATCCCGCTTAGATTTAGATGCAAATGCATCAGTGAAAAAAAATGTCCTACAATGCAAGGAATTTCTGCACTGATGTAATGCAATTTTCATTTTAGTTATTGCACCTAAGGATACCTGGTCTTCTAAACTATTGGCCCAAGTTCCAGTTTAAATATTCAGAGTGGCATGCCTTATAATTTCATTGTAGGACTTGTACTATTTCAGTGTACACTTCAAGGAGAAAACAGAGTTGGGGGTGGGTGGGAGGATACACATTTAATGGTTTGATACTGACTCAAAATATTGAGCTGATTCTGTAGGTAACAACACATGTGTAATATCAGACACATAGATTCTAGCCAGTGATCCAGATGAACCCTGAAAAACAAACGGCAACTAACCTGCTTAATTTAATTCACCAGATTCAGAAAGGAAGCAGTACTGAGATGCAACTGTATCTTTTAAAAAGCTGTTAGTAGTTGTACATAGGAGACAGCAGTCCTAACTTCTGTGTATGTAACAAGACCAAACAAAGACATTCAGATTCAGATCCCAAATTAATATTTAACTTCAGATGAAACATTTGTGTGGCAATCAGATTTGAGTAGATAGGACATATCATGTCTCTAACACATGGTCAGAGTTTGTTTAACCAGCAAGATCAGCTGATCTAATCTCTCAAGACGTCAGAAAAGATTAGGTAGTTTTCTGCAGTCATTTCAAAGAAATGGAGTTGGCAACAGACAAGGTGGCAGGTTCAGCTACAGGGAAGATGCAAGAAGTCTGCGAGTCTGAAGTTCTTGGTTGCCAAACATCAGATGTGGGTTGAATTTATACCTAAAGGAAAAAAGGGAAACAAGAAATGTAAGCAAAGGTTTCACACACACACAGCTGTTAAAAAATCTTGGTAGAGATATGTGCATTACCAAATCTCTCTGAATTCAAAAGTAGTGTAGTGTAGTAATTATAAATACTGGGCTAGAATCTGGAAGATCTAGTCTTGCTTTAGCCATAAAGCCAGCGGGGTGACCTTGGGCCAGTCACTCTTTCTTAGCCATAGGAAGGGGGCAATGCCAAACTACTTCTGAAAACGTTGCCAAGAAAACAGCAATATCAGGCCAGTCACCAAGAGTCAAGAGAAACTTATAAAGGGGGGAAAGCCTGTATTATAAAAAAGCACAGTATCACCCCCCCACTCAAAAAAAATCAAATCCCCTAAAATTAACAGAAAATGCAACATGTGGCAGAATGTGGTTCATTAAATAAGGTTTCATTGTAATGCTAAAAATAACCAGATGCCCCATTTACATGGATTTTGATCTGGAAATGTTTATAGATGCATGCACATGCAGCAAGAGAGGCAAAGTGTGTTTAATCAAATATATAGAGCCACTGAATTCATATATCTCTGGACAGCTCACAATATAAACAGCCATTACAAAATTCCCATTAGGAGAGCAAGAGAAAATAAAGCCAAAACCAAAAGCAAATCAGGCCCAATAATAAAAAGGCATGAAAACCCCTTATCATCCCGAGGCTTGCTTGGATCAAGAGCCAAGTCTTCAAGGCTTGATTAAGGGCAGTAGGGCCAGAACAACATGCAGCTTTGCAGGGATGACATACTACAGGGCAGATGCCACAACAGAGAAGTCATGCTTCCTGCAACCATCAGGTGACATTGTATCAAAGACAGACCCCACAACTTATCAACTTTGTTGGAACATTCAAGACAGATAGAGACAATGAGAGAAAGGCAGTCCCTCAAACAACCACTCTAGTCCATAGGTCACAGCCAACACCATGAATCTCACTTGGAAGAACATTGGTAACTAGTGCACTCATGCAGCAGAGGTGTCTATCAAGGCATAATTGCTTGCACAGCCACATTTTGGATCAATTGTAGCTTCTGAGTGCTTTTCAAGGAATGCTCACAGAGAATGTAATAGGCCAAGTGTTGATAATTTAAGACATGACTGACTGAGGACCGAGTGTACCCAATGAATCTGGCAAAGTAGAAGCAGAGAATCCAGGAAAATGTCCAGAATGCACACCAGTTTTGTTTACTGAAGTCCAATCCCATCCAGAACTAAAAATGCCAAATCCCTCATACCAGAAGAACCAAGAGCCCAAGTGATTCTGCCTTATCGGGGTTGAATTTCAACCTGTCCTCCCCCACTTTCATTGCCTCTATGCATTGGAACATGAACTTAGCAGCAGTACTTGGTTGGCCTGGGGTTGAGATGTACAACAATCATCAGCAGCATATTGATGATACTGAACATAATAACTGAAGGAGTATATTTACCCTGGATCGAAAACTCCTGGTGTGCGACACATTGCTCCAGCACAGGACTGTAGCATCATTAGCCGGTAATTCATTTTTTCTAAAATTTCTTGATCTATTGTTTTTGCAATATTAGTTATCTGGTGTGGGTCTGCAGTCAGGTTGTAAACTTCAACAAACACCTTCATGAAAGCAAAAGCAATGCTATTAGAAATACGTACTTAATTCATCTGACAAATCATTGTGACTGACGTTTCTTCTGAGTTCTAACACCTTAGTGAAGTTGTTCATCAATTCAACCAGATTTTTCTTCATGAATGGAAAGCCTAGACTTGGGTTTGGTTAGAAGTTAAAATTCATCTAAATGTTAATTTATTCATTAAAGGTATTCATTCACTCAAAGGTATTAAAGACACAGAAGACCAAAAAAAGATAGGTTCGAAGTATTTTTCTCAAATAATTTTTAAAGCATGTGCAGCCCTAGTAAATAAACATGTCAGACTTAAGATACCAAAATAACACACATCAGTTTTATCAAAAACAATGAATTCATGTAAGATTGCAACCATGTAGATACAATTAGGGTGGCTGACACAGCTGTTCTCATACCCACATGGTAGCAACTTCAGACCTTCTGAAAATGCTAAGCAGAGGTTTGAAACTGCATCTCTTCAAACAAGAGCTGAAATTTAATTTTCCATTGCAACCTTAAATTTACTACTTATTGCCATAAATATACCGCCTCCACTGTTGATAACATCCATAGTAAGATTATAATGGAAGCTGCCTATGTAGATTGCACATGCTAATCTCAGTCTTCCCTCAGCTATAAAGAAACTAGCTGTTAAGTCAGAACAGTCCTCTGCCAAGTGTTTACTGCTAATGTTGATAATCATTGCAGGATTTCAAAATTATGTTGTGGGAAATGTATAGTTAAATATCTGTGATATTTAAAATATATGACAGCAATATAATGTATTACTAACATTTAAAACTATGATAAATATTAGAATGATACATGGCTGCAAGTAAATTTTTGTAAGAGGGAATTGGATATAAAGTGTAATAGGAATATAAATATGGAATTATTTCCTAGAAGAGAATTAGGATGATAATGCTCTTTGCTCATAAAATGTCTTTCTGGTCTATCTTAAGGTTCAGCTTGTGAAAGCAAATCATTGCATTTTATAAACTTCTTGAGACAAAATGTTGACATTATTTTTGAAACACAGAGAACAAACGTTTTCAATGGATGCTAATGGTTACTATATTTCTGTCTTTTAAAGAAATAGAGCTTTAAAATTTCTGGAAAATATAGTATTTTTTAGAAATGGGTCTTTCTACTTTACAGTATTAAAATCAACGCCCATTATAAATTTAAAGAAGCTTAGGAATCTTTGTAGCTGCTTTCTGTAGTAAGCTCCAAAATGCATGTGATGATTACATATGTAAATGCATAAGAGATCTTATAGGAACATCCTGATTTTTTTTTCTGCATGTGTTTTAACAGTTTTAAAAGGCTTAATTCAAATCATTATTAATTATAGAAGTATTATATTTTCATAAATATATGAAGGACTACCATTAACATGGAATTACAAAAACAAAGACAAAATTACCTCACGGTCATCAAATTCACAGTACTGCAGATTCCATTTAGTCGACAGCGTCCTTACACATGCGTATGTATTGTTATATGCATCTTCACAAACACAATCTGGAAAACAGTGCTATAAAAATAGCTAAGTGTTAGAATAATTTTAGTGCCATTCAAATAATATAGAACACTGAAACAGAATATATCTCTGAGTCCGTCCCAGAGACCTCCAAAAATGACATCCAAATTTAATTTTACTATGCCCTGTTTACAGCCAACATTTGACTACTAAGTATTTCCATATACAGCCATCTCCCTCTACCATTTAGAGTATGAAGGATTCTAAAGGCAACATTTTCAACATTACGTACAGTAACACCAGGCCCAAGAGCAGGACATGTAGGATCACTGCTGTTATGTCCTTCTCCTTGGTATTCAACCAAAAAATCTGATCGCCAGGTCTTGTTTATTTCTCCTCTCTAAAACAAAAAAGTGATTAACAAAAGTGGGAATTATTGCTTTTTGAAGGCTCAGAGACTGTCTAAGCTTCTTTAACCAATCTATTTCTAATCAATAAAACAATCTTAGAATAGAAATAAACTCAATAAATATGAAAACTCTCTCAATAATTTCATGATGAACAACTGTTGCCTTTTTCCAACACGTAGCCCCATCAAAAACCCAACTAGTGAAAACAATTTACAGATGATGTCACATTGTTTAAGTGTGCACAGGAAGATGAGGCATTTTGTCCATCTTGACCAGGGTTCTCAAACTCACAGGGCTCATCTTAGTTTTACAAGATCTCATCTAAAGCTGCATCACCTCAAACCTGCTCAGTTTAAACAGAAATTATCTTTTCTGCATCTGAAGAATACTGCTTCAAACCAAGCTATAAAGCAATTCATTCCTACCAGTACTGACAGAAAGGTTTGTGTGAAAATAAGAGATTTATTGTTATAATCCAGTGACAGTTACACTAAGGAACCCTTAGAACAATTACCAAAATAAATACCTATTTGTGCACTTACCAACAATGGTAACAATGACATTCCATCCATCTGGGTTTTATTCAGATCATATCCTGCAATATCTAATATAGTAGGACCTAAATCAATGTTCGCCACAAGCATCTAGAAGGCAAGAAGAATATTACAGATTTTCCATCTGAAACAATTACAATGTTACAGATTTACAGAATGTCATAAAACTGAAACTAGGAATTGCCAAAACTGTAGAAGCAACAAAACTGAAACATAATTTCCTGCTTCCATTTGCCATTTACTTATATAATCACCAGCTAAAATTCCATCTCAGCAGATACTTTCACTTTAACTTAGACCTGATAACTGGCCACCTGGGATTATATAGACAACTTTTTTGGTTTTTATGAATAGAGAACAATGGTTCCCAATATACTGTCCTGGGATCATTAGCAAGTCATGTGGTTATTGTAGGTGATAAAATAGAAGTTTTGTGAGATTTGTGGTTTCTGACCATAATCTCTTAAATTTCAGATGAGAATTCCAATATTCTCTAAATTTTAGTTATCTCTTGAGAATCTCCATTTAGAAAACGTTGCTGGGATCCCACAAATATTGTATGATTTCTGGATTATGAGTATGCCCTACCATTGTTTACTAACATAGTGTTACATTAAAGCCACTGATTCAGAATGTGAACATTCCATTTTATAATAAACAGAATAGTTATGTAGTAATTCTAACTATTAACTACATAAAAGGATTTAGAAGGGAGATTCATTCCAGTGTACGAAAAAGATACAATAGAAGCAAGAGAGAGAATGAAAAGGAGGTGAGGAAATTAGTTCCTTATCATATACATCAGTATGTGCATTTCTTATCCAACCCTAACCTCAATAAAATGATTAATTTTATTAATGGAAGAGTGGTGTTCAGCAATTTTTATAATTTTAGGGAGTTGCAGTCCTGCAAAGATTTCTTTGCTCTTTTATAGCAATAATACAATGTTTAGGCTTGGCTTGCAAATAGAAAACTTATCTAGCCATTCATGTGAGTAACATGATAAGAGGCTTTATAACAACTTTTAAAAAATACTCAGGTATTAAAATAAATGTAATTTCTACTGCTTACCAAGCAGATTCAGAAACAATTACTATTCTATCGCTTTACCTACACATGTACATACAGTTTTACTACATACCTCTTCTTACACAGCCTATTTCTATTAAAAATATCTTGCATTCTTATTAATTATACTCAATATACAATTCATACTATAAATGTTCTGGCATCATACAGCATTGTTCTCAAAGGAAAATATACCTTGTTTGTCTGGTTGGGTTTTATTCCTGGACCTCGAACAAGCAATGGAACTTTAATATCAAATTCATACAGCTGCCGTTTGTCAATAGGCAAAGAAAACTGGCCTATAAATATAGAGAGCAGAAATTCTATCACTCACAATTTTCAAGAAATTCTGAAGCAGAATATTTCTTTCTTCAGAGGTCGGTTTGCAAACTACTATTCTACTTTATCTGATCTTCATGAAATATTTTCAATTAGTTGCTCATCTGTTGGCTTGAAATTTAGAGTTTCCAAATGAGAATATCTGAGGAGCATATATGATCATCCAAGTTGAAATAAATAATGTCCAATGAGTCTGTATTATTTCTCTCCCCAGAAATATCACATTTTTTTCTAAAGTTTTCTAAATGTATACCTCGAACTCCTAATTAATTCTAGGAGTAATTTATATATAAATATATAATACCTGTATGAAATCCATTGTCTGATGTGTAAAAAATATATGTATTATCCAGCTCTCTCTGAAACTGCAGCTTCTTCACAAGTTTTTCTATTAGATCATCCACTGACAGAAGTGTCCGCCATCTACATAGAGATAGGATTGTTCAGGTCAAAATACAAAAGCTATAGCAGCATTTTACATCTCATAAAAGACATTAATTTCACACATTCTACAAAGTCATAGTTTATTTAGGTCAAGTAAGTACTGTCACTTTAGCTGAGCAAAGATTTCTTTGGGGTCTTTTTTAAAAAATTGCCTGATTTGCTCAATTGTAACAGCACTCATGTGAATCTTACAAGAAATTTTTACTTATTGCTAAAGAGCAACATGCTAGCATATGCTGCCACATTTCACTATTTAGTTCTTCCATCAATGGAAGTAAGCAAATCATTGAAATAATTGGGGGGGGGGAGTTTTAATCCAGGATCTCCAGTTAGAAATGTTAATCCATTAATTAGATATAATCTGAAAACAGTATTTGTAGTTAAGTTTACATTTCTGACTTTGAGAACACAGGAATTTCAGTTTAGGCATAATGCTTGAATTGAATATCTGGCTAATTTCAAGTTACTTTATTCTGATTTCAGTCTAGTACTTTCTAAAATTTCTGGACTTCCCAAACTACAAGGGCACCAAATTGCAGCAATCAAGTTGAATTAATAGGTCAATTGTCATAAAATGTTTTATAACATTTGCCAAATATCAATGCCATTTTATAACATTTGCCAAATATCATACAGAATGAATACATTCTGTATGTTATCTTATTTGAGGTACCTTGGCTCAAAAATTGTTGCCCTGTGATGTACCATTTCACCCGGGTAAAGATTAAAGACACAAGAGTTTTAGTAGTACATATATTGTAGGTTCTATTTTTCCCCTTTGCAGCTGCTTTCTAGTTCAGCAGACATGCTGAGATTATAATAATTTGGAGAACTTTTGTAAAGTTAGGGTGGATGACAGATTGCTTTTCAAAAGTACTATTAGCTTTATACTTTCTAAAGCTAATTTCTATATCAAAGCAACAAATTGAAGTATGCATTTTCATACAAGGTTTTCTTCGATTTTGCAGAAACAAATTTCTATAAAATTTGTTTCCTACCTTTTCCTAAAAGCATCATCTAGAAATTGTACTGATGAATTAGTCATTGGAGTCTTTGCTTGTCTGATAAGCCAATGTTTGTCCTGTAAAAACATTGTTAAAAACATGAGAAAAATGTACTTGTTTAATCAACATTATATAATTCTAGTTGAAAATAATGTGCAAATTGTATATGTTTACTCAGAAGTAAATGGCATAGAATTCAGTGTGGCTTGCTCTCACTTATTAGGTACAGAAGAGGTACCCTTAGCTAGCTAGTCTATTTATTTAATGCAATTATTAATTTCAAGCAGCTTTTCCCAAATAAAAAACTGGCTGCCACATTTTGGCATTTGACCAATTTCAATAGTTTTATTGCTTAATTTATAACCTCATACTTCAAAAGACCAAAGGAAAATTGAGCACCAGAATTTTCCATAAAGATACAGTGTATTTTGCCAGTTGCTGTTGTACTAATGTTTCTTCTATAAAGAAACCTAAACTCAAACATTTTGATTTCTAAATGTTTTTTATTATTTTTCATTAATAAAATAATATTGTCTTAGTGCAATGTCTTACTAGGCAGGAAGTAACAAAAACACCAAATATTGCTAAAGCAAAAGACCTTGAATAGAGGAATTAAAAAAACACTAGCCAATATAAAATTAAGAGATATCATTATGCTTA
>JALGBA010000295.1:0-382500 GCA_023970755.1 Azemiops feae | reverse complement strand
GATAGCAACTAAAACCATCCCAAAGAAAAAGAAATGCAAGAAAGCAAAATGGCTGTCTGAGGAAGCTTTGCAAATAGCTGAGGAAAGATGGGAAGCGAAAGGCAAGGGAGAAAGAGAAAGATACACCCAATTGAGTGCAGAATTCCAGAGAATAGCTAGAAGAGATAAGAATGCCCTCTTAAATGAACAGTGCAAAGAAATAGAAGAGAACAATAGAATAGGGAGAACCAGAGACCTCTTCAAGAAAATTGGAGATATGAAGGGAACGTTTCATGCAAAGATGGGCATGATAAAGGACCAAAATGGCAGGGACCTAACAGAGGCAGAAGAGATTAAGAAGAGGTGGCAAAATTACACAGAAGAACTATACAAGAACGAGCTTAGCATCCCTGATAACCACGATGGGGTGGTCACTGACCTCGAGCCAGACATCCTAGAATGTGAAGTGAAATGGGCCTTAGGAAAAGCTGAGCAACAACAAAGCTAGTGGAGGTGACAGTATTCCAGCTGAGCTATTCAAAATCTTAAAAGACGATGCAGTAAAAGTGCTACACTCAATTTGCCAGCAAATTTGGAAAACTCAACAGTGGCCACAGGATTGGAAAAGGTCAGTTTACATTCCAATTCCAAAGAAAGGCAATGCCAAAGAATGTTCAAACTATCGCACCATTGCACTCATTTCACATGCAAGTAAAGTTATGCTTAAAATCCTACAAGCTAGACTCCAGCAGTATGTGGATCGAGAACTTCCAGAAGTACAGGCAGGATTTCGAAGAGGCAGAGGAACTAGAGATCAAATTGCCAACATACGCTGGATATGGAGAAAGCTAGGGAGTTCCAGAAAAACATCTACTTCTGCTTCATTGACTATGCTAAAGCCTTTGATTGTGTGGATCACAACAAATTGTGGCAAGTTCTTAAAGAGATGGGAGTACCAGACCATCTTATTTGTCTCTTGAGAAACCTATATGCGGGTCAAGAAGCAACAGTGAGAACTGGAACCACTGATTGGTTCAAAATTGGGAAGGGAGTCCGGCAAGGCTGTATTCTGTCGCCCTGCCTATTTAACTTATATGCAGAGCACGTCATGAGAAAGGCAGGGCTAGATGAATCAAAAGTTGGAATTAAGATTGCCGGGAGAAATATCAACAACCTAAGATATGCAGATGATACCACTCTAATGGCAGAAAGTGAAGAGGAACTAAAGAGCCTCTTGATGTGGGTGAAGAAGGAGAGTGCAAAAGTTGGCTTGAAACTCAACATTAAGAAAACCAAGATCATGGCATCTGTCCCTCTCAATTCCTGGCAAATAGATGGGGAAGAAATGGAGGTAGTGACAGATTTTATCTTCCTGGGCTCCAAGATCACCACAGATGGGGACTGCAGCCAAGAAATTAAAAGACGCTTGCTCCTGGGGAGGAAAGCTATGGCAAATTTAGACAGCATACTAAAAAGCAGAGACATCACCCTGCCAACAAAAGTGCGCATAGTCAAGGCCATGGTTTTCCCAGTTGCAATGTAGGGCTGTGAAAGTTGGATCATAAGAAAGGCTGAGCGCCAAAGAATTGAGGCCTTTGAACTATAGTGTTGGAGAAGACTGCTGCGAATCCCCTGGACTGCAAGGCGATCAAACCGGTCAGTCCTAGAAGAGATCAACCCTGACTGCTCTTTAGAAGGCCAGATCCTGAAGTTGAAACTCAAATATTTTCATCACCTAATGAGAAGGAAGGACTCACTGGAGAAGAGCCTAATGCTGGGAAAGATTGAGGGCAATAGAAGAAGGGGACGACAGAGAATGAGGTGGCTGGATGGAGTCACTGAAGCAGTAGGCGTGAGCTTAAATGGACTCCAGAAGATGGTAGAGGACAGGAAGGCCTGGAGGAACGTTGTCCATGGGGTCGCGATGGGTCGGACACGACTTCGCAACTAACAACAATATATATATATATATAAAAGAAAGGCATGAAACTATTGATTTAATGAAAAAATGGACAATGAATATTGAGAACATAAATGATGCACAGCCAAACGACCAGGCAGGGTTCAGAAGTGGCTACAGCACAATGGATCACATCCAGGTTGTTCAGCAAGTTCAGCAAGTCATTGAAAGGCACACTGAGTACAACAATGCCTCTGTGCATGGCTTTCATCGACTACGAAAAGGCGTTTGACTCAGTATTCCAGCAAGCAATAATTAATGCATTGCTCAATCAAGGCATAGACACTGTTTACGTAAGTACATAGTACAATCAATAAATGAAAAAACAATGGCAACAATTTGCCTTAATGATCTTAAAGTGGAAATCAACATAGAATGAGGTGTATGACAAGGAGATACAGTATCACCTATGCTTTTCTCAGTCTGCCTTGAAGAAGTATTTCGCAAACTAGACTGGGCAAAACATGGAATAAAAATCAATGGTGCCTATTTAAATCATTTAAGATTTGCAGATGATGTTCTCTTCTCACAAGACCCAGAAGAGCTACAAAGACACATAAAAAAGCTGCATGAAGCAGAAGAACCATTTGGCTTAAAAATAAACCTGAAAAAGAACCAGGTTATGTTTAATAAATTCACCAAAGAAAGAAAAAAAATTATATCTGGAGAAGATGTAGTAGATCACTTCATATAGCTCAGCCAATGGATCTCAATGGAAGGTGATACAATAAAGGAAATTGAACAGTGTGTTAAATGTGGTTGGCAGGATTCGGCAAGCTAAACATAATTTTCAAAAACAACCTCCCCCTATATGCCTGAAGAGAAAAGTTTTCGATCCGTGTGTGCTACCTGCTCTAACATGCTAGTAAAACATGGACACTAGCCTCACAAGCAATACAAAAGCTACAAGTGGTGCAAAGAGCCACGGAAAAATACATGCTCAGCATTACAAGACAAGTTAAAAAGACCTGCACATGGATTAGAGAACAAATGAAAGTATACAATATCATCAAGAGAGTAAAAGAATTGAAGTAGAAATGGGCTGGTCACATAGGAAGAAGAACTGATGGCAGTTGGACCAAGGCAGTCGTAGAAAAAAAGTGTCTACGAAAGAGAACTAAAACAAGATGGATTGACTACATCAGCAAGTATTGCGGAGCCAATTGGCAAAAGAAAGCTCAGGACCATGCGGAAGGGGCCTTCATCCTACAGTGGATAGACAATGGTGAGGAAGGAGGAAGGAGAAGGAGAGAAAGACATACATATGTACTTTTATACTTACCAAGGCATACCAAAAACTCCATCCAGGAGGAACATGGCCAAGTCCTCCTGCATCTTCTGCTCCATACTGGAAAAAGAAAAATCTAATATTAAAGAAGCTTATTTTCTCATTTTCTCAGCAAAAAAAATCTTAAGAGTACCAACAACAGAGTACCCAAACCTAGAAGAGGTTTGAAGAGTGTACCATAGCTATCTGATCTAAGAAATATAAAGCTTTAAGGTAAAGTAAATGTTTTCTTCATGTAGATTTTTTTTTCAATTGCAAAAGGCAATCCATGCACATATTGAGAGTTTGCATATAACTGCCTAATCCCATATAGGCTTATAGATTCCATAACCATCAAATGATTTAATCAAGAGCTTCACTATTAAAAGTAGCACTCATTTACTTGGGGAAAGATGGCTTCTGATGCTCACCTTCCATTAGTTCAATTATAAGTAGGCTCTTAAGAACAAGCAGCTGATCATTCTCCACTGAATGCCACAAAATGTACCACACAAACTCTCTCACATTTAAATAACATATACTTATGATAATTGGTCAGATTTTAAAACAAGGCAATTCAACTAATTCCCATTATATTTAAGTACTGTATGAATTCTTGCTCTTACATTAATACATACTCTTAATTTTATAGCTTAATTTTCAGGAGCATGATTTCCTCTCTCTATATATAATATTTAGATTTAGATTAATCCAAAGGTATTCTATTTTCCTTGTGCAATCAGAGATTTTATATATGCAAAAACATTTTAAAATGGGTATTTCAAACAATATATATCATATATAAACATACCTCATTCAAGTATTTTCCAGCAAAAAATGTTTGATAGCCACACTCAGACTTGAGTACAGCTGGAAAGGTATATGGCTCCTGAATCTTCTGCCAGGATTTGCTGCTGCAATTTCCTTCCAAAGTATTATTTACAACATGATGGTTATGTGGATATTTTCCTGTCAAGATGCTGGCTCTACTAGGACAGCATAGTGCACTGGGTACATACTACATAAAAAAATGATTATAGAAATTAGATAATACAACACTAATTTCCTACATCCCTGCATTTCAGTCTATAACTTTTACAAGCAAGTTAACAAACAGATTGGTAATTGCAGGCCTTACTATTTGTGGGTTTAGTAGTCTCCATAAAATTTCTAAAACTATTCTACATACAATATTCAAATACATTTTAAAATATTTGATGACATAATATCCAGATATCCCAAAAGTAATAGGGCACTCGTCAAAATAAATACCTCTCACTAATATATATTAATAGTGGAAAGAGCTGGGCAGAACTTTTATCTTAATGTTCCAACAATTCTGTGTCCTAGTAGTCAGTTAGCTTGCTTGTAAATACAGTTATGATTTTTTTTACATTTGAAAAGAATATTTATAGAGCCATAGAACCTCTAGAAAATATAATAAAGTCACTGTGGTGCAGAATTGCCATCTCTAATATTTTGCTGAAATAAAATGTTGGAAAAATCTTATTTTCTAGCTAGGCAACACTAGAGAACTCTTTATTACTCTTTGCTTGATATTATAACCTAGTAATTATTTTAATTTTACATTTAGTGAAAGATTAGAACTAGTGAGAATTGCAGTTCCCTCATGACTGTAATGAACAAGATCTTTATTGCAAAAATATTTTACAACACAGGAAATAAGAATCAAATGTCACATTTTTAAGGAATATTTTAGCATTTTTTCCAGTTTACTGCCAAATTTTAACTAGGTTCTTTCATAAGGTGATAGAACACAGCACTTCAAATAATATTGCTAAACCAAAACACTGTCTAAATTGCAAACTCTTCAAAAAATATTGAAACATCCTGAAGTGCTCTAGTTAATCTCAGAAGATATACTTTGAGCATTGGAATAGATAATGTTCTCCCACATGGCTTAAACCAGAGGTCTCCAACCTTTTTGATTTGGCGGCCCGGAAAGTGAGGCAGGCACCGCTACGTGCGCATGTGTAAATGCGCCGCACACGTACAAAAATGGGCCACGTGAGTGCATGCAAACACGCAAATGGTCACGTGCAAGCGCATGCACATACGCAAATGGCCGCACATGAGTGCATGCACACATGCAAACGGGGCTGCATGGGCACGAGTGCTGCAAATGGGGCAGCACTAGTGCTGGTGGGACGCTATGGGCGGCACTAGTGCCGGTGGGACACTCTGGGGCGGGGTGGCGTTAGCGCCGGTGGGATGCTCGGTGCGGCGCTAGTGCCAGTGGGACACTCGGGGCGGAGCGTCGCTAGTGCCAGTGGGACACTCGGGGCGGAGCGTCGCTAGTGCCAGTGGGACACTCGGGGCGGAGCGTCGCTAGTGCCGGTGGGACGCTCGGGGGCGGGGCGTCGCTACTGCCGGTGGGATGCTTGAGGCGGGGCGGCGCTAGCGCCGGCGGGATGCTTGGGGTGGCACTAGTGCCGGCGGGATGCTTGGGGTGGCGCTAGTGCCGGTGGGACGCTCAGGGGCGGGGCAGCGCTAGTGCCGGTGGGATGCTTGGGGTGGCGCTAGTGTCGGTGGGACGCTCGGGGGCGGGCAATGCTAGTACTGGTGGGATGCTTGGGGGCGGGGCAGCGCTAGCGCCGGTGGGATGCTTGGGGTGGCACTAGTGCCGGTGGGACGCTCGGGGCAGGGTGACGCTAGTGCCAGTGGAACGCTCGGGCGGGGCGGCGCTAGTGCTGGTGGGATGCTTTGGGTTGGGGCGGTGCTAGCGCCAGCGGGATGCTCAGGGTGGCACTAGTGCCGTGGGACACTTGGGGCGGGGTGGTGCTAGCGCCAGCAGGATGCTCGGGGTGGCGCTAGCGCAAGTGTGGGGGGGTGAGTGCATGCACGTGTGCATGCACTGGCCATCCCTTCACGTGGCCCAGTGGCCAAGCGGCCGCAGCCCACAGGTTGGGGACCCTTGGCTTAAACAACCTCATTTACAAAGCTGTTTGGGTTTGTATAACAACACTTGTACTCCAAGTCCCCTAAAATCCTTTCCCAGTAGTTTGAGATGATAACCAACAGGAAGGATACATCCAGTATTGAGGGATAGCATAAGCCAAACATTAAGAAATCGACCTAACCTGCCTCTCCCCATTATCTTTGTGACTAAATTTCTAGGAAGAACAAAAAATTTCCACCATTCATGCCAAAAGTATTTGAAGACATTATATATCTCCAACCAACATAAAAAGAAAAATGAAATTCCTATCAGTCTTTGTTAACAGCTTAACTGCCACCTAGATCAGTGATGGCAAACCTTTTAGAGACCGAGTGCCCAAACTGCAACCCAAAACCCACTTATTTATCGCAAAGTGCCAGGCCGCATCAGCATTGTGGTGCTCTCAGGGGGGGTGGGGGGGCGTAGCCCACTAGGTGGGCGTGGCTGCAGTGGTCACGGCAGACTGGGCAAGCGTGGCCGGGGCCAGGGCGGTGGGGGCCAGTCCCTCGCCATCTCCAGGGCATCCCCAGGGGGCCAACGCTGCTTGCTCGCTCACTTCCTGCCCTGTCACTTCCAAACGCCACATGCTCGCTACTCTGGTGAACTCTGCTGGGGCTACAGTGCGCGTGCCCACAGAGAGGGCTCCGAGTGCTGCCTCTGGCACGCGTGCCATAGGTTCGCCACCACTGACCTAGATGATTATACTGTAAATATGCAGAATGTCCATAATTAAGGAAAAATTACTAAGTAAACTTTAATGTTGATAGAAATCAGAAAATCTAATTAAAACAATGCCCAAATCTAACGAATAGCCCAAAGAGCTCTCTGGTGTTGCCTAGCTAGAAAATAAGATTTTCCCAATATTTTACTTCAGCAAAGTATTAGAGATGGCAATTCTGCACCACAGTGACTTCATTATATTTTCTAGAGCAGGGGTCCCCAACCCCCGGTCCATGGACCAGAGCTGTGGCATGTCAGCAAACAAGGAAAGCCCCATCCATAGGATGCAGGCAGCACACAAAACCACACCTCCTCCGGTCCGCGGAAAAACCTCTCTCCACATAACCGGTCCCTGGTGCCCAAAAGGTTGGGGACCTCTGTTCTAGAGGTCCTATGGCTCTATAATATCCTTTTCAAACAAAAACATTTACAAGCTAGCTGACTACTAGGGCACAAAATTGTTGGAATTAAAATTCTGCCCAGCCCTTTTCTTTAATTATTCATGCCTTGAGTCAGTTGTCTTCTGTCTTTTCTTATAGAATCAATTTTGCAAAACCCACCACAAATTATGTACTTACTGCATTTGAGAAAGTTAGGCCCGTTTCTGCAATAAGAGCATTGGTCTTTTTCAAAGGTGTCTGCAATAAAGGAAATATATAAAGAATCATACAATGTAAAAAGGAAGATTTCATGACTGCAATCTTAGGATTTAATAAGAATAACACTACATATGCTAGAATTTTTCCCAACTGCACATTTTGAGGACCTGCATATACAGTGTTCCAGCTAAGCCAGAATTGTTTGATGTTGCATGCTTTAATCTTCAACAATAAAACTTTATAATTGCAGACTAAGAAGCCAATATTGTTTTAGTACTGAAATCTCAAAATCTGAAACAAATCATTCCATAACTACTACAATATATTAAATTCTTGCATGGAAAACCAGCTGGTTTCTGCTCAGAGATATTCTCTTTCTTAGGAACAAGCATAGAGATGCAAAGCAGGTACTGTTAACATGTTACAATAGTGGAATTATGTGCTTCACCCAATCATTAGTCAGTAATGAGAATAGTATGTAGTAAACAAACCTTTTAGAAAATATATTTCAGAAAAATGTCATTCATGGCCAATGCTGATGGTTAATTCAATAAATATTCTGGATTTTTTGTCTTTCCAGTTTCTATAGAATATAGTTTAAAATATTCAAAGATTGCTTCAGGACTCAGCTAATATTTTAAATAGCATGAGCCCCGAACCACAGACCAGATATTGTTCATTCCCCAAAGAATGTAATAACCTTGAGGCAGAAAATCCCATAAGCATTTCTGCTAAGGAATAAGAGCACAACCCATAAATTAAACAATTTCCTTCCTTTTACTCAGAATCAGCTGCTGCAAATGGGTTGCTTAATTCTAGAGCAGTCCCTGCTAAATACCAAAAGATGTGACTATGGCCCATGCCTTTCCACACTTTCTTACTTGGAAAGTGGGAATGTCTCTAAACACTTATTTTGATTGGTTCCACTACAGGTGCATGCCGGATTGTATGCATTTCGTCTACAGACCACTATAGTTGCAACTCTTTTTAAAGTATAGTAAAAGGCTCTTTTTTAATCCCTTCCTGGAATGGAGAAACAATCACACACCAAGTATAATGTGCGTGTGTGTTTGTTACTCCCTTGATTGTCGGACAACTTCAATCCAAAGTATCCCCGGGCCGACCTAACAAGCGGTAACTTCCTCTATTCAATAAGTTCCAGGTTACAGGCGGCTTCAGTTCTCTCCCCCGTTTCCCTTTCCCCTATTCATGCACGTTTACTCAGAACTGGGTTCCATAGTGCCCTTCCTCCTCTGCAAGCTGCAGAAAGAGAGTAGAACAGACGTATTATCAGGACACTCCGTCCTGGGTATCTGTGGGCACAGAGGTCGTTCCAGAGTGCTTTCTCCCCTCCCTCAAAGATGACTGGGCTTTTCTGCGCTTTCCTCAGTAATCGCATCGGAACCTCTCCGAACCACCCGCATTCGCCTCTCCTGCTACCCAAGGGTCCATCTCCCCCTCTCCCCATCCACACAACGCGTAGAACAAGAACAAAGCTACCATTCCCCCAAGGTAGACGTCCTGGTCGTCTGTCAGAATCAGCACTACATTGGGTTTCCGCTCCCCGCTGAGCCCAGCTGCTCCTGCTTCAGCGCCGACCCAAGCAGTGGAACCGAGGACCAGCAGGAACACCAAAGGCCGAGCCAGAACCGGGGAAGCTCGAGCCATCCTTACATCCGAGCCAGGAGCGAACGGAAGGGAAAGAGGAGAGGAGGTAAAGCACCGGACCGCGCAAGACAGTCGCGAGACAAGGGTGCTTCCTTATTTCTCCTTCTCCCCGCCTCCTCTCCTCCCCTCACCTCTGATAGGCTGACGGACGGAGCCAAATCAGGTTCACGTGACCTGAAGATTTCCGGCAACTTCCGCGAAGGCCGTAAATGCGCTTCGGGTCTATCCACTCGCTCTGCGTTGCTGCCGCGCTCCGTTTGTGATTGGCTCCGATTGCTCCAGCCGTCGGATTTCCTCGAGGGAAGCTCGCCGAAGGGCTGTGTCGGGATTTCATTGGTGTTAAGACGTTGAGTTCTATCTCCTGTTTAGGGGCCGAGTGTTTGTCTCAGCTCTGAAGCATATCGATCATAAGAATAATGATGTATTACTGTAATATCTTTTACCAAAGCATGAACAAAACATTTTTTAAAAAGAAAACAAAACAATAGTTACAAACAGACCTGTGAAATTAGGTGGTCTGAACCGCTGTCTAAAAGAATGCAAATGACCTGTCTGCAAGGAGTATAAATCCTTCCATTCCTCACCATCCAGTCAGAGCTAAAGAAGCTTCTTGGATGAGAAACAAAACAGGTTCAAAGGAAAAACAAGAAAGTCCAGTTTCCTGTGAAAAAGCACCTGTGGGATAACTATGATCTGGATCACTGAGAATCTCCATAGACCTGTGAAATTAGTAACATTGTAGCTAATTTGTATCCAACAACTTTAATGGTGGACATTGCAACCCTTCATAACTATCTGATCACACTGGTTACAATATTCACATTTAGCTATATATATATATATATGCTTGTAACTTATGATAATGGCTGCAGTGACCCAAAACATACATAAGTTCATAAGTTATTAAAATTTCAGACTATTTTTTCTGTTGCAACAAGCCAACATGGTAATTGTTTATGAATTCTACTTAACATCTGATTTATTGAAAAATGTTGCTGGTTTTTCATTCGTGGAATAGAATAGAACTGGAAGGGACCTTGGAGTCCTAGTCTGGGCCCAGTGCTCTTCAACATCTTCATCAACGATTTGGACGAGGGGATAGATGGGGAACTCATCAAATTTGCAGACGACACTAAGCTGGCAGGAATAGCCAACACTCCAGAAGACAGGCTTAAGATACAGAAGGATCTGGACAGACTTGAGCACTGGGCACTATCTTAACAAAATGAAATTCAATGGTGAAAAAAGCAAGGTTCTACATTTAGGCAAGAAAAACCAAATGTACAGGTATAGTATAGGGAATACCTTGCTCAATAGTAGTAACTATGAAAGGGACCTCGGAACCCTAGTGGACAATCACTTAAATATGAGCCAGCAGTGTGCTGCAGCTGCCAAAAAGGCCAACACAGTGCTAGGCTGCATTAACAGAGGGATAGAATCAAGATCACGTGAAGTATTAATACCACTTTACAATGCCTTGGTAAGGCCACACTTGGAATACTGCATCCAGTTTTGGTCACCGCGATGTAAAAAAGATGTAGAGACTCTAGAAAGAGTACAGAGAAGAGCAACAAAGATGATTAGGGGACTGGAGGCTAAAGCATATAAGGAACGACTGCTGGAATTGGGTATGTCTAGTTTAATGAAGAGAAGGATGAGGGGGGACATGATAGCAGTGTTCCAATATCTCAGGGGCTGCCACAAAGAAGAGGGAGTCAAGCTATTCTCCAAAGCGCCGGAAGGCAGGACAAGAAGCAATGGATGGAAACTAATCAAGGAGAGAAGCAACCTAGAACTAAGGAGAAACTTCCTGACAGAACAATTAACAAGTGGAACAACCTGCCTCCAGAAGCGGTGAATGCTCCAACTGGAAGTTTTAAGAAGAGACTGGACAGCCATTTGTCCGAAATGGTTTATAGGGTTTCCTGCTGAGCAGGGGTTGGACTAGATGACTCCAAGGTCCCTTCCAACTTATTATTATTTATTATTATTATTTTTATTATTATTATTATTATTATATATTATTATATTATTATTATGGATCATCGCACAGTCAGCCAGATGTTTAGACTGGATTTGGCATTTTGTCTACCTATCGAGTCCTTACCAAGGACCTGGGATAGGACAGATGTGGATGTTTGATGTTATTACAGATATCGTTGCAGGATGGAAGCAGTTCCTAGTAAGGCCGCCTTTTGCAATTGACTAATGGCGAATTTGTCAATGCCAATGGTGTTCAAGTGGTGCTCCAGTTGTTTTGGGATTGCACCCAAGGCGCCTATTACTATTGGTACTACCCTTGCTTGCTTTTGCCACAGTCTTTCTATTTCTATTTGTAGGTCTTTGTATTTTGTTATCTTCTCCAGTTCTTTCTCGTCTATTCTGCTGTCTCCAGGCACTGCCACGTCCACTATCCAGACTTTTTTGTCTTTCTTATCGACAATTGTTAAGTCCGGGGTGTTATGTTGCAGGTGCTTGTCTGTTTGAATTCTGAAGTCCCAGAGCAGTTTAACTTTATCATTTTCTATGACTTTCTCTATTTTATGATCCCACCAGTTCTTGCTTACAGGCAAATGATATTTCTTGCAGATCTTCCAATGCACCATTGTTGCTACTTTGTCATGCCGCTGCTTGTAGTCAGTCTGTGCGATCTTCTTGCAGCAGCTTACCAGGTGGTCCACTGTTTCTTCAGCGTGTTTGCATAGGCGGCACTTACTGTCTGTTGCTGTCTTCTCAATTTTGACTTTATAGGCATTTGTCCTTAAGGCTTGGTCTTGTGCAGCCAGAATTAGTCCCTCGGTCTCTTTCTTCAATTTTCCTGCTCTTAGCCATTGCCAGGTCTTGTTATTATCTGCTTTCCCAGCTATTTTTTTAATGTACTGGCCATGTAGTGCTTTGTCTTCCCATGCCTCTATTCTGTTCTTCATTTGGTCTTTCTTGTAGGCCAGTTTGGTCTCTCCAGTAGTCAGTAAGCCTTCCTGATATACTAATTTCAGTGCATCTTCATCACTGTCCTTCAGATATTCTTCCAAAGCCATTTTTTCTTCTTCAACCATCTGATGTACTTGCAGCATTCCACGCCCACCTATTTGCCTTGGTAGATAAAGTCTGTCAATGTCACTGCGTGGATGAAGGGCATGATTCATTGTCATTATTTTTCTGGTCTTCCTATCCATTGCTTTTAGTTCTGTTTGAGTCCAGTCCACTATTCCAGCTGTGTATCTAATGACTGGAATTGCCCAGGTGTTGATTGCCTTTATGGTGTTTCCTCCATTGAGTTTGGACTTTAAAATCGTCTTCACTCTCTTGATGTATTCACCTCTAATCTTTTTCTTGACTTCAGTGTGCTTGATGTTGTCAGCTTGAAGGATACCAAAGTATTTGTAGTAATCTTCCTCATCCAGACTCTTAATGTTATTTTCGTGGGGCATCTTGATTCCTTCAGTTTTCACTATTTTTCCTTGTTTGATAGTAAGTGTGGCACATTTGTCCAGGCCAAACTCCATTGCAATATCTTGGCTATATATACGGACAGTGTTGAGCAGCGATTCTATTTCAGATGATGTTTTTCCATACAGCTTCAGATCATCCATGTAAAGGAGGTGGGATAGTTTGGCAGATGTTTTTGATGTTTGATAACCATGTCCTGAGTTATTCAGTATTGTTGACAGAGGAAACAGTGCAATAACAAATAGTAATGGTGATAATGAATCTCCTTGAAATATTCCTCTCTTGATGTTAACCTCTTCCAGTCTCTCACCATTGATCTGCAACTGTGTCTTCCATTGTGCCATCGATCTTTGCACAAATTTTCTGATGTTTCTACTGACTCCTGTTATTTCTAGGCACTTGATTATCCAGTCATGTGGCAGAGAGTCAAATGCCTTTTTGTAGTCAATCCATGCCACATTCAGGTTGGTCTTCCTTTTCTTGCAGTTTTCCAAGATCATTTTGTCTATTAGGAGTTGATCTTTTGTTCCTCTGCTATTGGGGCGGTTTCCTTTCTGCTCCGGTGGAAAGATATTGTTTTCAACTAGATGCTGTTGTACTGCATCAGCTACCACACCAGTTAGCAATTTGAAAGTTGTTGGTAAGCAGGTAATTGGCCTGTAGTTGCCTGGTGTTGCCCCTTTTGCTGGATTTTTCATTATTAGGTAGGTTTTCCCAGTTGTTAGCCACTTTTCAAGTTCTCTTCCTTGTAGTATATTGTTGAACTGCTTGGCAATGGATGGGTATAGAACAGTTAGACGTTTCAACCAAAACCCATGCAGTTCATCTTCACCTGGTGCTGACCAATTTTTGATCTTCCTTGCTCTTTTTTCTACCATTTTTGTTGTTATTACTAGTTCTTTCATTTCACCTTTTGTTTTATTTGCATCCACCTCTTTTAACCAAGCCGCATCCATGTTGTATTTCTTTGGGTTATCCCATATCTGCTTCCTTCTGCACTGTTTCTTCCTTGTCAGGTACTGACTGATTCATTGCAGTTTCTCCATTGATGGATTGGTAGAAACGTTTCTGATTGGATTGAAATTGGAGGTTCTGCCTATAATTTGCAATTCGAGCTTCATATATACTGATTTTCCTGGCTATAGCTGTTATTTGCTGCTTTATTATTTCCAGTGCTTCCTTGATCTTCCTTGTTTCTAAGTGGTATTTCTTGATTAGGTATTCTTTGGTCTTCTCGTTCTTCAGCTTCTTTTCTTTCATTTGTTCTAGCTTGCTTGCATGTGATCTTAATTTGCTGATCTTATTTTCTAGCCTAACCTTCCATTTTTGTGGTGCATTGTTCGTTTGTTTTTCTTCTTTGTTGATTTTGCATATTATTATTATTATATTATTATTATTATTATTATTATTAGTCCAGCCCCCTGCTCAAGCAGGAGAACCTGTGCCATCTCAGACAAGTGACTAGCCTCTTTTTAAAAGTCTCCACTGATGGAGCACCCACAATTTCTGGGGGCAAGCTATTCCACTAGTTAATTGTCCTCACTGTCAGGAAGTTTCTCCTTAATTCCAGGTAGCTTCTCTCTTTGATCAGTTTCTAACCACTGTTTCTTGTCCTGCCCTCTGGTGCGTTGGTGAATAACGTGACCCCCTCTTCTTTGTGACAGCCCCTCAAATATTGTAATACTGCTATCATGTCTCTCCTATTTCTTCTTTTCTTTAGACTAGCCAAACCCAAGTCCTGCAGCTGTTCTTCGTATGTTTTAGTCTCTAGACTTTGATCATCTTAGTTGCTCTTTTCTGATTTTTTTTCCAAACTTTCAACATCTTTTTTGTGATATGGTGACCAAAATTGGCTGCAGTATTCCAGGTGTGGTCTTACTAGGGTTTTATAAAGCGGTACTAATACCTCGCATGATCTTGATTCTATGCCTCTGTTTATACAACCCAGGATTGTATTAGCCTTTTTGGCTGCTGCTGCACACTGCTGGCTCATGGTTAAGTGATTGTCTACTAGGACTCCAAGGTCCCTCTTACAGTTATTGTTTTTAAGCCAGGTCTCGCCCAATCTGTACTTGTACTTTTGATTTTCCCTGCCTAAATGTAAAACTTTTCTCCACATTAAAACTCATTTTGTTGGATAGGGCCGATTGTTCAAGTTTGTCAAGATCTTTTTGGATCCTGAGTTTGTCTTCTGGGGTGTTGGATACTCCTGCCAGTTTGGTGTCATCTGCAAATTTGATGAATTCCCCTTCAATTCCCTCATCTAAGTCATTTATGAAGATATGAAAAGTACTGGGCCTGAGACGGAACCTTGTGGTACCCCACTGCTTAGTTCTCTCCATGTGGCTGTAGTGCCATTGAGGACTACTTGTTGAGTATGGTTTGCCAGCCAGCTACAGATCCATCTGGTGGTGATGTTGTCTATTCCACCTTTAATTTAAATGCTATCCATACTGAGCACAAAATATCATACTGTATTTTAAATCTTTCTGCCTCTCAGATTGAAAATAAAAAAAATGGAAATTTGACCTTAAAACAGTCTTTTAGCACAAACAAAGTTAAAAAGGGGAGGTGGTTTTCCATTGCCTGGACATATGATTGCCAAAAATTATTTGAGGGAGCATTAAAGTTCAAATCAGATTTATGCTTCTGCTTTTATGGAAAAAAACCTGTAAAACATTGTAGTTTGCCCAAATAGATGAATTAGCCTTCTATAAATATTTTATCAGTTTTGTTCCTAAGAAGAAAAGCAATTTTGACAGTCATCAGGTTCAAATAGGAACCTATCCAAATGGCCATCAGGTTCTGTTTTCCTTAGAACTAAAAAAAAAAAGTGCAGAAAAGTAATTAAGAAAAACATTTTTGAAATGTTATGTAAAGATTCCGTTTAATTTAATAATACCAGTTGCATGCTAAACCATCTTGAATGTTGCCAAACAAAGCAAAAATCCTTTCATTATTTAACTAGTGTATTTAATCAGCATATTATAGCCAGAAGTACCCATGAACAATGGAGAATTTTGTATACTTCAAGTAGTTGCAGTACTATAAGTTGCAAATAAGTTCTATAGCTGTTAGGCATTCTTTGTTTAATCAGCTTAATGAAACCATGAAAAAAATCAGTCATAAGTGAAGATTTCCTGGTCTGTTATTCTTCTAATCAAGATATATGCTTGGAGTAATAACTCTTAGGCTGTATTTGCATGATAGTTACTTCTGATTAAAGAACTGTACAGAGCAAACCATAGTTAAAGTCTGCATAACATATTGAACACAACCCACTAGGTTAATCTGGGATTCAATGCATTTTGTAAAGCCAGCCTTAAACTGAGGGTGAAGTAGAAATTGCATGAAAAGTGAGGTTTTATGTTGCCATGAAACAGATAAAATTATGATCCAGACTTTAAGTCAGGTGTGTCAAATTCGCAACGTCACATGATGTGTAGCGACGTATCGTGACTTTTTTTCCATTGCCGGCAATGGGGTGGGCACGGTTTCAGCATGATGCATCCGACCTGCGGGGCGGCAGTTTGACACCCCTGCTTTAAGTGATGCTTGTTTTTAATTTTGTCAATGTATAAAATTTTGATTTTTTTTCTTTAAAAGACCTGTATTTATAAGAAATGCTTTATCCACACATTAGCCAAGTATGGTCACTTTATGATCCAGTATGTCACACAATTTTTCAATATTGGGTTGAATAAACTGTGTTTAAATTAAGTATGGGTAAGTATATTTTGCTTGTGTAACTTAATAATTCCTATTTCAAGCATGTTTTATAAATGAAATATCAGGTGGATACTTCTGGCCTGCAGAAATAACTTTTGTGCACATAAAATGTTTTGCTTATGTTTAGCTGGCATGAAGTTTGCCTATGTTTATGGTTTAGTTTATGGCAGTGGCTGTGCTTTTACAGTGTGCTTATCCTTTATTAATTTACTCATGATAAACTTGATAATCTGAATTTAGACAACACAAACTAAACTATCACATTGGCTGGATTTACACAGTGTGCTGCATTATAATTTGGCCAATCAGAGAACCAGTCTGATCTAGTGGTTAAGATACCAGACTATAAACTGGTAGACTGAATTCTTAGTCCTGCTTTCAGTATGAAAACCAGCTGGGAGACCTTAGAATCTAAGGCTTAGTCAGGGGTAGGCAACCTTGGCTCTTTTATGACTCGTGGACTTCAACTCCCAGAATTCCTGAGCCAGCCATGCTGGCTCATGAATTCTGGGAGTTGAAGTCCACGAGTCATAAAAGAGCCAAGGTTGCCTACCCCTGGCTTAGATCAATCAAATTTAACCTAACTTGTTGCATGTATCCAGAGAAATTGCATTAAGTAAATAATTAAATTAACCTTGGCTTATGTTGTGCAACAAAAGCTACTGTTTTGCTGTCCATTCACTGTTTAATGGTGTATGGTTTTCCTCTGCAAAATTACGCAGGTCAGCCATAGCCATTAGCTGAAATATAATCATTTGCTTTTGCTACATGTACCAGTTTCAGTGTGACACCTGGATCACTTGCTCTAGTCTAGATAGAGCCCAGACTGATTAGTTAGTGCAAAATCGGCCCGATCCCAGCTACTGCAGCGGGAGGCTCCCTCTGAAGTTAGCAAAGGACCGGTGATTCGAAGAGAGCTGATTGGCTCCCGGCAACAGGTGCAGAGCGCTGATTGTTTGGGAGTCACTACCTGCCAGAGGGGTGAGGAATGCAAGCCGAGAGTGTCGCAGTCTAATAGAGGCTGGGAGGGATGTGACGCTCTGCCGGCGCAGGTCTTCGTCGAACATAGGAGCTTTCCCTTCCTCTTCCACCTCCGTTCCGTGGAGAATGGGACAAACCCGGAACTCTGGCCTGAGAACTGTTCAGGCGGCGAAAGCGTTGCTCACCTCCTTCTCATAGCAACGGCGCGTGTCGCTGCTGCGTCCGAGGCGCGGAGAAGGAGCCCAATGGAGCTCACGGAGGTCGACTTGGGCGACAACAGGGAGGGCGCTGGAGCAGAAACAGGCAGATGCGTTGCGGAGCTGCCTGTTCGGAGCAGAGTAAGCAGCAATGCAGGCAGCTTGGTGGAGGACGAAGAGGCGGAGTTCGGCCGGAGTAGAAGGGCCAGCCGCGCCTCCTCTCTGGTGAGTGGGCTGCTAACCGAGCTCTACAGCGTGGCGCGCATTCGCCACCGCGACAGCGTAGACAGTTCCACGGAGGCGTCCGCCAGCTCCGACGCCTTCCCCGGGGGGAGAAGCAGCAGCGCTGAATCCCGCGTCCTGCAGGAGCTGCAGCGGAACTCAGGTCAGCGGCACCAGAGGAAGTACCTGGCTCAGAAAGGTAAAGCGGACCGAGGATGCCTGCAAGGTTTCTCCTCGCTGAACCCGGTGTCGTCCTATCATGGGGAATGTTCCCCCGGCTGATATGCACAGCGAAGCAGGAACAGGCTTCTCTGTCTGAGAGAAGAGCTGGGCTCGGTCCAACTGCGCTAGGTGGTCGTTCTGGGAATAAAAACAGGAAAAGCAAGCATGTGACCCATCTGGAATTGGCAGAGAAAAGATAAAAATGAAGTGATCGTGATAAACAGAGCCCTGCTGGAAGATAAGGCACAGAGCCCCACTAAAATATAGGTAAATGCCCAGTCCTGGTTGTGAGCTTATGGCAGGACTATAGGAATTCTGGCTTGAGATAAAAGGTAATAAACAGCAGAGTCTAATGTCTTGAGGATCGCAAAAATGAAAACCGTTTAAACCTTGATTCTGCTTCTTTATTTGCCCCATCCTCTCTTATTTGAAGGAAGTGTTTCAGTTAATTGAGACATATGTCAGTCAAAGCAAGATTTTCTTTCTTGTTTCTTATAGGATCTCATTTTCTTAGTTTTCTGATTGGCTTTGAACATTATTCTTGTGCTCCAATTTCTTTCAGTTAAGCAGAGATTGTCCCTGCCCACCCTAAAGGTGGGATGAAAAAAAGAGCTCACCTTGGACTAAGAAGAAAAGTTTTCCCAATATCTCTGCCCCTCCCATCAGCCAAGTTGTTTTCTTGAAGACTGATTATTTTCTTTTGCAAAAAGCATCATTATCCTGCATATATAAATTCCCATTCCACACCCCCAAAAGGGAAAAAAATAAATGAATGAAATGAAGCCACTAAAATTTCTCTCTCTCTCTCTCTCTCTCTCAATTATTGCTTTCTTTTGTGTTGTTTTTTTTAAATTATAACCTCTGGGCAGGTTGCTTTTTACTGATGGAAAGTCTTTTTAAATTATGATGATTTAAATATTTAAAAACATTAAGCAAGCAATTATTCCTTATTCTGTCTGCAACAGTGACATGGTGATCCTAACAAGATTTTTACAAGGATCATGGGCCAAGATGGCCCATGTGAATGCTGAAAAGACACTTTTATAAAAGATAAGAATTATCAGCCTCCTGATAGAAATGTGTATGATCACTCAGATTTCCCTAAAGAACTGAAATTTTCTCTCTGAAGTTAATCAATTTGAGTTGCATAGAAAACTTTCTTAAAGTAGTGCTCTGCTATTAGCCTCTTGTTATTTAACATATTTCATTAGACTATAAACTCAGTACTGAACCTTCAAAGTATCTTTTCAGTAAAGTTTGTGCTATAATTTTTGTTAGGTGTAGAAAACATTCTTTTTCCCTGGCTGTGTGTGTTGCTACTGCTTTTTTTTTTTAAATAAAGTGTTGGGTTTTGTTAAGCAGTGAATGACAGTTTGATACCTGATTTAGTATGTCTATTATCTATGGTTACTTATTAGTGATAAACCCCTCTTATTTGTTTTAACTACAGTAATTTCATGAACAGTCACCATATGCTAACTTAAATCAGTTTGATGTCTGCTTTTGTCCACTAGAGCAGGGCTTTTCAACCTTTTTACCAATTGTACCACTTTTAGGATATGGCAATATTCGAGTACCACCTAGCAAGGTGTCAAAAACATGACCCCCCCCCCAAAAAAAAACTGTTCAAAGTTGCAATTGCACTGAAATGACTTATGACCATTTTTCACACTTATGACCATTGCAGCATGCCCAGGGTCATGTGATTTATATTTGAATGCTTGGCAACTGATTCATATTTATGATGGTCACAGTGTCCCAGGGTCATGTGATCCCCTTCTGCAATCTTTTGACAATCAAAATCAATGGCAGAGCTGCTGGTGGCCAAGTGCTACAGCGGGACTTCCTTCCTTCCCTCCCTTCCCTGTCTCCCTTTTTCTCATTCCCATCTCCTTCTGAAGGAAGAATTTGAACCCCACCCCACCCATATTTTCCCTCTTCCATATATTGATCAAACAAGGAAAGGCCTCCAGAGACAGAAAAGACAAGCTGCTGAGTAAACTAGCTTAAAAAGGCACATTCCCCTTTAAGAATTAGCTACTGGCTAGAAAGGAAAGTAAGGAGCGCAGCCGGCACTTAAGGAAGAAAAACCAATGTAAGTACTGGCTGCCAGCTAAGGCAGCCTCCCCAAATGGCTCCATTCATAAGTAAAGGAATGCTACAGGCAAAATCCATTCAGGAGAAAAATACTTCAAAATCCCTTGCAGCAAAACTTACAGCTAACAACAGCAGAGCAATAGAAGCTAACAGGAGACATCAGCCAAATAGAAATTGCCAAACACTCCTTAAGAACACAAAGCCCACATTGCATAAATCCCAGAACTTCAAAGTCACAAAAGCACATAAGAATCCTTCCACTCTCCATCTCCCTCCCTCCCTCCTCCGTGCCTCACCTCTAGCCATTGCTGCCTTTTTTCATTGCTCGTGGAGGGCGACTCCTCCCCGACTGCATTTCTTGCCTGTTTGCTGCTGCCAGCACAGGTGGCTGCCACAGCAGTTGTAGATCGGCTCATGGCCGGCCTGCTTGATCTCCTCTTCTCTTCTCTCCCCCCACCCTCCTCCTCCTTCTTCTTTCCCTTCGGTGCAGCTAGAGCTGACTCCGCCTCCCCCCAAGGGTGCTGCCTTTTTTCTCTCTCCCTCTCCCGCCCAAACTGCCTCCTTTTATAGCCTCTCCTGTCTCCGCCCCCCCTCCTTTCTCATGGGGGAGGGTGAGCCAGAAGTGAACCTGGGGCCTTTGCAGTTCCAGAGGACTCTCTCACTGTAAGTCTTTGCCTGTGCTGGCTCTTTCCCTTCCCCACTACACTTGGCTAGGCAGGGCTGCATACCACCTGCCACTCACTAATGTACCACAAGTGGTATGCGTACCACCGGTTGAAAAGCCCTGCACTAGAGGGTACCTTATGAGTGCATGGACGATTTTAAAAAAAGGTTTCCAGTACAACCTTATTTAATTAAGTAGAATTCTGTAAAACGTATCACAGTGTTTTATTGTGTTTTGTTATATGTAGCATCTAAATCTTCTGGCATATGATGTCACTATATAAAGAAAATTTAAATTAGAATTTTATATTTGAAAATTTCAAATTCAAGCTATAGTAAAATAAAATTGAGCCAATAAATTAAGGTTCAGTTTTAACATACCAACCTTGGAGTAAAAGTATTTGAAATCCATGCAGTTCTAAAAATTATGCTGATAAATATTTTAAACATTTTAATTAAATAATTATTGGTAAAATTCAAATCCTCTAAAAATGTATTGAATGCCAATAATAAATAGGTTTATTCACTTCCTTTGGTTTCAATTAAACTCAGCAAATAGTTTAGTATTTCTATAGTTTCCTTGTTAGTAATAGTTCAATAATGAACCATGCATGTCCCAATTTAAACAATACGTTCAAAGCTATCCTGAAAATTTGGATATGGTTTCAGTTAATCATTGCCTTGCTTTTTTCACAGGAGTGATCCTAAATAATAACATTGATACCTATCATTTTTCTACAGTATTCGTTTGTAAGACTTTATAGTATATATTACCTTACAATCATGCTAAGAATTTTACCAGGGGTACCTAGAATGATAAGACCCTTTTGAAGAAAGCCATACTGATTATCAAAGAAGGAAATAGATTTCCAAGTTGCAGATTGCAGCCTTTGGCCCTTTTTTCTTTTCTTGACAGATATTAGTGAATTGACAACAGTAATATGGGAGTTGAATTACAGAATTTGTGTTCAGTCAGCAAAACTGCTTCGCCTTCTGAAACAAAAGGACAGACTTTTACATAAAGTCCAAAGGAACTGTGATATTGTAACAGCCTGTTTACAGGCAGTTTCCCCCAAACGACGTAAGTACGATTTATGTTAATCCAGAAATATTATTTTATTCCAAATATGCTACTGTTGTATTTTCAAAATGTTTTTCAGGACAAGAAAAAAATGTTTCTATAAACATTCTGTAGTAATGTGGATAAGAAAGTCATATTTGGAGTTAAATTTTCTAAGGATTTATCTTATAGAATTGCAGTATATTATTGGTAAGAAATTGATAAAAGATTTTTATATAGTAGTATTTCGGAACTAAAAGCTGATTGTACAATATATTTGTGGAGAAAATTTCAAATTGATAAAGTCCTGATGTTTATATAGCAAAATTTCAAGGCTCCATGCAGAACATATTTTCCAAGCAGTAAATCCACTGAATGTTTTAGCGTGAAGGTCAGTTTCCTTAGTTTCAAGGAAACAGGAATTCAGTTATAATTTCTTCAATTTTAGACAATATATTGGAAAATATATTTAATCATGATTACAAGCTCTGCTACAGCAATGAATATCACACAAGTTATTCTCATAAATGTTTTAAAGCTAACTGTCTTGTGTCTTTTTCATTAACATGCAGCATGGCAGTGTGCTATCCACAGGTACAGTACATAAACTAGTTTGAAGACTGCACTAAAATGAACTGGTGCATGCAACTATCCATGTTAAATGTAGACTTTTTAATGCTCTTCCAGTTCTGATCTTGAGGGATGTGAGATTAGAAGTTTCTACTATTTGATTTAAGTAGCTGATTAAAATTTTGTACAGCATAATCCTAAAGCATGGTTCCTTGAAGTAAGAGCCATTCTGTTAAAGAAAGCTTATTCCAGGAAAACATCCATAGGTTGCAGGCTACACCACAAATTCTTTAAATATAAGTTTGTGTCATACTTCAGAGATATAGACTAAACATAGCTAAGTTTTTTTACTTTGGCAAAATAACTACCCTACAAATAAAAATCAACTACCGCATTTCCTTGAAAATAAGACCTACCCTGAAAATAAGCCCCAGCTTGATTTTTTGGGGGTGGGCATAATATAAGCCCTACCTCAAAAAAAAGCCCTAGTGAAGAGCCTGCCCACTCCATCCCACCGTTGCCGCCGGCACGAGTTGAGGTGAGGGAGGGGGGAGATGCCCTATGGGCCCTGCACCCTCTTATCTCAGGGCCCCCACAGCCAGGTCACTCCCCGTTCGGTGACCTCCCCCTGCCCGTTCAATGACCTGGCTGCCTGCCCGCTTCTTCCCTTTCACTCCCCTCCCAAGCTGGACTGCCATGCTACGGAGGATGGGTGGGGGAGGCTCTGTCGTCTTAGCTGGTCCCGCTCCACCATTTTCGCAGCCAGGGGGGAGTGACTGCAACAGCCGCAGGGGCTTTCTTTGATCTGGGCCTCCCCCTCATTGCCCTGCAAATCACCTGCCTGGTGGCACCCACCACCTCCGTCAATTCTTCCATGGCTTGCGCTGTGACCGGGCGGTGCAAGCCTCCCCTGCTGCCTCCCTCTGCCAGCCCTGGTATCCCTCCGCCAGCCCTGGTATCCCTCCGCCAGCCCTTGCCATCACCGGAAAGAACGGAGAACAGGGAAATCTTCCTTCCTTCCTTCCTTCCTTCCTTCCTTCCTTCCTTCCTTCCTTCCTTCCTTCCTTCCTTCCTTCCTTCCTTCCTTCCTTCCTTCCTTCCTTCCTTCCTTCCTTCCCGCAGCAATTGCTGGTCTGCACTTTCTTGCTGCCTGGCATCGCCCAGCGTCTCCCTTCTCCGTTCTGGAAATGGCAGCCTTTTTTTCTGCTGCTTCTCCTCCCGGCATTGTGTTCCTCCTTCATATGGAAGGACACAAAACTCCGGGAAAATTACTGTACATCAGCTGAAGCGGGGCGAGGAAGGCCAGGCACCCCTTCCCCAATGGTTCTGCAAAGCCCTTGAGATTTTGCATGAAGAAGCGGATTGCTTCCTGCAGGGTTGGCCTCGACACCTGCTTCGGACAGCAAACAGAAGACCTTTGCTCTTTTTCTCCAGGCAGGGCCTTTGAAATTGCCCACCACCACTTTTCTGGCTTAAAATCCAGAGCAGACACATTTTCCTTCTGAACAGCTGAGGATACTGTAGCTACTGTATGATTGTTGTAAGAAGCTGAGTGTACCGGTATGTTTGAGTCCAGCCCCCTCGGCACGGGCCAGGTGAGCCCTGCGGGAAGCAATCTGGAAAAACTACCGTATGCCAGCTGTAACGACCCACTTCAGCTGTTATCCCAAGAATTCGAACTCTTGAGGCAATCACTGCTTCAAACAGGATTCTTTTATTTGGGGATCAGTAACAGTGGGGGATCAAGACAAGGTCCGAGGTAAAAGTTCGTTAACACCATATAGTCACCCAAGCCGTAAAACCCCTCCCACCAAAACCGCTTGGGGATTTGAATTGTATCCAATCAGCTGGCGTCTCGGGGCAATCAGCCATTGCTCTTGGCGCGTGATTTACTGGCTTCGCTGGCATCTGGCTCATCACGATCGTCTTCGGAGACCTATCATACCCCTCCCCATGGCAATCAGGAAAAGGAAACAGAACTGGCGAACAAATACAAGCATGCAAGTAATGCTAGGCTCCCCCCTCCCCCAACAGAATGGCAGGTCCCAAAGATGGAGGGATAGAAGGAAGGTAAGTAAAATAGGGAACCATTTGGGACCTGATACCAGCTGTAGCTGGACGAGGAAGGCCAGGGTCCCGTTCCCCGATGGTTCTGCAGCGCCCTTGAGGTTTTGCGTGGAGGAATAGATAGCTTCCTGCAAGGCTGGCCAGGTAAAAAATAACTAAACTCACCTCAACATTATTTTAAATACCACTGCAAGATGGTATTATTCCTCAGTGTGGTGTAGTGGACCCATGTGTTGTAATATTTAATTATTGGAATGGGAGAGGGAAGCTCCAGGTTCAAGTCCTTATTTGGCCATGGAGCAAACTTGGTGACCTGAGACAGACTGTCAGTCCACATGTAGCAGCAGGGCTGAGCCCAAAGGACAAACAGTAAAAAGTCTCAACTCTCTTCTTCCTGAAGTCCCCTGAATTTTATGCACCATAGCCTTGCTTTCTTGCTCTGGTATGCAGCTTGATAATTATTATTGTCACCAGCACTTATCTTTTAGATAGATACCTTTACTTGTTGCCCTGTCCATTGAGCTTAGCATGTGCATGGCTAAGGATCCCACAGTTTTTATCCTTACTGTCCAAGAATAGAAAAAAATGATGAAAAGTATCTCATTTAAAATCAGGGACATCTGCAGCAAGCCAAAATTTCCTCAAAGTGATGACATCACAACACAAACACTGGCTCTTATATACTTATATACTTGCATGCAATATCAGAATAGAAGTACTAAAGGGCAAATTTTACATTGGGATATTGTGCTGAACCCCCTTGTTTAGGTTCAGTTTAAGATTTAGATTTTACTGAATGCAGTTAAATGCATTTGAGCTAATTTGTTGTTTCTCTTGTTTTACCTTATTTTTTCAGTTGTAAAATTTGGGATATTTGGGAGATAAACATACCTTGTTAAATAAAATGCTTTAGTACAATAATGCAGATCATTAGTCCATTGATTCAGCATTGTCTTAAACTGACTGGTTTTCCTCAGTCCTACCTCAATAGGTTAATAATGTAATCTGTAGTCTTTATCACTGGATCATGTCTTAAGGTAATGCTGTTTCATTACCTTAAGGTTTCTTGGAATTGTCTTATGTTTACAAATAGTTTACATGTGTGAATTTCTTAATACTAAGTCTGGTAATATTAACTAATTCAAGGATAAAGTTATGCTGAACTCTTTGAACTATTGCTGTTAACTGATATTGTATTGAAAAATATTTTGAGTTTTTACCTAGGAGACTTATCTTTTGTAGATATATTACAGCACTGGTTCTTTTGTTAGACCTGGGTATTATATATCTTTCCATTTGACAGGTCTGCTGGGATTGATTCAGTTGACCACCAAGATTTTAAGATGCAGTTAGCAATCAACTGCTAAGCATAATTATGTGACTGAAAAAAATCAACATAGGATCATAGGACATAATATACACTGCAAATGTGTTAAAGCTAACTAGGTAGTCCATTAAGTATGACCACAATTGGGACAGAATTCTCATTGCTAAGTAAGGAAGTTGTTGTGCTCAATTTTATGACCTTTTTTCCATGGTTAGGCAAATCACTGTAGTTGTTAAGTGAATCATGTGGTTATTAAGGGAATCCAGCTCTCCTCATTGACTTTGCTTATTGGAAGCTGACTGGGAAGATCACAAATGGTGACCCAGGATGCTGCAACCATCAATATACTTGAAAAACCCAATATACTGAATAGAGTTTATAGAAATATTTTTTAAAAGACTGATAAATGGAGTTACATGAAGAATGCATATCAAATTGAACAGTTAGTGCATTACATAAAATAATGTAAATAGATTTTTGATGGAATACTGTAGATGTCACTATTTTCTAAATTCTTAAGCGCATGAATGAAAAAGGATACACAGAGTGATTTTTGTTTTACTTTTCTGCAGATTTGACTTGTAACTAGGAGCATCCTTCAGCCCTTTTCTGGATATTGATATTAAATATCAGTCTAAAATCCAAGTCGGTTCGTTCCCCCTTCCCTCCTTTTGTCTTTATTAAAGAGTGCAGGTTCTCCACGTAAAAGCAAGGCGCAAATGACAGGAACTGTTTCCGATTGTCATGGTTATGGTTTTCTGATTAATTTTTATTGCTTCATTCCCCGGAGAGCAAGCCGGGAGAGTTCCCTTCAGACGGCGGTTACGTTTTCTGCCATCGGCGTCTTGCTGTTAAAATTTACGCCGAGTCGGTTTATTTTTAACGCAAGCTCTGCTTGCTGGCAGGTGGCGGCAGAGAAACGAGAGCTGCCTGGCTTTTCTGTCAGGGATGTTGTGATGGTGGGCGGGAACATCCCTTTTTCTCCTTTGCCGTGTTGCGCAGCGCTTCGACTCGCTTTTCTCTCCTCTCCTCTCCTCTCCTCTGCACTGCAGAGGTCCCTCCAGCTAAGAGCCAGCTGGCCGCCTTCGCCGCCTCTTCAAAGCTGCTCTAATTCTCTCCGCCCTCAAACGTCGGCTCACCCCACCCCCACCCCCCCCCCACCCCCACCCCCCAGAGCCCGAACCTTTCTGAATTAGAAACGCCGAATGTCCGGATTGCGTCACTAGTCGCAAGTGCCGGCTGGACCTGCGGGAAGCTGGGGCGACCGCTGGCACTGGAAACCCAGTAGATGGTGCGTTTGGCTCCTGCTTGTGGTCATCCATGAGGCAAGACAGACTGACGAGTTCCCTGAGGCGAGGAGGAAGGTGTTTAAAGCGGCAAAGCACCGGCGGAGGTGGCAGCGTGAGTACCATCCTGAGTAACGTGTTGAAGAAAAGGAGCTGCATATCTCGAACTGCGCCTCGCCTTCTGTGCACTTTGGAGCCGGGTAAGGGCTGCCGCAGGCCGTCTGGGCCGCGGTCTCGCGTGTTCCTGCCTTTGTCGGAAAAGGGGCGCTTCCTTGGTCGGAGGGAGGGATGTTTGGTTTTTCCGGTTTAAGCGCATCAAGATTTAATTGCCTGCGCTTGGGCCAGAGAGGAGGGGACTATTGCGGACTATTGAGGAAGGTAAATGCCCGCAGTCACTTCACTGCGCTTCTAACTGATCTCCGGGAATCGGACAGGCCGAATTCGGGGTGTGTGTGTTTGCTTAGGAACCCTGCGCGTGCTTGGCCAAGTGGTCGTGGTGGTGGTGGAGGAGGAGGAGGGACATCTTGATGGTCGCTGCGGCCGTAAGCAGCGGAAAGGCCACTTTATTGCGTCTCCGTCAGGGAGCGGCGTGAGATTTCTAGAAATGGCGACGGGGCTGCAGAATTTCCCAAGGGCTGTTATGTGGAAAGGAGCAGACTTCCCATCAATATGTATTGTTTGAATCACTCCGAGAATAACATTCAATATCAAAACTCAACATATAGTATTGTCTAGTATAGCACATTAAAATTTCCTTCTAGCAAACAAGAATTAAAAATATAGAATATGAATATGAAATATAAAAGAAAATATGGTGCACCGTTTGAGAATTCAGGTTCTTTCCCCCTTTAATTGGCAGCTGTTTAAACAATTTGGATAATGAAAATCTTTCATGAAGAGTTAAAAATAAATGAATAAAATTGAAGGTTCTAGGCAAGACTATTCATGCAGACTATTGTTTTTAAAAAAAAACCCCAACAGATCTCTCTGTCTACTTGACAAACATCAGTAAGGACTTGGACATAAGATCAGGTCTTTAGATTGGGCTAACGTTCACTTACATGATGGTACAGTTGCACACCACACTACAGAGAGAACCTAAATACTTGGCTCTAACAACTTACCCCTTGTAGGAGGTTTTTCATTTATGTGGATTGGTGGCCTATCCATTATAATGACAATAGATGGTTATACTACCGGATAGTGTTCCATAATACCCCATACCAGTGCACTTGTGTCTGTTCAGACACAGAGGCTGAGTGAGTAACTCACACCTTGTTAAACCATCACTCATGGCTTCTGGTAGTCATAAATCTGTTTGTCAGAAAAGTTAATTATCTTTCTGACCAAGAGGTTACAGATTTCCTTCTATCAGATCAAACATGGGCAATCACTAAAAAACATTGCCAAGTTTTTATAATAGCTTTAGCTTGCAGAAGTCAGTTGATACTTTCTTTTCATTATTAAGCCTGGCTTGTTAGAAACTTTTAAATTTTGTATTTGTGTTTTATGTGTGTAAACCATAAAGAAAATAAAGCATCAGTGCAAATAGAGGCAAATTTGTGTAGACAGTATAAACATAGAAAAGAGTTATAGGAATACAGTATTTTAAGGAACAGATTTTTATAAGAATAAAACATTTGGAAAGTAGCTTAGATGTACAAGATCAAGGACTCTTGGTAAAGAGCTATTGGAAAATAACCATGTAGTAAAACAACAGTCGAACAGTTCCATTGTCTTTTACTGAAAATATTTGTGAAAAGTAGAAAGCATGGAAAACAAGATGAAAACTCATGCACCAAATTCAAGCAAACTGATTTGCAGTAACCACCTCATTGTCATGTATTACTCTAGAGCATGGGTCGGCCATCCGAAACGTCGGATGAGCCGCACGGACCCGTTTGGCCTAAAAAAAAAAAACCCTGGGAGCCGCGCGTTCGCGCACGCGCGCGCACCCGTTCGCGCATGCGCGTGCGCCGTTCGCGCATGCGCACCCGTTCGCGCATGCGCGCGGCCCCGTTCGCGCATGCGCGCGCGCCCGTTCGCGCATGCGCGCGCGCCCGTTCGCGCACGCACACCCCCGCACGCGCACCCCCGCACCCACCCGTGCATGCGCGCATGCGCTCGCCAAAATGGCGGAGGAGGCTCCGGAGCCGCAGGTAAGGCCTCAAAGAGCCGCATGCAGCTCCGGAGCCGCGGGTTGCCGACCCGTGCTCTAGAGAGACTATATACATGCTCAGTTTTATTTTATTATACTTTATTGAGGTGATTGAGAAGTTGGAGTTAATTTGTTTTCTTGTATCTAGTTGAATTACATAGCAAATGAAGTTGATAAAAGGACATCATTGATGTATGTGTTCATTTGTGTATCTTTTCATTTGCTAGTAGAGATCTTATAATAGTACTTAATTCTATATTGGCAAAACTTGTAACCAATTATATCATTATATTTAGACTAATTTAATTTGGAATCTCTTAGTAAAATAATTTACAACATTCCTGATCATATTTTGTTGCATGTAGCAATTGTTAAAATCTTTTGGGGAAAAAAATTGACATTAAGGATGTAAAATTATAGTAAGAACCACAGATTCTATTAATTGCTTTGATATGATGCAAATTATATTTTAAGGAAATTAATAACAATCTAATTTAACCATACACTTCTGGGAAATTTTGGCACGCTACTCAATTTGAGGGCATTATAATTAAATGGAGAATCTGATACTGTGAACACAAACATCTCAAAATTGCTTTGAGTAGTAATCAAACCAGTCACCCTCGGCCTAATCCTCCTAACAGAGTGGCTGTTGTGAGGAAAAAGGAAGAAGTATTGGGTATGTTTGTTGCCTTACATTGACAAAAAATATGCTGTAATAATTTTGTAAGGAGTGTCAGATCTTTCAGCACTATTTGCTTGGACAGCGACATTCTATAACGGAGGGATCTTCCTTGGTTAATGTGCAATATCAAATGCACTACTATAAAGGCAGACTTCTTCAAGTCAAGCTTAACTCCTGGTGACTTGATGGACCATTCAAATCTGTACCTTTGCAGCTATTTGTATTAATTTATGTAGTTGATTACTGGCATATAAAAATAATATTTCAAAATATGGATATAATTTTGAAATACTTCAGGGACATATACAAAAATGGGAAACATTGAACAAAATATTACATTTTAGAAGTTCTGTCAGTCAGTTTTGGGCTGCTATGTCCAGTGCAGGAAAGCACAGAAACAGTGCAACCCTCTTCCCCCAAGTTAACAGGTCAGGTAGTATTTTAAAACAAACACTGAATTTTCTCAAAAGGACCACAACAGGATGCAAGGATGCAGTGATAAATGAACAACATAGAAGTCAGCAACTCTAAAAAAAACCAGTCTAAGCAAGCGATGTGGAGTTTTGAAAAAAAAAGATAATGATGAGGGCACTGTGGATGATCTTTTTTTATACTAATTGTGAAACTATCAGAATGTCATTGAAGATGACATGCTCACTGCATAGACACCAGGAGCATCCAAGAACAGTGCACACAAACCTAAGCTAGTAGACAATCAGTATTGATGTGTATTGTGTTGCATTTGAAATATACTTTGAAGTCTCCATAAATAGAAGGGTACTAGAGAATACAACATGCAGAGTACAAAAGGATGAACTAACAATGACATCAAAGTAAAAACAATTTGATTTACTCTGCTTTTCAAATACACTCAAAATCAAAAACCACAAATATCCAAGGAAACCAATGAACAAAATGTAGGGAAAAAAGATGGCAAGTGATGATTTGCTAAGTGTAGCCATCTGTTTTGTGCTCTGTGAATCCTCTTTTATCTTGATAGTGGCGGCTTTGGAGTGTTTTTGAAGATGAAACAAAACATACTATATATATGAATTTCATATCTCTTTAATCTCAACATTAACAGGAATTAGCAAATCAGGGTTCATGTACACATTAAACGAGCAAATCAATCAAATCTGTATGTATTACTACTTTTTGCATTTACAATTCGCAGTTGTGTGCGAAGTTAAGCACAATGTTCCATACAAATGTAAAAGTAGACATTTTTAACATTACCACCAATAATCCACTTGTTTTTTTTTTTTTTTGAAGGCCATAGACGGTAGCAAAAGTCCAGTTTCTCATGGGAATTGTTAACATAAACAGCAGTTTAGCTTCTAGGAAAGCAGTGGTATGACAAGTGGAAAAGAACAGCATTTTTCATTTGTCTGAGCTATGTGTGTCTGTTGTGATCACATCAGTGCTATATGTGCTTGTGTGTGTTTGTATGCTATGAGTTTCTATGTCCTCAGAGCTTGCACTTGTTTGAGCCACATTCATGAAGATATATGAGCCATGGACAGTGAGTCATTTGAGAGATGGTAGATAAATCCCACTGTATCTCAGATAGTGCAGGAGTCACATAAAGCCATATAGAGCAGGGGTGTCAAACTGCCAGCCCATGGGCCAGATGCGTCATGCCAAAACCGCACCCACTCCATTGCCGGCAATGGAGAAAAAGTCGTGATACGTCGCGACACATCACGTGACGTTGCGAGTTTGACACCCCTGATATAGAGTCTCTTCTAGTGTCAGCTCAGTGGTACTGCTCAGAGATTGAAAGGATCAGCTGGGTGAGCCATATAGATCTCATTCATTGTGCTTCTCCCAGAGGCTTGCTTCAGTGATGTGATCAGAGTATGAATGTGACCCAGATGTGTTAATTCTCGGAAACAGCATCTCTTCTTATCAGAACTATGTATAGTCAGTGCACAGGCTGCTGCCAGTGGTCTATGAAAAGAGGTAAGAGTCTAATCATCACTCTCCCATCAGACCAGATGACAGGTCTGGGAAGTCCAGCAAGGGGAGATTTACCTTAGACAAATTTCTCCACCAAATCTGCCTCCAGGCTTCATCAATGGAATGTCACTATGTGACAGTATGTTATTACATGTGTAAAATATTGTGTTTAAGCAGAAAGAGATTATCATATCCCATATTTTAATTTTTTTCTCCATATTTGTTTTTAGTTCAGAATATTATTTGCTTAAAGTCAGGTGGCATATTAATAATAATATAATTCACTGTAAAAAGTTATATTATTTTTATATAGCAATATTGATATTTTAGGTAATGTTATCCCTGCATTAATTTGGCATATGAACTTTATATTATGCTATCTAATGTGATGCAGTTTCAATCCATAAAAGAAGATACTAGTAATTGTTTTCTATTTGTGTTGCATAGGAGTGGACACAAAGTTGAAGTTTACACTTGAGCCATCATTAGGTCAGAATGGTTTTCAACAGGTAACTGATTTTTATTCATTTCAATGAATTATCTTACAAAAAAACCTTACTACTTTAAGTAAAGATAGTTATGAAATAATAAGTTTAAATATTTTTCCAAGCATGTGGACAAATAATAATTTAAAAGCTGCATTAATTAATTAAAGCTGGGATGTATTATATTATTTGAAAAAGCTGAACTATAATTGCATTTGTTGACTTTATTTTGTTTTTTTCTTATTGGAAATTATTATTTTTTCAACAGAAAGAAGCTCAAAGTATTAAAATCAATTGTATATTTTTGCAGTTCTTGTATAAATAAATTAATACACAGCATCTTTTTCTTCTTTGTTTTGCAATTGTATTTAAATATTTTGTGGCCAAATAGTTTAATGCAGGGGTCCCCAACCTATGATCTGCAGCCCACTGCCAGGCCGTGGCCTACTGGCCATCGGGCCGTGGGATAGGCTGGCTAGTGCGTGCACTCACCGCCACTTGTGCTAGAGCCCGCAGACCCATTCATGCATGTGTGAGGCGCTAGCAGAAGCGGCAGCTAGCACCTGCGTGCATGTGCAAACGGGGCTGCTAGTGCCATGCAGGTTGCGTGGCCCATTCGCACATACATGCGGGGCTAGCGGCAGCTAGTGCATGTGTGCATGCGCAAATGGGGATGCTAGCGCCATGAGGGTGTGCAAGGCCCCATCCACGCACAGCCCCATTTATGCGTGGCCCTGTTCGCGCACGTGGGCAAATTTCCCAGCTGCTCCCTTACCCTCCGGGCCGTCAGTATGAAAAGGTTGGTGACCTCTGGTTTAATGGTACATATTGCTTCCATAATATTGAAATACATGTTGTCCTCAACTTACAATCACAATTGAGACCAGAATTTCCACTGTTAAGTAAGGCAGTTGTTAAGTGAGTCACACCTAATTTTACAATAATTTTTGCCCTGGTTTTTAAGCAAATCTGGCTTTTTCCATTGACTTTGCTTGTTGGAAGCTGACTGGGAAAGTCTCAAATGGTTATCACATGATCCCAGGACACTGCAACTGTCATAACTACATGCCAATTGCTAAGTGCCCGAATTTTGATCTCATAACAGTAGGGATGCTGGGACGGTTTAAGTGTGAGTACCGGTTGTAAATCATTTTTTCCAGTGTTGTAACTTCAGATGGTCACTAAATGAATGGTTGTAAGTCAAGGATCACCTGCATTTTATGTTGAATTGGAATAATTTAACACTGTTGGGATGGTTGCTTTTAGTGGCATGATGCTCTCAAAGCAGTGGCTAGGCTGTCAACAGGAATTCCAAAGGAGTGGAGAAGAAAGGTAAATAAACTCCTGTCCTTTATTGAATGCATAGTGATCAACATTATGTGAAGCTCTGGATTGAAGATAAATAGCTGCTGTTTATTCCAGCAATGAAAACTTCCATGTATTTAACGCTATAGGCTAGGTACCAGTAAAAGTTTCTAATTAAGCAAAGTCCTTCTTAGAAAAATACTGAAAATAGTAATAACAAATAGACTAGAAAAGGTGTTTTTTTATGTTGTAGCAATAGAAAGGTAATTTAAAAAGTCCAATTAAATTAGGAAATGCACAAATTCTAAAATAAACACCTGCTAATAGACAGAATTTTATTTCGGTCATTGATCAATAAAAATATGGTCAATAAAATGAACAGAAAACTATCCCTTAAGAACAAGAATTATTAACAACCATTAGTGGGCTCAGTTTCTTTTGGATCACTCTTTCCAAGAAATATTTGTAATTGTATGCCAATATTAGATGGGTCAGTCTGCTAGAGTTGTGATGTAGTTTCAACGAGTAGTTAAACATATTTATCCACAGATTAGATTCACGTTTATGGCTTGTTGAAATATTGCATTTTGAACACACTGGGTAACCTGGAAAATACTTCTAAGAAATTGTGTTGAATCATTTCTAAGGTGATCATACTGTTAAATGGCTAATATATCTCACCATAAACTTATACATTTCCCTATATACAAGTATTTCCTAATATGAACTAGGTAACTTACTTTAATTTAGCATTTGGTTTTTAATTATGAATATTTGATATCATTGTAAACTTAATTGTGTAAAATAAGCTGAATAAAGAAGTAGATTTAGAAAATAATATTACTTAAAAAGTTATTTTTAAGTATATTTCTGTGTGGGACATATATTAAAGCTTCCTAGTTATATGCTTGGAATTATTTAAACAAATAATTTCCATCCATTTCTTGCGGGTAGAAATGTTATTCCTATGAGGGAAGTCACAGATTATAGTCAGGTGGTTAGTTAGATTATCCAGCTTCCAAAAGAATCCCTGAAATGCATAAATATTTCTTCACAATATTGTATAAGTTTCTAATAATGGTGTGTGGAATTCTGAATGCCTGCCTAAAATAGTAGGACTGCTAAATATCTTTTTTGTGTATAGATGGTAGATTTTCTTTTTCTATATTCCATGTTATAATTCTATTTCCCCCTGAATTTAGTCTACCTATGAAAAATGGATTTAGATGACAGTAGTTATTAATAATTTGCAGTTAAGAAAAGATGAAGGCTTGAATGGTATAAACTGACAGCTGAATTTCAAACTTTCAAATTATACTATTTTTAATGTTACTGAATAAGCTATACAGAACTCTATTTTGGAAAAAGACTTGTATATTAAGAATTTTTGGAATGAGCCTGCTATCATATGTTACATTTAGGTGAGCTATAATTTTTAGGGCTGTGTGAATGTTTGGCTCAGAGATTTAACAGAAAAGCAGTTCTTTTGCATGATCAAAGTGATTTCCTAAATCAGTTGCCAGTTTCAGTTGTTAGTCTAATTAAGTTGATTCATCATATGCATTGATTCAGTTTGGACAAATTTTGCACTACATATCAAAATGATTCAATGAAATCAGTTCACTATACTGTAGAATTCAAGTGTGACTGAGTGCAATTCACACATTTGTATTCACTCTGCTTGCATAGGAGTGTGTAAGTGTGTATTCATATGTATGCTTCTATTTTTTTCAATAGTAAAAGTACATAAATATATGCCAACGGTAGTTAACTAAAAGCCATGCCTATTTGCTCTAATCATTGTTTTAAAAATCCCAGCTCAGTTTAGCTTATTGTCTGAACATAAAAAGGCTAAAGCTGGGTAGGTGCAGCACAGAGACATGGTGCATCTATAATGTGACCATCTAATTTAGCTTCCTGCCCCTCCACAGAAAACACAAAATCTAAAGAGAGGAAGATGCTAAGTCTCCATGCTGTATATTTTCAGAATTCCTGGTCACATTCTGACAGGGCATGGTACATTCTGCCTTTTCCTTAATTTTAAAATAAGTGAACACATTTATGCTTCTGTGCTATATACAATTGATGGCAACATATTAAATATGCAGAATATTTTTGAATAGTTGTAAAATGCAACCAATTTCAAGCAAAGCTAAGATTGTTTGTGGTATATCTTTTAAGGTTTGGCTCACCTTGGCAGATCACTATTTAAAGAGTATAGCGATTGACTGGGATAAAACTATGCGTTTCACTTTCAATGACCAAAGTAATCCTGATGATGATTCCATGGGAATACAGATTGTGAAGGTATTTAAAAGCTTATTAATTTGCTTATTAAATTCTTTACTTTCATAGTATAATAAAAGAAGACTATCTGCTTATGTGCTGAGTGTTCTTATATTGATTATAGTAATCAATTAAGAAATTATAATTTCACACTGCTGTGAACACAGTTTCCCTGCTTCCTTTATTTTTGAACTACTAATGGCACATTTATTTTTTCATTTTATGCTGGTTTTGTAGAATAATGTCCATATCAAACAAATAATCATCAGATTTGCCTTCAGAATTGCAAAACAAATAAAGCAGTAAACAGAACAATAATAGATTATCACTTCCAGAGTAGATTCAATTCTTATGAAACATATTAAGAGAGCTTCCAAAGTAACAAAAATTAAATTCTATTAATGCCCAAATAAAAAAAAGTAGCTGGATAAAGGAAAAATGCTATCTCTTTTCTCTTATTGTTTTTTTTTTAAGTTTTTATTGATTTTTTAATACAATTCAAAAGTATTTATTCAACTTTATCAACTTTAGTGAGTTTATCATTCACTAATACAAATTGAATTCCTAATCCTTTATTCTTTTCTCCTGCCATTGATAAAATAAGTCCCAAGTTTGAAAATATTCTGTTTCTTCTTTTTCTTTCAACCTCAGAGTAAGTCTGTCCATTTCCGCACAATCTAGTATTTTTTTAATTATTTCTTCCTCTAGTGGTATTTCTTCATTTTTCTAATATTGTGCGAATATGATTCTTGCCGCTGTTATCACATGTAAAATCAAATATATACTTTGTTTGTCAATCTTTTCTGGCATAATACCTAATAAAAAAAGTTCAGGTTTAAAATCTACATGTTTTCCCAACATCTTTTCTAGCCAAGTATGTATTTTTGTCCAATATCTCTTTGCTTTAACACATGTCCACCATACATGATAATAAGTACCTGACTTATGATTACATTTCCAACATCTATCTGACATATTTTTAAACATTTTTGCTAGCAAGTGCCATCTATAAAACATTTTATATAAGTTTTCTTTGAAAGAGGTTAATATTGTCAATTTATAATTTCTTTCCTATAAGTTTTGCCATTTCTCTAAATCTATATTGTATCCAAAATTCTTTGTCCATGTTATCATTGTTTCTTTTACTTGTTCATTTTCCATTTTCAAATTCAATAAAAAGTTATACTTTTTCTTAATTAGTTTCTCATCAGAGGTTAATAATATCTGATCAAACAAGGTCTGCTCTTTATAAAATCCATACAGTTTAACATCTTTGTCATGTCTCAAATTTGTAAATATGCCCACCATGATAGATCAATACCTTGATTTTCCATCTTTTTTAAATTCCCTTCAGAGTATAGAACATCTTTATATGTCCATATTTTCTCAAGACTGACTAAATTTGGATGTACAAATGCTTCCATTGTTGAAAGCCATCCTGGAATTTTCAAGTATATTTTACATTTTATTTTTTCCCATGTTAGTAATAATGCATTTCTAATATAGTGGTTTTGAAAATATTTATGAATTTTGTTTTTCCCATACCATAAGAAAGCGTGCCAACCGAGTTGTAAGTCATGTCCCTCCAAATACAACAACCTTTTATTTCTAAGAGTTATCCATTCTTTTACCCATGTTAGTACTGATGCTTGATAATATAAAACCCATGCTTGATAATATAAAAAGGTTAAAGTATTTAATCTTTTCGACTATTTGTAATTCTATTTTTTCTGACATTTTTTTTTTTGTTTATCTGTAAGATTTTTAACTATCACTTTGTTTTTTTTCTCTGTTTATCTTCAGTCCTGCTATCTCTCCAAACTGTTCTATCTTTTCTAATAATTTAGGAATCATCTCTAAAGGTTCCTCTAGGATGAATACCAAGTCATCTGCAAATGCTTGCAATTTATAAGTTTCACCTTTTATTTCTAGTCCTTTAATTTCTGGGTCTTGTCTAATATTTCTATTTAAAACTTCCAAAGTTAAAATAAATAACAATGGAGATAGTGGACATCCTTGTCTTGTGCCTTTTCTTATGTTGAAATTCTCTATATAATCTCCATTTACAATCACTTTTGCTGTTTGTTTGTGATATATTGTTGTAATCATATTTATAAAATTTTGTCCAAAGTCCATTGTTTTTAGTTGTTGAGTCATAAATTGCCAGGAAACATTATCAAATACCTTTTGAGCATCTAGAAATACTAATACCAATTGTTTCCCTGGATGAATTTCATAATATATGTCCATTATAACTCTTAAATTATTTTTTATTTGTCTCTTTGGTAGAAATCCATTTTGATCTGGATGTATAAATTCAGTTAGAAATCTTTTCAGTGTCTCCGCTATTATTGAAGTAAAGATTTTATAGTCCACATTTAGTAATGATATCGGTCTGTAATTTTTTATCTGTGTAATGTCTGAGTCCTCTTTTGGTATCAAAATAATATTTGCTTCTGTCCATGTGTTTGGGAGTTTAGCCTCCAATAAAAGTTCATTACATGCATCTTTCAGCGGTACACTTAATGTATCTTGTAGACATTTGTACAATTCTGCTGGGAGCCCATCTGGTCCCGGTGTTTTTTCATTTTTTTGTCTTCTTATAGCCTCTGTCAGTTCCATCATTGTTATTTTCTCATTTAACATAGTTTTAAAGTTTTCTGGAATTTTTGGTAAATTATTTTTTTCCATATATTGAATCGTTTTCTCCCATGAAATTTCTTCTATATCATACAGTTTCTCATAATATCCTTTATTTTTTTTATTGCTTTATTTTTAAATTATAAACGGCCTTTTTCATCTACTAAGTTATTTATCAATTTTTTCTCCTGTTTTTGAGTTTGTAAGCTAGCCATCTTCCTGGTTTATTTGCATTTTCAAAAAAGTTTTGTTTTGCTCTTTTAATTTGCTGTGCTAATTTTTCTGATTCTATTAAATTTAATTTATGTTTTATTATTTCCATTTGTCTTTTCAGTATTTTCTTTTGTGGATTTATTTGTAGTTCTAATTCTAGTTTTTTAAATTCTTTCCTTAACAGTATATATTGTCTTTTTTCTTTGTTTTTCCCCCCGTCATGTATGTTATAGCTATACCTCTAAGCAGGGCTTTTCAACCTTTTCACAGACTGTACCACCTTTAGGACATGACAATATCTGAGTACCACCAGTGGCTTAGCAAGGTGACAAAAACTTAATGACAAAAAAAAAAAAGGAAAAAAATGATAAAGTACACCCACTTACCACACTTTTAATGGGAAACTGGTGCCTACTTCTCTGCCATTAATCTTTGCACTCGTGGCTGGAGAGTGTTTATTGACAGAATTAAGTCAGATTCCAGCTGAAGACAATTCCTTTCCTTAGTTTTTATTCTTGTTGATGAAGAAAATGCCTTCTCGCACAAGTATGTGGAACCAAATGGCAGTAAGGCTGCAATAGCTTCCCCCCCCCCCACTTCCGGGTACAGTTTTGCAACTTGGCTCCAGACCTTGGTCAGTTTTTTTCATTAAAAGGTCCTTTCAAATTGCAGTTTAATGTCAATTCCAGAAGTGCCTCTTGCTCTGGAGAGGAAAGATCAGAGTTCACAACATTGTCCATGATGAAGGGTGATGCAACCCAGCAAATTCTAGTATCACATCCTCTTGACACAAATGGAAAATACAACGCAAACTCTGTGTGCAATTTTTCCAAATGATTTTTGATGGCAGTTTCAATGCCTTCAGTGTCAACAATAGAATTTAGTTCAATAAAGTCTGACACATTGGGAAATGATGCAATATTTCCTTTTTTAACTTGTCCTATCCACAGGGAGATTTTTTTGTGGAAGGCACAAACTTTGTCTTCCATAACCAACACATTATGACCATGGCCCTGTAGCGACCGATTAATTTAATTTAGCTTTTTAAATATGTCAGCCAAATAGGCAAGGCAGGATACCCAGAAGACATTTTCAAACTTTTCTGCTAGAGGTGATGAAACATTTGTCAGGAACAGGTGCGTTTCATCTCGTAGCTCAAATAATCTCGATAATGTTTCACCTCTTGACAACCAATGTACTTCTGTATGAAAGAGAAGAGTGCTGTGCTCAGAATCCAAATCCTTGCATAATTGCCGGAATAAACATCCATTCAATGGCTGGCTTTTGATGAAATTTATTATTTTTGCAGCATCCTCCAAAGTCTCATGTAACACTGGGCTCATCTGTTTAGAACAGTGGTTCCCAACCTTTTCTATACCTAGAACTCTCCTAGAACGCTTCTGATATATTCTCGCATCCCTTAGAAAAGTTTGAAATAATGGCAACAAATTATGCATATACACTATAATTTTGAAAAACCAAGTTTTCACACCCCCTGGAATATCGTCTCACACCCCCAGGGGGTGCGAGCACCCCCGGTTGGGAACCCCTGGTTTAGAAGCAAGTGCACATCTATGCAAGATGCAATGATTTGAAAAAACGGAACTGTTTCTTGCCTTAGCTCATGCTATCACCCCCGAAGCTCTTCCTGTAATAGCTGCTGCACCATCAGAACAAATCCCTACACACCAAGTCCATAATATTCCATATTCACTGAAAAAATTGTCGATTATTATGAATATTTCTTCCCCAGTCATTCTGCCAGGTAGTGGGCGGCAAAATAATATGTGTTCCAGTATATCGTCTGAATCAGGAACACGCACAAAGACAATTAATTGCGCTTCACCAGCGATGTCAGTGCTTTCATCCAATTGAAATGCAAATTTTTCTGCTGCTGTGATCTTTTCTACCACTTGTTGAATAACATCTGTGGCCATATCTTGTATTCGTCTTTGAACAGTATTATCAGAACATGGAATATTACGAATAGCATCAGCCATTTTTCCATCAAAGAGAATTGAAGCAATTGCAATGGGAGAGGGAACCACAACTACTTCAACGATTGTGTGAGGCTTATTTCGTTTAGCTGCTATCAAGGACAATTCATAAGATGCTTCCAGACATTTTTTCAATATGGTTGTGGACTTCACAAAAGCAGCATGGCGTTTTATAAATTCATCTCTCCACAAAAAATGCTACTGGCTTTTCAGTATGCTTTTTAGGTTTTGTTGTAAAATGTCTCTGGAGCAAAGAAGGCTTCATGGAATGCTTGGATAATACTTCATTGCAAATAACACAAACAGGAAGCTGCTGATTGTTCTCTTCCAGGAAATAAAATCCAAACTTCAAATAATCTTCACTGTATTTTAGATTTGGTGCCAGTTTTAATTTCTTCGGTGGTGGTTCCTTTGCTGAATCACTTTCCTTTTGCACTGATGAACGTATGATGAATTTCTCCATATTTATTAAAATGCACCACTACCTTGATGGTCAGGTAGCTGGTCGGCCGTTCTTCCTCTCTCTCTCTCTCACCCTTCCTTCGAAAACAGGCCGTTCGCCCTTCCTCTGAAAACATACCGCTGTGTTGTCCTCTGAATCAAAACAGTAGATAGGAAAATGAATTGGAGGTTGCTTCAAAGCAGCTCCCATCATATCTCACCTTGGCTCTCGTTGCCCAAGAACAGATGCTCCACATTTGATAAGCTTTTCAGATAGATTTACTGTACCTGGTCACTCATTCTGAAAATAGCTGCACTTTGGGTTTTGACAATACCGATATCCTCAATTACCATCCACATTTGGAACTGGTTACTTGGTCATTAGGTAAGGCAGTAGCTAAGAGATGCCACTGCTATGCTTATGAACTCTGTTCAGCTTTACAGACCTGCAAAGATTCTAAATGCAAGGATAGGTTGCCCAGTTATTTTTTCCATCAGTTGTTAACTCTGAACAGTTGCTAAATGAGGCAGTCATTAAATGATGACTGCTTTTATCAGTAATTTATACTTAATCCCTTTTCTAGTAATGATTACCTTATCACAGAAATATTCATATATCTAATGTGCAACCAACGTCCATACGCAAGGTGTTCAGTGAGCTGCCTACCAGTCAGAGCTCATTTTTCAATTAAGATGAGATGAGATGGGATGGGATGGGATGAGGTGAGGTGAGGTGAGATAACCTTTATTGTCATTTTTTTACTGTGGGCACAATGGCACACAACAAAAATGAAATTTAATTGCCCGCTCTCAAAGTGAAACACATACATGACAAACACCTAAACATACTACATACAACATATGTATAGACCCACACCTCTGCATATACATAACAAATATTAAATACTGTCCATTTTGAATATATAATGGAAGGAGGAAGCTTGAGAGTTCACAAGTTAATGCTGTATGGAATGAAATTATGGCTGAATCTGGATGTTCTGCTACGGATACCACGAAGCCTCCTCCCAGAAGGTAACAAGGAAAACAGGTCATGAAGAGGATGTGTAGTGTCCCAGATAATCTTACGGACCCTGCTCAAGCAATGCTTCTATGCTGGATGGGAGGGAGTGTACTGCCAATGATCTTTTCGGCCATCCTCACCACTCTTTGCACCGCCTTCCTGTCTGAAGCAGTGATGCTTCCAAACCAGACTGTGATACTGTATGACAGGATGCTCTCGATTGTCCCCCTGTAGAAAGTGGTAAGGAAGATGTGCTTTTCTCATGCGACGCAGAAAATGCAAGCGCTGCTGTGCCCGCTTCACCAGTGTCTCGCTGTTGAGCGACCAAGCCAGCCTACTCGTTAGCTGCACACCCAGGAATTTGATGCTGATAACCATCTCCACAGGTGAATCATTAATGCACAGAGAAGTGTGGCTGTGTCTGCCTTTTCTGAAATTGACAATGATCTCTTTGGTTTTTCCAGTATTTAAAACTAGGCTGTTTTCCTTACACCAGTTCACCAACCTCTGAACCTTCTTGCAGTAAGCATCCACATTGTCATCATGAATAAGGCCCACTACTGTTGTATCATCTGCGAACTTCACAATATAGTTGGTGGCAAACCTAGCACAACAGTCATGGGTCAACAGGGTGAACAGCAGCGGACTTAGGATGCAGCCCTGAGGAGAACCTGTGCTCAAGAAAATGGTATTAGAGGTATTTGTTCCAACTCGCACATATTGGGGCCTATTGGTAAGAAAATCAAGAATCCAGTTGCACAAAGAAGTGTTTAAGCCTAAAAGGCCCAGTTTGTCTACTAGATGCTGGGGAATGATTGTGTTAAACACCGAACTGAAGTCGACAAACAACAAGCGCACATGAGTATTTCTTTCCTCTAAGTGCTTCAAGCTCAGATGGAGAACGGAAGAAATAGCATCCTCCGTAGAGCGATTTGGTCAGTAGGCAAACTGAAGCGGGTCAAATGCTGGTGGGAGGCTAGATACAATAATGTCCTTTATCAGCTTCTCAAAGCATTTCATAATGGTGGATGTCAGTGCAACCGGACCGTAATCATTGAGGCCTGTAATTGTGGACTTTTTTGGCACTGGCAAGATGATGGCCATCTTAAAACATGATGGGACCACTGCCTGCTGCAATGAGAGATTGAAAATATCTGTGAGAACACAAAACAGCTCATCTGCGCATTCCCTAAGGACACACCCAGGGATGTTATCTGGGCCTGCTGCTTTCCGAATGTTAACTTTCTGCAGTGTTTTCCGGACAGAGGTGACATCAAAGCTTAGCACTTGCTCGTCAGGTTGGGGCACAGCTTTCCTAGCAGGAGTGCTATTTGATGCCAATCTATCAAAAAATGTATTCAGTTTGTTTAGGAAGTCTGTGTCATCCTTGCATCTCGATGGAGTCACCTTATAATCTGTAATGGCCTGGATTCCTTGCCACATTCGCCTGGTGTTTGTTGGGTCCTGAAAAAAGTTCTGAATTTTCTGGCAATGGGCTTGCTTTGCACCTTTTATGGCACTTTTCAGTTTTGCTCTGGCTGTTCTAAGTGCCAGCATGTCACCAGATTTAAAAGCCACATTCCGTGCTTTCCAGCATCTTGCGGACCTCATAAGTCAGCCACGGTTTTTCATTCGCCCTCACAACAATGCTTTTCAGGACACAGACATCTTCTGTGCACTTTTGGATATATGCAGACACCGTAGTGGCATACTCCTCAACATTTGTATGTTGGTTATAAGTAGCTGCTTCCTTAAACATGCGCCAATCTGTGCACTCAAAGCAGTCTTGTAATGCTTCTATAGCTCCCTCTGTCCAAACCCTCACCTGCTTTACTGTAGGTTTCACTCTGACTAATAAAGGTTTATATGCTGGAATAAGCAGCACTGAGAGATGGTCAGAGGGGCCCAGGTGAGGGCGGGGGTATAGCTTTGAAAGCCTTCTTGATGTTGGAATAAGCAAGACCCAGTGTATTGTCCCCTCTGGTTGCAAAGTCCACATATTGATGGAAATGTGGCAGGGTAGCTTTCAAATCCACCTGGTTACCTTTTACTGATGTGGCTGCCTAGCTACATAGGAGCATCTGCTCCCACCCACAAAACTGCACTGAAGAATTTTACATATTTTATTCAAGTTGAGAGCACCTTTCTAAGTATCTTTCAGAAAGCAATGGATATCCTTCTTCAAAACTACCTGATTTACCTAGAGATCATTCAGGGTTCCATACCCCTCCCCTCCTTGCTTTTGTCAGAGAAAAAAAATCCTAGAGAGTATCAATTCTCACAGACAGGCCAGGTGCAACTCTCTCAAATTAATGTTATAACATTTGTTGTTGCTGAACTCCAATACCACAGCCACAGGTAGAAGGACCATACTGGGTAGATTGAGGGAAAATATACCCCAGCAAATATGATTGGGCAGAGATTCCCAATTCATCTTAAGGCAACAATAAAAAAAGAATAAAACATACTGTTTTATTGAAATAAAAAATTCTGGTCCAATGAGCAAACTCTGAGCCTTAGCAATAACTCAGCTTAATTAATAAAACAGGAAAGGCAACAGGATCCTTCTGAAGAATCCAGATATCTTTCCAGGGTTTCTACAAGTCCATTTTTCAAGACAAAAATGACCAGTCCATAATTAGAGATAGTACCTTTGTTTGCATTCCCAGGAGATTAGCAGCCTATTTCCCCCATTTTAATCCTTAGAACCTCCACTCTTCCCCCCACAAAAGGCCACCAAAAGCCACATCCAATGGAGGCCCTAAGTCCCCCAAACAAAAAAAGGTTTTCCTATCGCTCCTCAGCCTGATATCTAGGAATATGGAAGCCCTCCCATTTGAAGCTTTGTAAACTTCCTTCATCCAGATTTGGAAAATAAACTGTGGCTGCCTTAAATATTTACCCCAAACTAACCCAAATTCCAGAAAAGTGGTTTTACATCCAGCTTAACTAAACAGGCTGCTCGCTCACGTGCCCTTTGCCCGAAAACATGCCTCTTGACAAACAGGCCACTTGCTAACTTACCCTTCGCCCGAAAACACGCTGCTCGACAAATAGGCTGCTTGCTAACTCACCCTTCGCCAGAAAACATGCTGCTCGACAAACAGGCCGCTCGCTCATGTGCCCTTCACCCGAAAACACGCCGCTCGACAAATGGGCCGCTCGCTAACTCACCTTTTGCCCGAAAACACATCACTCGACAAACAGGCCGCTCGCTAACTCATCCTTCGCCCGAAAACACGCTGCTCGACAAACAGGCTGCTCGCTAACTCACCCTTCCCCCCAAAACACATCGCTCACTCACTCACCCTTCCTCCGAAAACAGGCCGCACACTCGCTCTTCGCCCGAAAACGTGCCGCTCGACAAACAGACCCACTCGCTAACTTACCTTCGCCTGAAAACACGCTGCTCGACAAACAGGCTGCTCGCTAACTCACCCTTCCCCCAAAAACACATCGCTCACTCACTCACCCTTCCTCTGAAAACAGGCCGCACACTCGCTCTTCGCCCGAAAACGTGCCGCTCGACAAACAGACCCACTCGCTAACTTACCTTCGCCTGAAAACATGCTGCTCGACAAACAGGCCGCTTGCTAACTCACTCTTCATCCAAAAACACACCGCTCAACAAATAGGCCGCTCGCTAACTCACCCTTTTCCTGAAAACACGCCGCTTGACAAACACATCGCTCACTCACCCTTCACCCGAAAACATGCCACTTGATAAACAGGCCATTTGCTCACTCACCCTTCCCCCCAAAACACACTGCTTGACAAACAGGCCACTCGCTCACTCACCCTTTTCCCAAAAACACACCGCTCGCTCACTCACCCTTCCTCCGAAAACAGGCCGGTTGCTCTGTGTCTCCTCACTGCTTTGGTAAGAAAAGCCTCTTCTTGCTCTGCCCCTTTTATACTTTCTCTTCTCTCTGCCCTCCTCCTCCTTTTCTTTTCCGGGTGCGCCGGTAGCTCCAATTACCATGTTGCCATGTGCACCAATCCTGGGGCTTCTGCCAAACTCTGCAGCTCCAGCTGATCTCCTCCAGGTCTGTGCGGCGCCGCTTTAGCTGGTTCCCTCCCCTGCTACACTTGGCTAGGGGTCGCGTACCAACTGCCAGGTGCTAAAGTACCACTGGTGGTATGCATACCACCGGTTGAAAAGCCCTGTTCTAAAGTATGCTTTGGCTGTGTCCCATTTTGTAATGTTGTATCTTCTTTTTTATTTTCTTTTAAAAAAAGCTCCATTTCTTTTGTTGCTAATTCTATAAATTCTTTCTCTTTTAATATGGATTGGTTCAAGGTCCATCTTAGTTTTTTTTTATTCCTTTCCACGTCATTTTTAAAGGATTATGGTCTGCCCAAGTGCCTAATTCTATCTCAATCTCCTGCATATTGGTTCTTAATTCAGGTGTCATCCAAATCATGTCAATTCTGGACCAAGATTTATGGCTATTCGAGTAAAATGTATATTGTAGTTTTTCTGGATTAGTTTCTCTCCAAGTATCATATACACCAATTTCCTCTATCGTGTTAAAAAAAAGTCTTAGGTAATCTTTTTCTTCCTCGTTTTCCTGTTTTACTACTTTTATAGTCTAATGTCCCATTTACTATTGCATTAAAAACCCCCACTAGGCAAATGTTTTGATATTCCATTTCTGCTATTTTTCTATGAAGATTTTGATAGAATACTTCTTGTTTACTGTTTGGTGCATATATTACTACCAAAAGTATTTGTTTTTGATGTAAAAATATTTCTACCATCACAACTCTTCCTTCTTCATCTGAATAAATCATTTTAGAATCTATTGTCTCTTTAACGTATACAGCTACTCTTTTTTGTTGTTGTGCTGATGCATAATAGAGTTTCCCAATTTTTGAGTATTCCAAAAGGTTATAATATTGTTTTTTATATGTGTCTCTTGCAGACAAATTATATCAATATTTAATTTCTGTAATTTTTTAAAGATTCTGTTCATTTTTGATGGGGAATTCAGTCCATTTATATTCACTGAAAAAATTCCATTTTTCTTCTCCATTTTATTGACTTATATTTAGGTCTTGTCGATCTCGTAGTCCTCTGCTCTCTTGCCATTCCCTCACCCTATTGATCTGGCTTCTCTTTTTCTTCTTCTATTTGTTTAATTGTTTCCTCTGTTGTTTGTTCTGTCTGTTTCTGGCCTTTTCTATCCTCTTGTTGATGTTGTACTCTTCCATCCAGGAATGCTCTGTTCCTTTCATCAAAATCTTCTGCCTTCCAAACTGAATCCAGTTGATATCTTGTATTGTTCCAGTTGATTTAAGATCCCTTCTGGCATTAACCATCTAAAGTTTACATCTTTTGCAATTAGCTTTGTAGTCAAAAAGTGATATTGTTTTCGGATGTCCCTTATTCGCTTAGGAATCTGCTTCAACACCACAATTTCTTTGTTTTTGTATTGTAATGGATCATCCCTAACTCTTCTCAGCATCTCATCTCTTATTGTTTTCTTTACAAATCTTACATGAACTTCTCTAGACAATTTGTGTTTCCTCGCATAGCTTGAATTCATTTGAAATATTTCATCCACCTCCATCTGTATCTCCACTCTATCTGTTTTTAAAGCCTCTTTTTAAAGTGATTAATAATCACTTCTGCTATATCTTCCTCCTTATCTTCAGGTATATTTTGAAATCTTAAATAGTATACAGCTTTCTCCATTTCCAAGGCTGCAACTGCTTTTCTAAGCTTTGACTTGCTTGTTCTAGCCTTTCATTTTCTTCCATTAATGCCTCCATTTTTTATCAGTTTCTTCTGATTTATCTTCCATTTCTGAATTCTTTGTTCATTTTTGGCAATCATTTGTTGATGGGCATCAAATTGTGTCTTTATATCAAGCATTTGCTCATTTAGCTTATCTAAGTTGTTTTTTGTCTCTTCATGATTTTTCTGCACTGTTTTTTGATTTAGCTGTAGTGTGGCTTGCATCTCTTTTTGAAAGCTGTTTGTTTTTTCTCCTTGTAACATTGTTTCAATAGATCCCTGACTTGCTGGGCTAGATGTTCCAGAAGAGGGTGTGGAAAAGGTTTTTTTTTGTGATTTTCGTGAGATTTGGTTCACTCATTTTTCAATTGAGCAGGTTTTGTAAATCCACAAAGAGAAAAGGAAAAAGAAAAAAAAAGCCAACTGCCTTAGGCTATAATCCAACTGTGAAACAAGCCAACTGCTTTAGACTAATCCAAATGTTCCAGTTAGTTTAAAGATGTAAAAAAGCCCTCTATTTCCAAATAGTTTCTATTGTGGTTATATCCAGGGTCAAAAGATATGATTGTAAAAAGTCTTTTCTAGCATAGAGTCATATAAAGTTCTTTTTGTTTACAGCAGGTGATAATTCAAGGTCAGCAATTTCTCCAATTCTTTTGGTGTTATTGTAGTATCTCCTCTCACCACTAGATGTCCTTATTTACTGTATTGTCTATATCCAGGTTTTAAAAAGTTCTTTTTAAAATGCTTTCTCGCAGAAAATAAATTAAAAAAATTTCCCACATCATAAAGGTTAGCCAAATTTTCTTTAAATCAATCCCAGTTTCATTTTTGTATATTCTTTTGTATTCTTTAATTTCGTTCCCCCATTTAAAATTTTTCACTGCTTTTGACTCCCCTTCTTCCCAAATCTTCCTGGGGTCTTTGCTTTGGAAATTTATCCAGTCAGGGGATTTTTATTTCTAAGTCCACATGGAAGAGAAATAAGAAACAGTCTCACCCAGAACTCAGCACATTGTTGACAATCAGCTGTTCGGCGGCATGCCATGGCATGCTGCGGTTCTTCGCTTTTTCCCCGGTTGTCGATGACTTGGGCTGCCTGTGCATTTACCAGCAGTCTTTCTTCCATCCGTTTGAAGAGGTTCCTTGGTTTGTTTGGGCCGACTGCTGTCAGCTCCAAGCTCCCAAAGCTTCACTTCCTCTTAGGCGCCTCTCCAGGGCAACTTTTCAATCCCTTGGGGTCTCCAGATGGAGCAAAATTGGGCTAGGAAACCAGAGCCCCAATTTCTTTTGCCCGTCTCGTCATGACACCAAACTGGAAGTTCCTTTTCTCTCATTGTTAACATGTCTCCTTAAAAACTTACATTTTTGAGGTACAGTTCTGAGTTTCTGAGTCTTATCTTCCTTCCTTGATATGTTCTATATTATTAGCTGGAAAAAATAGTAACTTCAGGGCATTATTTACTAGACAAATAGCACAAGGACAAAGTAACTGATTTTCCCTTAATATTCTGGAAACTCTAATTTGGGCTAGTATAGCTAGTTGAATACTTGGGAAAAAGTATAAAATCTAGTCACACATATCTTACATTCTAAGTACATTCTACATTCTACAGAATTGAAGAGTTGCTCAACAGAAAGAATCAATTTTTCCTACAATGTTAATGCATATTGATTGGTTGTAATGATTTCTTGAAATAATTGAACATTCTAGTGCAAAAATGGATGTTTTTATACTCTTAGATTCCAGAGCACAATATGCAATCAGTTGACTTCAGAAAGTAAAAATACAGAGGCATAATTTATACTATTTAAAGAAATGTGAAATATTTCATTGTTTCTCTCATTGCCTCTTAAGGATCTTCATCGAACTGGGTGCAGTTCTTATTGTGGCCAAGAGGCAGAACAAGACAGAGTGGTATTGAAAAGAGTGTTGTTGGCTTATGCCAGGTGGAATAAATCCGTAGGATATTGTCAAGGTTTTAACATCCTTGCTGCTCTCATCCTGGAAGTAGTAGAAGGCAATGAGGGAGATGCGTTAAAAGTAAGTATATCTGTTGATGACATTTTTATTCAGATCATGTTCTGTTGGCTATTAAAAATATCATAGTATAGGAACAAGGCGCCTAAAGACTAAATGAAGATGTATGGATATAAGAATCAGTTAAGATGCAATTTATAATTTTATGTTTATACAAATAGACCACTGCTTGGATGATAAAGATATCACTTTATTTTGTATCTTTATCCCATTTTTCTGCTTGATTTTCAGATAATGATTTACTTAATCGATAAAGTGCTGCCTGATAGCTATTTTGTCAATAATCTGAAAGCACTGTCTGTTGACATGGCAGTGTTCCGAGATCTTCTGAGAACGAAACTTCCCGAGTTGTCCCAGCATTTGGATACTCTCCAAAGAGCTGCCAACAAGGAAAGTGGAGGTATGCAATAGTCCTGCAAATATTTCCTCCTTTCTTTTTTTCTTTATCCCTTAGAAATAAATTTTCTTACTCTTAATTTAAAATAAAAATGTAAAAATCTGAAAACCATAAGTGTTGATTAAAATTAGAAGGTGTTTGAGATGATATCATTAAATAGGAATCTATGAAACCAGATATGCAGATTGACGATATCAGGAATCTTAGGTGATAGCTAAAAATCTTGCTTTGATGTACAGTATGTGTATGCAACTTAGAAATAGTAGATTGTAGAAACCTTTACTTCTGAATCAGATCTAACAATGTGTCAAAACCAGTTATATATAAGTTGGTAGACAAAAAAATTCTAATATAGGAATTACAAATTTGATGAATTCTGCTATTTAAGTATTACCCAGGAAAGTCTTGAGATTTTCTGTATCAGATGTAGCTTTTATATTTTTAAATATTAAAGAGCAGAGCAGAGCCTGTACATTTTTGACAAGATTATTTTTATCAGGCTTCAAAAATATTTTAACATGGTTTACTTTTATTTTGTGATTCAAGTGGTTTCCTGTTCAAGTATCAGTCAGATCTCACCCAGTTTAGCTTTTCTGAGATCAGTTCAGCTTGATTGCATGCTAAATTTGTTAAAAGGGAGTCAATATACTGTATTGTAAATTAAAAAATGGCAGCCCATGAATATGATTATCTACAATATATTAGTGATTGCTTTTAGCTTTTTGAATTTGTAAGAAGTTGAAATTGAAAACAATGATATAATTTGGTATCATACTTCAATTTTTGTGTTAGGATATGCAGAAGAGACATCAGGTGGTGGTTATTTTCCTGTCCTTTTTCTATTTCAGGTGGGTATGAACCCCCACTTACAAATGTCTTCACTATGCAGTGGTTCCTGACCCTGTTTGCTACATGCCTTCCTAACCATACAGTTTTAAAAATTTGGGATTCTGTATTCTTTGAGGGGTCAGAAATTATACTGAGAGTAGCACTGGCTATTTGGGCAAAATTGGAAGAGTAAGTATATTTTCAGTTTATGTCTAAAAATAAACCATTGATGAATTTTGTGGAAATGCTCTTTGAAATTATTGTTCTGCACCTTCATTTTCTCCTTGTAGCACAAAATTTTGTTTTGTTTTGTTCCATTTCTCTATTTACAACACCAATACGATTTCCCTGTTTCAGTGAGGTTATGTTCACTTGCTCATGGAAAAGGCAGTTGTTGGGCTGGGGTCTAAAACCTTTGCCTGAAGTTGAATTATTCTGTTCAGTGATTATGGTGCTAGATCATAAGTGATGTTTTACTAGGTACATGAGAGACTGTGACATTAAAATGATGGTGATGATTTGTATCTCCTACCAGAAACAAGATGGAGTACATAGTCCAATTAATAAATAGTCCAATTGATGTTCACAATAGCCTGGTGAGATTGGCTAGCCCAATGGTGGCAAACCTTTCAGAGACCGAGTGCCCAAATTGCAACCCAAAACCCACTTATGTATCGCAGGGTGCCGGGTGGATGTGGTCCGCTGGGTGGGCATTGCCCGCTGGGTGGGCATGGCTATTGTGGTCACGGCAGACTGGGTGGGCATGGCCAGGGTGGGTGTGGCCAGGGTGGGCGTGGCCTGTGGGTTGGGGGAGATCCAGGGGGTCTCTGGCGGATGGGGCAATGGGCAGGCGGGCGTCTTGCTCAGCTGATGGCTTGGGGGGAAGGGGGCAGCTATACCCCCTCCCAAACACTGCCGTCTCACGAAAGCAGGATGAAAACTCCAAAAAGCAACAAGGAAAAAAAGTTAAAACAGAAGAGTGTCTCGCGATGGTTTTCTTCCCTGGGCGGGGATGGGGGGGCATCGGGGGAGGCTCCTGAGCCCCACAGCTCTTCTGAGGGGGGGGAAAGTGGGGAGGGGCTGTGCTGGGATCGGGGCTCCTCGCGCCTTCCGCTGCCCGCCTGTGCTCTTCTGCCACAGATGCCGCAGCTCCGCTTGCCTGGCAGGGCGGGGGTGCGCTCACGCTCGGGGACGCACATGGGGCTGGGCTGGACTGGCTGGGCACGGAGCCTCCTACTGCTTCTTCTCCCGCGGACATCAGGAGTGCCCACCCCACCTACTGTTCGTCCTGAGGCAGCTGCCGCCATCCGGTGCTCTCCAGCCTGTTGCCAGCCAGCCAGGCGCACCAGGATGCCTCCCTTCAGGCTCCCTTGGCCTCTCCTCCCCCCTCCAGGCTGGGGCTAATCAGATTCCCCCCGTGGGCAGCGCTGCACCCATCCCCGGCCAGCCCTCCTCCTCCATCCTTCTCTTCCTTCTGCGGGCGGACCGCGGTTTACTTGCTGGGTGGTGCCTCTCCCTGCACACGTCCTGAGGCAGAGGAGCCGGGCAGCCGTGGCTCTCGCTCCCCTCTGGCCTCCATCTGCCCAAGGCCTGAGCTCAGCACGCCCAGCTGGCCAGTGCATCCCCGTGCACGAGTGCGCCCCCACCCTGCCAGGCAAGTGGAGCTACGGCATCTGCGGCAGAAGAACGCAGGCAGGCAGCCACGGCTCTTACTCCCCTCCGGCCTCCTCTGCCTGAGGCCTGAGCTCGGCGTGTCCGGCTGGCCGGCAACAGGCTGGAGAGTGCCGGATGGCGGCAGCTGCCCCGGGACGAGCGGTAGGTGGGGTGGGCGCTCCCAATGTCCGTGGGGAAGAAGCGGCAAGGAGGCTCCGCACCCAGCCAGTCCAGCCCAGCCCAGCTCAGATGCATGGCCGCAGAGCGATTTTGCGACACTCCAGCGGCCCAATCCGGGCTCCGGAGGCCTTTGCTAAGCCTCCGGAGCTCAGATGCATGGCTGTGGAGTGATTTTGTGGTCCCCCAGCGCCCCAATCCGGGCTCCGGAGGCCTTTTCTAAGCCTCCTGAGCTTGGATGCATGGCCGCGGAGCAATTTTGTGGACCCCCGGGCTCCGGAGGGTTGGAAAAGGCCTCCGGAGCCCGGATCGGCTGGGGGGCGCGCGAAATCACTCTGCAGCCATAGATCCGGGCGGCAGAGGCCTTTTCCAAGCCTCCGGAGCCCAGATCGGGCTGCTGGCAGTCCGCAAAATCGCTCTGCAGGCATACCTGGACTCGCGCTGGCAGCTTCTGTTCAAAAAAAGGTACCTGCATTGTATGACCAAAAAAGCCCTGCCTTCACCATCCAGCCCGGATCTGCCCAGTTCTTGCAGCTGCTCCCTGACTCCCAGTGCAGAGAGAAAGAGAGCGAGAGCGTTGGCGCACGAGGAGAGGGGGACGGGAGCAGCCCGGTCCTGCCTCCCTCTGGGGCGATGGCACGCATGCCCACAGGGACGGCTCTGCGTGCCACCTGTGGTTTGTCACCACGGGGCTAGCCTGAGTAACATAAAAAAGGCCAAAAATAATTTAGGGAACTTCATGGCCATAGGAGAACTTGAATCATTTTTCTTTCAGGCCTCATTCAACATTCTAATCATCACACAGACTCCTATAACCTGAAGTCTAGTGATCAGATTAGGCAAACACAATGAATTAAGTAATTAGCTAAGAAATACAATTCACACAAACAAAAAATGTCTTGATTTTCTCCCAAGTATTTTTTTCCAGAAACATATTTTAGAATGATAAAATTTTCTTGCAGAGATCTCCCTCCAGATCATGATGCTTTGCCTGCTCCTGGTATACTTCTGATTCTCACACTTACAGCCCTTTCTAGCATCTTCATGGTCACGTGATCAAAATTTGGACACTTTGCAACTGGCATGTATTTATCATTTGGAGTCATGTGATCATAATTTGTAACCTCAGCTGGCTTCTGATAAGCAAAGTCAATGGTGCAAGCCAGATTCACTTAATGACCACATAACTCACTAAACAACTGCAGTGATTCACTTAACAACTGTGGCAAAAAAGGTTATAAAATTGGTTGCAACTCACTTAACAACTGCTTTGCTTAGCAATGGAAATTTTGGGCTTAATTGTGGTTACAACTCAAGGACTACCTGTAGTCTATATATTACAACAACATCTACTATAGAGATCGAGCTTCATATTTTGTGATTTCAGGAACATAATAGCAAGAAAGGGGAACCTAGTCCTCCAGATGGTTCCCAATTCTCTCATCCCGTAACAATGTTGATGCTTGTGGGGACTGAAGTAGGATTCCAATGAATTTGGTGGTCAGATGTACTTACTCCATATTTGAAGCCCACATTGAAAGCTTAAAAAACTCTTCTAATCTATAAAGCAATTTATATTTCACCAAAATAAAAATATTTTTTGTACTGATGCTAGTTACCCAGCAGCAACTTGTCAGAATAATGAATTTTAAGTGCTTATAGCAAAAACTTTAATACTTATTTCCACAGTAAATGTTGGAAGCTGAACAAGCTTTCTAAGTATTGTCACTATATTATGATTTTTTTTATTCTGTTAGGAAGACTTTAAACAATTTTATTGCTCTTGACAGATACACTGAAAACTGTAATTAGGAATTTTTTTCTCAATGACTTTAAGATAATTCTAAGCAAAGGCCTGACGGAAAATGTTTTCTATTATATAAAGGCATTTGAACCTTTTTTCTAACATTCATATTGTCAACTTCTGAAACGAACCTGGCTGAAGCCATCTTTTTCGTTTTGAGTTGCCACATAGTGTTGCTATTCATATCGCTAGTCAAAACACCAAGCAGTCCCGTGGGAACCAAGGTCATTCCCACAGATGCAGGAAGGAGGAGTGAAGATGATTTGAGAAGCCCGCCAATTGCTTTTATTGGGCAGTGTGATTTATTGCATCGTAGAGAGGAGGGGAGTATTACTTTTAGTTGCTTTGAATCTCTAGGGAAACTTCAGAGTTGGTTTCACTTTTGACTGTGCTGATATTATGTATCCAATAAACATGTTTTTTGAGGAAACTTCAAGCCTCGGAGTTCTGCTTTATGTGGTTTCATTAGTTGGAACCTTGACATTAAACCAACTCTCTAAAAACTTTTTACTGCTCTGAGATAGGAAGCTATCAAGGAGTGATCCCTGGGTCTACCCAATTCTTTTGGGAGAATGGTGAAGACTCAGGGAAGATTCCAGGATGGAGAAAAAGGAGGAAGCAGTAGCCAATCCCAGAGCTACACCTGCAGATGGAACCCGGACAGCTGCTCAGGCTGGGGACGGAGTCCTGCTGACCAGAGCACAGCCAAAAATCTGTACGGACAAATCTGACAGGTGAGTGACGCAGGAGGAAGCTCTAGCAGTCGGACCTTTACCGCATCGAGGAAGATCTCCGGCATAAAAGCGCCCCCAAGGCCACTGAGGCTGAGTTCCCCTTGATCTCTACCCATGCCTCTCTACCCTTATGCCTAAGTACAGGGTGAAGTGGCTAGCTGGATGGGATGAGTCAGGGGAGTGGAAATACCTGATGGTGCTACATAGTCACTTGGTCGAGAGGGTGAGAGAGAAGTTCAACTGGCTGGATATCACTATCCACACTCAGCTAGAAGCGAGACCAGGGCAATGCAGCCGCTTCCCACTCGCTGGAGCCCGAGTCCTTGCCATAGCTCGCACTGCTCCCCGCTCCTGAGATCGACTGCAGCATCGAGCCCAGGACCCAGGCGAAGCCCCCCACGTTTTCAATGAGCTGCAACCCCAGTAAGACAACCGAGAGGGTTCCAGAGATGGGCTCAACCTCAACCGTGACCTCAGTACCAGTGGCTTGGCTGGCAGCCAGTGCACTGGGAGCCTCCACCCCATGTGGACCCACCACCAAACAGAGCCACTTTTGATGGAAATATGGATAGACTGGCATTCTTTATGAACCAAGTGTGGGCCCAACTGAATTGCTATGCTCTTGACTACCTAGACCAGAGAGTGATGGTGAACATGGTGGCAGCAATGAGGATGCACTGGAGCTGGAGAACATAAACCTTTTTCTGGAAGAACTGAGAGCCAGGTTTGAAGATGAATCCCAAGCCCTGAAAGCCGAGGTGGAAATACGTGACCTGAAGCAGAGAGGCCGACCAGCTAAGGAATTTGTACGAGAATTCTGAAAGGTCACAGGCAGAATAAGGCATGGCTGGAGCGATTCCTCATCCACTGCTTTAAGGAAGGCTTGGACCATGACCTGTATCAGGCCTGCACCTACAGGGGGATTCCTGAGCAGATCTGGGAGTGGTACCAGATGGCACTGACCTTAGACATAGAACTTGAAGCCTAGCACCCCTGAATCGAAGCCCAGGCGAAGCCAAGAGAGACACCAATTTGGGCAGTGACCAACCATGGCTTCCAGTGCCAGCACCTCCCAGGCTCCTACTGGAGACCCTATCAAACGTTCAAGTGCAGCCAAAAAGGACACCAAGTGGCCGAGTGCTTAGCACCAGCTCCCCAGGGAAGGACCACCCCAGCCACCTCCTTAAAATAAAAAAAGCCACAGCAATGGGGCCGTGAGAGGTCAAGCTGCGTACATCAAAACCAGCCCGTTGAGGCCTCCTCCCCCCCAAGGGTGAGAGACGGTTGAATGCCAACTACTGCCAGCCCTGTATGACAGTGACGACGAAGGTGAGAGTGATCCGATGGTGAGTTGAGCCATCCCTCCTTTTGTGCTCCCTGCTAAATTCGTAGTCCCAAAAACAGGGGCCCAAACAGAATTAGACGTCCTAGTAGATTTAGGCTGCACTCGATGCCTGATTAACCTCCAGACTGTGCTTAAGCTAGGAATCCAAGCCAAGAAACTGTCCCTAGCGATGAGGTTTGAGCAGGTCGATGGGTCATTAATTGGGGGTCACCTATGACACACCTAACTGAACCAGTATGGCTGGAGATAGGACAGCATTGGGAGATTATCTGATTTGTAGTGATCCCCAAAATGACTAAGACTGCAATCCTGGGGCTGGCTTGGCTAGATAAGTGGTGATCTACAATATGGTGGGAAAACGGGGTGAGAACTATGAGGCTAGGAATTGGGTCCCTACCTCCTCCTTATGATGGCCAAGATAGAGAAGCCACCCCACTGGAGCCGGGCAGAAACTGAAAATTTGAAAATCACCACTTAGCAGTTACCCAGGGTCCAACTTATCCCTAGTGAATACTGGTACCTAGCTGATGTGTTCAGTGAGAAAGAATGTGACGTGCTCCCTGCTTACCAAACTACTGACTGTGTAATAGAAATCTTGCTGGGGGCAAAACTCCCCAAGCCGAAGATATATTCCATGACCCCCAGAGAGATAACTGAACTACAAGAATACATTGATAAGAACCTGGCTAGGGGTTTCATTCAACCAGCAAAATCACACGTGGCTGCCCCTGTGTTATTCAAAGAGAAAAAAGATGAGACTCTGAGATTGTGTGTGGATTTTAAAGGCTTAAATGTTTTTAGCGTGGAGAACATGTACTCCCTTCCCCTGATGATGATGATGATGATGATGATGATGATGATGATGGTGACAACAACAACAACAACAGTTGGAAGAGACCTTGGAGGTCTTCTAGTCCAATCCCTGCTCAGGCAGGAAACCTATACCATTTCAGACAAACGGTTGTCCAGTCTCTCCTTAAAAACTTCCAGTGTTGGAGCATTCACAACTTCTGGAAGCAGGTTGTTCCACTGATTAATTGTTAATTGCTTCTTGTCCTGCCTTCAGATGCCTTGGAGAATAGCTTGACTCCCTCTTCTTTGTGGCAACCCCTGAGATATTGGAACACTGCTATCATGTCACCCCTCGTCCTTCTCTTCATTAAACTAGACATACCCAGTTCCAGAAACCTGTAGCCTCCAGTTCCCTAATCATCTTTGTTGCTCTTCTCTGTACTCTTTCTAGAGTCTCAACATCTTTTTTACATCGTGGTGACCAAAACTGGATGCAGTATTCCAAGTGTGGTCTTACCAAGCCATTGTAAAGTGGTATTAACACTTCATGTGATTTTGATTCTATCCCTCTGTTAATGCAGTCTAGCACTGTGTTCGCTTTTTTGGCTGCTGCAGCACACTGCTGGCTCATATTTAAGTGATTGTCCACTAGGACTCCGAGATCAAAGTTACTACTATTGAGCAAGGTATCACCTATACTATACCTGTGCATTTGGTTTTTCTTGCCTAAATGTAGAACCTTACTTTTTTCACCACTGAATTTCATTTTGTTTGATAGCGCCCAATGTTCGAATCTGTCAAGATCCTTCTGTATCTTAAGCCTATCTTCTGGAGTGTTGGCTATTCCTGCCAGCTTGGTGTCGTCTGCAAATTTGATGAGTTTCCCATCTATCCCTTCATCCAAATCATTGATGAAGATGTTAAAGAGCACTGAGTCCAGAACAGAGCCCTGGGGCACCTCACTACATGTAGATGCAGTTCCATTGAGGACCACACGCTGAGTACGGTCGGTCAGCCAGCTAAGAATCCATCTGGTGGTGATGCTGTCTAACCCACATTTTTCTATCTTATCAAGTAGTAGGATGTGGTCTATTTTATCAAATGCCTTACTGAAGTCCAAGTAAATTATATCCACAGCATTCCTCTCGTCCACTAGTTTTGTCACCTGATCAAAGAATGCAGTAAGATTGGCATGATCTGTTTTTGACAAACCCATGTTGGCTTTTGGTAATGACTTTGTTTGCCTCTAGGTGTTCGCTGATTCGTTGCTTGATTATCTTTTCTAGAATCTTCCCAGGTATTGAGGTCAGGCTGATAGGTCTGTAGTTTCCTGGATCATTTTTTTTCTTTTTTGAAGTTGGGAACTACATTAGTTCTTTTCCAGTCCTCTGGTAGTTCGCCAGTGCTCCAGGATCTTTGAAAGATATAGTTCAGTGGTTCTGAGATCATATTTGCTAGTTCCTTCAGAACCTTGGGGTGTAGTCCATCTGGTCCTAGTGATTTGAACTCATCTAGGGTGGACAGGTGCTCACTTACCATTTTCTTGCCTATCTTAACTTGTGTTTCTAATCTGTTTTTTACAGTACTGTTTTTGATAGATTGGACTGTTTTTTCCCTTTGTGTAAAGACGGATGCAAAAAACAAGTTAAATAGTTCTGCTTTCTCCCTGTTGTTTGTCACCTTCTTGCCACTTTCTCCCACTAATGGACCAATCATTTCCTTAACCTTTTTTCTTGTTTTTTACATGTTGAAAGAAGCTTTTTTTTGTTATTTTTGACTTTTGTAGCTTTCCTCACTTCATCTTTGCAAGCTTGGGCTATTTGCTGATATTCTGCCTTTGTTATGTGTCCCTCTTTCCACTTTTTATACTTGTCCATTTTGTATTTCAATTTAATGATGAACGACATGTTGGCCCATCTGACAAAGGGGAAGATTTTAACTAAACTTGACCTGCGGGAGGCTTACTATTGAGTAAGGATTAAGGAAGGGGATGAATGGAAAACCGTCTTTAATTGCCCGCTGGGAAGCTTCCAATTCAGAGTGATGCCTTTTGGTCTCCAGGGGGCTCCTGCACTATTCATGCAGTTGATAAATGAAGTGCTATATGATCACCTGTACAAGGGGTCTTAGTTTATCTTGACGACATCCTCATCTTTACAGAGATGATGGAGGAATATGTCAAACTAGTTTGTGAGGTGCTTAAGAAATTATTAAAAGGAAACCTTTATGCTAAACTGTCAAAATGTGAGTTCCATCAAACTCACCTTAACTACCTGGGGTATTGAATATCAAGGGAAGGAGTGGAGATGGACCCAGGGAAGGTAAAAATGTTCTGGAATGGCAGCCCCCTCAAACCCACAAGCAACTACAAAGTTTTTTGGGGTTCGCTAACTTCTACCTGCAGTTTATCCCTTCCTTCATGAATTACCTTACCGATTACTGAACTCTTAAAAACAGGTAGAGGGGGGCAAAACCCCACCCTAGCCAACCTTTAAAGTGGACTATGGAATGCCAAGCAGCATTTGAACAACTCAAAAGGTTGTTCATGGCAGAGCCAATCCTGAAACATCCCAATCCCGAGGAACAGTTCATCATTCAAGCAGATGCCAGTGATGTTGCTATGGGTGCAGTTGTTCTTCAGAAAAATGACAAGGGGGAGCTGCAACCATGCGCATATACCTCAAGAAAACTCACTGACACAGAACGGCGTTGGGCTATATGGGAGAAGGAGGCATTTGCTATGCGATGGGCATTGCTAACGTGGCGCCACTTCCTAGAGGAGAGTAAAATACCCTTTAAAGTGTGGCCTGACCATAAAAACCTCGAAGCACTCAAAACCGTGCGCAAATTATCTCCCAAACAAGTTCGATGGGTGCAGCATTTCAATCATCTTAACTTTTCTCTCAAATACTTTCCTGGAGGAAAGAACTTCCTGGCTGATGCCTTATCTAGGATGCCACAGTACAAGAGGAGGTGGTAAAAACTATCATCCTCAAAAAGCCTCTCAAGGCATCAAACCCAAAGGTAATCAATCAGTTCTGACAGCGAATTGACCCAGAAATTCAGAACCGAACTGAAATCCGATCCCTGGTTCAGAGACAACAAATAGCTGTTAACCTATAGGGATGGATTAGCATGGAAAGATTCCAAATTGTATCTTTCCAGCACCCTCAGGGTCCAAGCCCTGCAACAGAGCCACGATGCTAAGCAAGCCGGTCACTTTGGATTCTTAAAAACTTTGCATTTAGTAAGACGGCAGTTCTGGTGGCCTGGAATGAAAAAGGACATTGAAAACTATGTTAAAAGCTGTGCGATTTGTGCTGCTATGAAGAAAAGACCTGGAAGACCCCCTCTGAACTGTTGCAACAAGTAGTGGAACCATCCCAGCCCTTGAAGAAATCACAATGGACTTTATTGTGGAACTCCCTGAAAATAGCAGGAACACCGTGATTTGGACTGTCATCAACCTTTTTTCAAAGCAGGCTCACTTTATAGCCTGTCCTGGTCTCCCCTCCACTCAGAAACTAGCGAAACTGTTCTTGAAGCATATCTACTGGCTCCACGGAGTGCCAAGAAGAATCGTATCAGATCGGGGGTCCAGTTCACCGCAAAGTTTTGGCGGGAGTTCGTAAAACTGATTGGGTCCACCCAAGGGGTCAGCTCGGCTTTTCATCTGAGTACGAATGGAGTCACTGAATGAGTGAACACAATGGTGGAGCAATACTTGAGATGCTAACTCAAGTTAACTATCAGTAAACTAACTCGGCAGACCTCCTGCCTTTTGCTGAAATGGCATACAACAATACTGTGCACAGCAGCACTGATCTTACCCCCTTTAAAGTAGCAACAGGCAGGGAGTTTGTGCCCATGCCAGAGTACTCTCAGGAGCCCCCCTCTTCACAGACACTTGGGCAAACATTAAATAAGCTTTGGAAAAAGCCGCAAAGATTTATAAGGAGCAAGCAGATAAGAGGCAATCTCCCCAGAGGCTGTTTCATATAGGAGAGAAGGTCTACCTCTCAACCAAATACTTAAGATTAAAATTGCCTTGAAATTCGTCCTTTTCCCATTGTAAAGATTATTAACCCTGTCACAGTTGAGTTAAAGCTCCCAAAATACATCCAGTTTTCCATTGCAGTTTGTTGAAACCAGTTATAGGGTCAACCTTGGGGCCAACACCTCGAACTGCCCTAGGGCCCATTATAGTGGAGGGTGATACCCATTATGAAAACTACAGTATCTAGTTCAATGGAAGGGCTACTCTTTGTCAGAAGCTACCTGGGTAAAGAGTGGAGATGTAAAGGCAGAAAGATGAATAAATAAATTTCATAACAAACATCCCCAAAAGCCCAGAGAACCATCGGAATATTAGTATCACATTAATGTGTATTTATGCTTATTATTTTGCAGGAACTCCTTTCCCTTTTGGGGGAGTCCGACTGTCAACTTTTGAAATGAACCTCGCTGAAGCCATCTTTTTCGTTTTGAGTTGTCACATAGATGGGGGGAGAAGGGGGAAGTAGTGTTGCTATTTGTATCACTAGTCAAAACACTGAGCAGTCTTGTGGGAACCAAGATCATTCCCACAGATGCAGGAAGGAGGATGAACACGATTTGAGAAGCCCGCCAATTGCTTTTATTGGGTAGCGTGATTTATTGCATCGTAGAGGGGAGGGGAGTGTTACTTTTAGTTACTTTGAATCTCTAGGGAAACTTCAGAGTTGGTTTCACTTTTGACTGTGCTGATATTATGTATCCAATAAATGTGCTTTGAAGAAACTATAAGCTTCTGAGTTCTGCTTTATGTGGTTTCATTAGTTGGAACCTTGACACATATTTTATTTATTTATTTGTTTGTTTGTTTGTTTGTTTGTTTATTTATTCAATTTCTTTTTTCCCATATATTTTATTGATTTTTTTAAACATAAATCACTTCATAGCTGGTAAACAGTGTGTTTGCTGGGTTTACATTTGTAAAGAAAAATAATTAACAATTGGTTTCTATAATCCATAATCCACATTTCCCCTTTCCCCCAAAATGTCTTCTTTGCAAACCTTGAAATAATACAGTTCTTATTATTTTGATAAATAACAGTTACATATATGATTTTTTCCCAATTTTCCTAGAAATAATGATCACATCAATATAATATTTCTTTTCTAACTAATCATTCTGGTTGCCTCATATTATATCCTGTTACAGTCCTTATTTAGATTTGTTTCTCCCATAAAGTTCAAAGTATTCTTGCTGGTTAAGATTTTCTCAACAGTTAATTACATTTAAAGATTTAAATCCATTTTTCCCATATACACCATCTCAACACTTTTACATTTCTTAAAGGATAGGTAAAAACAGTAAAGAAAAGGAAAAGAGAGCAAGAGTAAAGAAACATAAAAAGTAAAATACTACTTAAAATATATATTCCTCCTAAGCTAATATATATTCATTCCCAAAATTTCATATTCTTTTTAACCATGATTAAAAATATATTTAATCTTTAAATATTCCATTTAATGTGCCTAGTCATCTAATCCTTTAACTCTTATTCAAAACATTTTTTTTCTTTTTTATACATTATAATTTCTCTAAATTCAGACACATTTAATTATCTAAAACATTTCCTTCATCTAGGCCATTTCAGCAGTATTATATTACTTATATCAAGAAATAAAATAAAAAGGGGGGGAAGCATACAGTATTATTTAAGGAATTCATCTCTCTTAGAATGACATATGTATTCAGAATCTTTTCTATTTCTTTAACCATATTCAAACAAATGTTTCTTTTTAAAATATTTTCTCTGGTAGATCCCATTATCTATTTTCTTAATTTTCACTTTGATCTTTTTTCTTTGACCAGTATCTTTCTTGATCAATGTGTTTTGCTGAATCAAAAAGTTTTTCCATATATTCATGACTATTGCTATAGATATAAGAAGTAAATCGAATAAAGTGTCTTTATGTGAGGCTTTTGCCTTTCCATGTTTCTTGAAAATGTTTTTCTCTTTCTCCTTCTTTGCTTCTCTTATCACCTCCTTTCTCTCTGATGTTTTCAACATCTCTACATTCCATTTTATCCAATCTGTTTTTTTGTCCTCAGATTTATTTTGTAGTCTTAAGGGATGAGTTGTTTTTTCCATTTCTTGTAATTTCCCCCCCACTAGGATTAAATCATGTTTTCTTGCTTTGTTAAATTCCATCTTTGAGTCTCTATTTTCAATTTTATGTCCACTTATTTGTTTTGTCTGCTCCTTCTCTGTTGTTGTTTCCTGGAAGTTTTTTTGTTGTAAAGTTAACTTAGAGATAGATTGATTTGTATTTTCAAAGTTATTTTGGATTTCTTTGTGATTTGAACTCAGTGTTATTTGAATTAATTGCAGTATACTATATATCTCCTCCCAAGAGGTATTTATGTTTTCTTGGTGTGTTCTGTCTACATGTCTCTGATCCATGATGGCCAAAAGTTGGAGTTTTCCTTCTTATGTGCAAATAGCTTTAAAGTCCCAGTTAAATAGATATTTGTAATCCAAAGAGTTCAAAAAAGATTTTTTTTTCTAAAGTTTATAATTCTCTCTTTGTTTGCAGCCCAGATTGTTGTCTTTTTTTGTCACAGCTGTTCTTTATTATTAAAGCGTTGAAGGTCACAAACACAGATTAGCTTTTCCCAGGTTTTGGCAAGTTCTCTATGGAAATCATAGCTGTCATAATCTTCATCCACCACTAGGTGTCAGCATCTATTTAGCTTTCAATATGAACAATGGTCTTTAAAATGAGAGTCTTAACCATTCAACAATCTTAAACTTGTCCAAAGTTAAATTTTAGCTTTCAAGTTTATAAATTTATTTCACTACCATATATTTTGATCCTCCATAGAAATTTTAATTTGCTGCTTCTGTTAGTATAAGGATGGGGTGGAAGTCCCCCTCCTTCACTTTCGGAGGTATTTTGCTTCTTGGGGATCTTTTCCAGGAAATTAAGTGTAGAATAGAAAAGGGAAAATCAGATTCCTCACCCAGTTTCAAGCACGCTGTTTACTGTAGTGCTGGTTAGTTCTTTTAGACTCCGGTTGCAAGTAGCTTGGGCTGATCGATGAAATACAGCCTTTCTCCTGTTAGGTTAGAAGGCTTTCCCCAAGATGAACGGAATGACCGCCATCATTCCAGAGTCACTGGAGTGCCCTTCTTTCTTTGCCACCTCTCCGGGGCGGCTTGGACCCATTAGGGTCTCCAGGCAGGACAAAAGTTGGCCGCGGGGGTGCAGCAGTGTGCAAGCCCACAACCAGTCGCTACCGTGCAGGACCGGAAGTCTATTCAATTTCTATAGCTGCCCATCTCAATCACTGACTCTGGGTGGCTTACAACTCAAAATTCCTACAAAGGGTGTCTGGATGCAGAAAATATTGTTAAAGAGAAATGCTAATGCAGTTATTAATAAACTACTTTGAAGCCAGTCTTCAATGAGCTTCACTTCTATTGAGTTTGAAACCTTGAGGCAGTGAATTTCATGAGCCAGTCTCCTTGCAGCTGACTATATAAAAGTTAAAAAAAAAAGACCCTTAATAAGTCTTATTGTTCCTGTTCCTGGAATATAGACAAGCCTTGAAATAATCTGTGCAAGTATAATGTTGAGATAATTTTCTTCCAGGAAGGGATGCAGCCAAACTGATAAAAACACTCCTAACTGTTGCCTCAGTCCAAGAGGCCATTGAGAGAAATGTGTCTAGAAGCACTCCCAAAATGTATACCTCCTCCTTCTCGGATTTTGGTCCTCCATTTAGAACAAACAGATCTGCCCCTTCATTGAAATGTTTGTCCCTTACAAATGAGCACCTCCCTCTTGTCTGGATTCAATTTCAGTGTTATGTCTCATCCAACCCATTACCGATTACAGAGAGGCATTCAGGGGAGCAACCCTATGTGGGTATATTTCCTGTCTCAGGAGAGACAGGGAGAGAGGGAGGGAGAGAGGGAGAGAGGGAGGGAGGGAGAGAGGGAGGGAGAGAGAGGGAGAGGGGGAGAGAGAGAGAGAGAGAGAGAGAATATGAATATATGTGGTTGTCCTTACTGGACCTTTAGTAAAGAACGTTTAATGAAATATTTTGATGTTTTTTTTTAATTAAGAGATGAGGTATGGGGATAATTACGCTGTATTTAAAGATGGTAGATAAGCTACTAAAATTGTTTTTACCTGTTGGGATGAAGGAGAAAGGTTTTTTCCCCTCTTTCTCCTGTCCTTTTCTTTTTTTTCCCCCGCAATTTTTTTCTTTTCTATTTTTCTATTTGTAGTTTTTATAGTTTGCACTGGCTTTTTATTTCATAAATATGAGGAGGACTCAAATAGACATTGAGTATTTTATTTGAAAGTAACCTTCGACCCAGCGTCTTTTTTTTGGAGTTCAAAATCTTTTTGTTGCATGCAGAAATAAAAATTTGTTTTCTTGATAGCAGTTCATTGATTCCATAAATGCAACACACTATAGTTTTTTTTATACATAGCACAAAGGTAAAAAACGATATATGCAGTGTTATCTTCATTTTAGATGTTAAAAGGGTTTTGTGGCTCCCAGTGTTTTCTTTTCTGTGGGAAATGGGTCCAAATGGCTCTTTGAGTGTTTAAGGTTGCCGACCCCTGGTCTAACAGAAAAAAAATTGTCCGGTCAAAGAGCCAGATTAGAGAAAGAAAAAAAAACTTATTCTTCTTTGAATTTTCCTTTTTTTTCTTTTCTTCTGTGGATAGATTTGTTAAAAAGATAAGCTAGCCAAAAGTTTTGCAACGTTGCTTTCTTGAAAATTATTTTTACTGCCAGAATTTCGGTGCTTTCCAATGGGCTAACACGCAGCCCACTGGAAACACGGCCCCTCCTTTTCATTTGCCTTGCCTGTTTCCCCATTGTTTAACCTGTTTTCGCTTGTCTTGTCCTTAAAGGGTTTCTTTGTCTTGACCTTATCTTTTGGCCACACCAGTTTTCCTGGATGTCATGCCTGAAGGTTGTGAGTTACAACGGAAGTCATTCACAGGGAGTCTCAATGAGAAACAACCTTGAAGAAAAAAAAACTTTCAAGTCCTTGTTCGGTTTGCCAGTCCCTTACTTAAACTTGAGATACCATATCAATCTAATTAGATAATCCAAGCAGAGACTTCTTGATCAAGCAGCAATTTATTTGATCAAATTAAGCAGCTGGGTTGCCAACAATCTGGAACGCTGGCAGAGTTACATCCAGAAGTGCCACGCCTTAGAAAGTTGGTAGCATTGCTTTATAAATTTTGTTAGCCAATGAAAATCAGATAACAGAGTCATTACATCATAACAAAGACATCAATCATTCCTGTACACTCCCTTAATCCCTCCTTCAGTATATCCCATCCATGTACATGTTTCCCACACTTGCATGAAATTTCTCTGGTGCAAAAGCCAATTACAAAAAGCAAGAAAGCAACAATTAGACTAAACAATTTCCTTTTGTTCCAGAACCCTTCACTTGGTAACTAGCTGAGTACAATAAATGTTTCAGGCAGCTCATCTTAATAAGTCCACTGCCCCTCAATAGAAGTGAAGTACAACCACTAATCCAATGGTGCTCCATCCATGACAAAGGAGAAACTTGAGGCTTTCCCACTAGCAGAACATCCCCCTGATTAGAATAAATTGTCAAAATATATAATCTACATCATTTATCATACCTGTTATCAACTGGGATAGACCAACCTTATTATAGCTGCTATGAATTCCTAAATTTTTCTAGATAAAACCTAAAATGGATATTGAAATCCAGGGGTCTCAAACATCAAATACAATTCCCATTGGTCAGTTAGGAATTTTTTTAGACTCTAGCGCAACACAATAAATTAACAAAATCTTTGATTTATTCCTAATTCCAAACCAAGGTGCTCATGCTGAAAGATACAGTTTTGTCACAGTTGTTAAGGGAGATACTGTTTTCATGAATCACAGCTACACCACATTTTTTACTCCTTCAGCTTCAGAATATCCAGCCAAAACAGATGTGACCCATATCAGCATACTTGCTTCCCTAAATAGGTGTCTATTTCACAGGCCAATATAGTTTCTCACCTTCAGTCAAATCATAGATAATCTCTGCTTTATAGGGCTGCCCTGACACTACTGAGACTAAAGATCAGGTTCTTTGAAGGGCTGATCTCTCCAATAATTGATTGCTGGTAAAGACTTCCAGAAGGGACAAAAGCTGTTAAATGCTTAATTTCTCTGTCCTTGTGTAACTGAACATCACCATATCTTTATTCTCTGCCACTACTATGATACCGGTAATTATCCTAGGCCAGGGTACTGTTCTCAAGCCATCCTTGAAGAAGCAACATTTTTGTAGTTATCTGTTTAGGCTGTCATTAAATGTAGCCTTAAATGTAGTCCTAAGGAAACAAGAAAAACAGCTTAATAAAGCAAATAATGTACAATATGGGATTACAACATGTATAATAACAGAAATATTTGTGTTGTGATGCAGGCAGATCAATTCTTGTGAAACTGCAGATGATTTCTATGGCACCATGGGAAAATTAACGCAAGAGATGCTGGAAGATAAACTCGTTGATAGCAATGAACTCATGCAGGTTAGTAAGAAAATATGAAATTAGATTGGACTTAAAGCAACTTGATACATCTTGTTAAAAATATTAAAAGTTAATTAAGTCACAGAGTCAAAGATTCAATCCCTGACTTTTCTAAGTAAAGCTGAGAAAGATCTCTTCAATCCCAGCGGAACTGCTGTCATATCAGTCAGTGAGAAAATTGGGCTAACAATTGAAATGAATTCCAACTTGCTATGTTCAGTAACTATTAAAGGTCTAGTAAAATTCTTAACAGCTCTCTCAAAGCATATCATTCTATCATTACTAACAGGATTCATTAGGGTATTGTTTGCTTTCTATCTAGGTTTGGCAAGTGTATCAAAGCAAAAAAGAATCTTATGAATAATACAATATTATTATGCTTTTAAAACATATACAATGGTTGTCCATGTAGCTCTATCTATTCTTGATAATGTTTAGATGTTAGTTTGTATAGCAATGCATTTGGCTAAGGAATCCTGGGAACAAATTGTAACATAACTAGGAGTGAGAAGCACTGCTATATAATTAGAAATATGTGACAAATGTCAGTTTAAATTGCTCTCCAGTCAATATGGTCTGCATTTTAGTGGTTTTGACTGATGTGGAAAATCACAATATACAGTCTTTTATGGCTACCAATCCAGGCTTCAAAAATGCACTGAATAGCATCAAAAAGACAAATCTGTATTGTTTGCAGTCCAGATTTCTTAGCCCCCTGGTATTTGTCAGAACAAAATTAATCTAATTCAGATAAGGTAGTTGTTGTGTCCTGGGCCTTGCTGAGTCAATCAGCAAGGCGCAGGAAACCTGCAGGACAACTGCAGAGACCCGGGCAGACCACATGTCTGCCCGGGACCCAGACAGGCTGTCTCCAGCCTCGTGCGCATGCGCGAGGCGGGAGAATAGCCTGCATTCATTGGTTGAGCCTCCCCTTGCAGGGGAATTATAAAAGGGCATGTTGCCAATTTTCTCGCTTGCTTCTGTTCAGTGCATGTACACAATAAAGAACATCTTTTGCACCAATTGCCTCGTCTTCATGTCTGCGTTGCGAACAGAACAGTAGTGACTCCTTATCCTCTTCTCTCAACAGCTAAGTCTATATTATTTGGATTATATTGCTGAGGAAGTGAAAATTATGTACTTCATTTCCAAAGAATAATCTGCTATAGTTAGAAACAAAAACAAGATGTGTGTATGTGTGTGTGTGTGTGTGTGTGTGTGTGTGTGTGAGAGAGAGAGAGAGAGAGAGAGAGAGAGAGAGAGAGAGAGAGAGATTAAAAAATCCATTCACTGTCTGGAGATCAACAACACTAATGAAATGATATGATCACTGTTTCATTTATGGACAGACTAAGAAAAAGGTTGCTATTGAAATAAATAATTTTCAGATTCTCTCACACCTCCTCCTCCCACTCCTCAGGAAAGGAAATGGTACAATAATAATGAAGAGATAATCAAACTAATGTGGAGAGACAGAATTTAGGCTTGCAGTGCATGAGGGAGGAGTTGTTTACACATTTGGTGATTTTGTGCTGCTGAATTGCTTGCCCGCCACTATCAGTACAATGTGGGATTTTTCTCAGTTTTCATGCAAGATATACAGTTTGAGGTCTAGCAGATTTGCATATTAAGCCAAATTTGTTTAATCAATATCTTATTTATTTAAAAATGTAATGTAATCCAGAAATTTCCCCCATATTATTGCTTTCAAAATTTCATCTGTTGTTATTTACTATATGCCTTTTATTCATTTCTTAAAATTGCAACATCTGTTAGTCCATAATTTCAGTTTGCAGAGGCTTATATTTAGAACAATATCTGAGAATAAGGATTCAGTATATTCTAATAAAAATATCTAAAATGAAGCAGTATATATACATTTATTTTATAAAGACAATTCAATTTCCATATTTTTCACATTAATGTGAAAGATTGTGCATGAAAAATTACCTGACCAAAATAAAGGACCAAAATGAGTTTTTGAAAAAATATTGTAAATCTAAAGATATTTTGCTCCCTCTACCCCATGAAGACTTTATTAACCAGGCTTATAAATTCCAAAACTGCTCTATCAATGTGTTTCAGTCCTAAGTATGTATTACAAGCATTTTCAAGTTTTCAACCTTTATTAATATTACTGTCATATATCAGCCTTAATAAAACCTTGGTAGTTTTGATTATTTATTGGATGACCAATCATAGAAGTAGTGAAAAAATGAGAAATCGACTTGACATGACAGGGTTTGTATTCTTATTATAATAAATGCACTTTAATAATTCCACTGAACAAGCCTAAGCCATTAGCACAAATATTAGCACAAAGTATCTTAATGAGTCTAGTGATTTAATGGGAATTTAAATGTGGATTTCCATCATCTTAGTCCAATATTCTAATCAATCCTTGACTGATATAGGCTTCCGGCTCATAGGAGGCATATCATATTTGTTAGTGTTGTGATATTGAGAAATTCATAAAAGAGAGTTTCTTTATATAAGTAAATAGATATTTTTCTACAAATATAACTGTTTCTATTGATACAGATTGTTTCTTTAAAATTTAAATCATATAGTTAAGATTTCTAAGGCATTGAGGATAAATGCATTAAGGTATAAAATAAGTAGTTGTATATACATATGCATAGTTTGCTCTGCATACAAATTCCTTTGAATGCAAGAAATGCATGCATTAACAGCATTTTCATTAGTTTCACCCTAACACTCTTGTTATCTCCAGGACTTGATTGGTTATATTTCTTGTGGATTATTCTTTGTAGTTCCTGCAAGCAATGTTTGTTGCATTAGTAATAATCAAGCTTTTTATATTTGCTTTTGTAAATGTGGAAAAGGCAATGCCTAATCTTGCAAATGTATGAGGATTATCTTGTATTTGAATTTGCATGAAAAGTGTCCTAAAAGTATTCTTTTCTTCGGTTTCTTTCCTCTTTTTATTATAGATGGTTTATTCTATGGCCCAGTTCCCCTTCCCTCAGCTATCTGAATTAAGGGAGAAATATACATACAACATTACACCATTTCCTGCTACGATAAAATCAACTTCAAGGTAAGGCATCTTCTCACTATTTGTGGTGTAAGTAAAGAAAGAAACAGCTTGAGGAATCGCTCACATTATTATGGCTTACACCTCATCATCCAAGAAAGTCATATCTGTGTGCTCTGGTTTTTTAGCCGACTGGGAAAAATAAAAGACAGTGATGAAGAGAATGAAATAGGTGATGAAGACTCCATAGCAAATGTTATTGGATGTCTTGGTCCATTTAGTGGATTTTTGGCTCCAGAACTACAGAAGTATCAAAAGCATTTCAAAGGTAAATATTAATTTCTGAAATTTCAATAATTTTATGGGGGATTCAACTGGTATACAAGCCTTTGCTGCTGAGGCTAATTTCATTTCCTCAAACATGATGTTTCAATTCTTACTCCCAGCCGAATCTAAGATGATAATAAAATATACAAATAAAAAGTCACTACAGTTGTGTGGCCTTTAAGACAGTGATGTGGTGTGTCCAGGGTGTGTAGTACATTAGCCTCTATGGCAAGGTTAGACAATATAGAAATCAAAATGTGGCCCCTGAACCCTACTTTTTGCATATCCTAGATCCTCTGCCATTGCACTATTGGAACTTGGCAGGAAAACATCCAAAAACTGAAGCAAGCCCATGCCTGCATTTCTATTGATAAGCATAAATATCATATTACTTTTGGATATAATGAAGTTTTTGTTTCTAAATTCACTGAAAAGCATTGCCCTTCCTCAAAGAGTATAAAAATACAAATCATAGCCCTGCAGGTGACATTATGATGCCAGCCTGACCATCATAGTTTACAGACACTGAAAATACCATGTTTCCCCAAAAATAAGACCCAACCAGAAAATAAGCCCTAGCATGATTTTTATGTTAATATAAGCCCTGCTCGAAAAATAAACTCTAGTTAACTGCCCGTCCACTCTGTCACACCGTCTGCTTGCCCGCAGCCACAGGGCTTACAGGGCTTCCCAGGGCAGATGCTTGGGAGGTGAGGGCAGTGCTGGTGGAACTCACCTTCAGGTGAGGAGGAGAGTGGCACAGACAGACTGGGGAGTTGAAGGACCAGGTGGCGCGCACCTCCCCTGCCCTGCACAGCTTTGGCGGGTGTCTGCCAGGTGGAGGGAGGTGGCAGGGGAGGCATGCACCACCCGGTCCTTGGGCTGCTCCTGCCTGTCTGTGCAGCTCTCCTTCTTGCCTGAAGGCACGTTCCGCGGCACTGCCCTCACCTCCCGAGCGTCTGCCCTGAGAAGCACTGTAAGCCGTTGCGGCCATGAGCAACCAGATGGTGGCTGCGCAACACATCCGGCAGGGGCCGATCTGGCAGTAGCAGTGCTCCCACTCACCTGCATTGCATGGGCTTCGCAGCCCCAGAGTGCACCGGCCAAGCGGCCGGTGGGCTGCGGCTGCTGCTGGACACCTTCGCCTCCTGCACCCTCGCTGCCTCCCATAAGACATCCCCTGAAAATAAGCTCTAATGAGTCTTTTGGACCAAAAATAAATATAAGACCGGGCCTTATTTTGGGGGAAACATGATAATATTTTAAATAGAGAAATGGATCTTCAGTTGAGAAGTCCCCACCTACATTCATATCTTCAGTTGAGAAGTCCCCACTTACATTCATATGATACGATAATTGGATCTTATGAGTTTATTAAGGAAATGGGTTTTTATCAGTATCGTTCTTATCCTTCTTGTTTTCCATGGCTTACTGTACACTACATTTTAAAATAACCTGTAACTCTCAGCCAAGTATTTATCACTAATAAAGCAGTAATTTCTCAATGTATATACAGTTTTTGATTCTGGATATGTAGGACTTACAAGTTTTCTAATTCAATTAAGTGGAAATATCAGGGGTAGCTTCAACTGTATCATTGTGATCTGGCTGATATATTTCTAATGTTTTTCCCAGACTATAATCAAGAGCAGAGTTTAGGCTCGAGTAACATTTCAGAACTAAGTCCTGGTGCAATAAACGCTTGCCGAAATGAATATCATGCAGCTTTTAACAGTATGATGATGGAACGTATGACCACTGACATCAATGCATTGAAAAGACAGTATTCTCGGATAAAAAGGAAGCAGCAACAGCAGGTTCATCATGTGTACATCACAGCAGGTAATTGATAATTGGAAGGAATTATTAGTTCAAGTTCTATTTGTACTAAGAAGCAAATCACATTTGTATTCAGTTTAGTTTACAGTGTATAAGAAGAAGGAGAAGGGGAAAAAAGATGAGATCTGTCAGCTTGACTGAAATAATCTCATCTGATGATGAAAAGCTACTTATAAAAGAGTTTATAATCTTTGTTTTTCTTTTGTTAGGGTATGAAGATGATGACCTTGGGATAGTTTTAGATCCCAGGGACCAGCTGAATAATGGTATTTAAAGATATCTGTGCTATTTGGGCTCCAGGGGTCTTAAGTATTGATTTCACTAACATTTCTGGCATCTTTGGATTTCGAATACAAATTTCTAAACATCTAACTAGGTACTAAGCAGCAGCCTGAACTACTGAAGTATTACAAGATTAAGCTGATTAAGTGTATAAAGAATTTTGATCTAAATCCTGTAAGTTTATATATAGGAAACATGTTTATTTCACAGGCTATGTTGCTTCGTGTAAAATAAATCGAAATTGTTAATGGTCATACTATCTGTGGGATTAACAATGGAGGCCTGCATTTTCACTTACCCTCCTGCAATAACCTCCTGCACTGGTGTAATAATGAAAGTGTTTGCATACTGTATCTTGCATTGTGGACTCCTCTCCACCTGCAAGGATGGATGTACAGGATAGTTGGTCTGCATGTTACAGGGCAGTATCTTTTCAAAAAGTTTGAGAAACGCAATATAATTATGTTGTCAAACCAAAATTAAAATTTCATTTTCCAAGATTGCCAAATCTTCCTTTTACTAATCTTTTCCAATTATATAGTTTAGCTACATGTTGATTATTTTTGACATTTTGATGTACTTTGAGAATACCATATTAAATTAATCAACCTTAATTGCATAAGGTCAGATATGACATGGCTTTTTGATTATGTGCTTTATAAATATGAGTTAGATATATCTAGCATCCTGTTGGCATGATTTAGTTAATCTAAGTGGGAATGGAAACATAATTACTTAAATTATTATTGTGATGTTTATTCATTCACTAAAAAACTAACTTAATTCCAGTTTAATTATTTGAGCATTTATATTAGATTTCACATTAATATCTAGCAAAAATGTATTTTTATGTGGCATTATTTTGGGATAGGTGACAGGAAAAAAATTATTATACAGTAATTAATAAATCTGATTCGTAGTTAGTAGCAGTGCATAAGAGAATGGCATTTTCTGGTAGAAGAGGGAAATTCTGAAGAGTCACTCCTAGTTATTGCAAATGAGAGGGAGAGAGAAACTAATTGTTCTAAGGCTGCTTCCTATATACAACACCTTTCATTTAATTTTTACAAATGTTAATTAAAATTACTTTCACTATTTTCTACTCTGAATATAGTATTTTGTATTTTTTGCAGCCATTTTGTTTTCCAGTGAATAAAATGCAGCAAACATAATGCAATGTTTACTTGTTGGACAAGATAGATGCCTTAGGTTTAGTTTTAAAAATAATGCTGTAGAATATAAGTGAAATGAACATTCATCTGCTTCAAATCCTACAAGTCTTTGCTTTTGTCCCTACAGTACAATCAGAAAATGTGGTTTCTATTTGCCATGTCTCTTTCAACAGTATACTTTAAAATACATTTATTTTTATTTCAGATAAAGGTCCAGTTACCAGTCTTATGCCTTCTCAGGTAAATCATTCTCCAGTAATCAACCATCTTCTGCTGGGGAAGAAGATCAAACAAACCAGCAAGTCTGCCAAAAACAATGTTCCAAGCCACACTGGGGGAAAGATGTTACCAGGTCCGCATGAAGATATTAAAGCAAAGCTAAACTCTCCATGGCGCACTCACATGAGGGTACACCGAAAGAACATAGCGCGAGCCAAAGGCCATCTGGGCTACGGAGATACAATAGGTCTAATAGAGGAGCAGAGTGAATGTGGGAAAGCTAGTAGTATTAATACAAAAGAAGAAACTGCAAATAAATCTAAAACTGTGGAAGGTGATGGGAACCTTTCAACAGATGGACAATCTCCTGAACCAACTTACAAAAATATCAGTTCCAATGTCAATGTATCAGTGGTCCAGCAGAAGTTGGAAACCTTGGAACTTACACAGAATAGTAGAGATGGCACTGAAGACAAAACACACAGTTGTGAATTGCCAAGTTTAGCCAATGACAGTGGAATAGTGGCAAAATCCTGCATGCCTAGACCACAAGTCTTTTGTCCTTTCCCTAGTGTCAAGCCACTCAGAAAATCAGCTGCAGCCAGAAACCTAGGATTGTATGGCCCAAATGAAAGAACCCCAACTGTACACTTTCCACAAATGAGTAGGAGCTTTAATAAGCCTACAAGTGGTAACAGTGGGTCTAAAAAACGATGATATGTAAAACAACTGGCACTTTATTATTATAATTGTTACAGTTACCATTATTGTAGGTTTTATTATGCTTTATGCTTCCAAAGGGATTTCTAATTAATTTAATTCTTTCATTGGAAATAATGAAGATAAATAATATATGTATATATTATACAAAAATAATTGGGTTTTTTTGAAAATGTAGTGGCAAATTCTTTTTCACATTAAAAATTGTCTTGCAGCTTCAGAAATGTTTGCCATTTTATAGATAATAGCCATAGGAAAGAATTTTAGAAAGTTTAATTCTAAGCTGTTTGGTCAAGAATTCTCAAATACTTGAAGGGCAATTTTTAACTTTTATCACCATCCAAAAATGTTATCAAGACTTCCAGTGGCTTACTAACAGACATCCTTAGCAACTTAGAAGAAATGTGTTGTTCTTGCTTGTCATCTGTATTCTAACACCTAATATATTTAAGCATCTTCATTTTCAGTTTTCTACTACTGCTAATTTTTTAATATAATTTTATCAGGCTAAAAGAGATATTAACACATTGTATTGTAAGGTTTTCCACTTAGCCTCACAATTGTCCCAGCATTACTCAGGAATTTAAAAGAGTCAAAGAAACTCCTGAGCCGAGGTTTCAGCAAGCAAACAACTTTTATTTTGATCAAAACACTAGTTGGGTGACCTCATCCCTCTTCGTGGCTGGTAGAGGGATGGAGGCAACAACCAGGAAAGATGTCTTCCACCTTTTATACCTTTTCAGAACAAAAAGATCAGATCTTTGTACCAGGCATAAGATAGCACAAAAATACAATTCCAAGAGGATGACTCATACACAGCAACCCAGACTCCATCCGTAACTCCTTTTTCCCCTCCCCTTACTGAGCTCTTTTCGTGTAAGCAATCTCCTGTATATAGAGCACGAGACATTTGCTTTTATGTAAATAATTTCTCAATATAAGGCACCTACAAAGCTGCTTGCAAATAAACAAAGTTATATATAAAATGATTACAAAATATCACTACTAATATCAAGCTTAAGCATAATAAAATCATAAACATAATAAAATCCCTTCAGTATTTTTTATTTATCCTGGGTGACTAATTATTTTTAGTAAGTCACAATGAGTATAGGAAGACATTCTTACATTTGTTTTTTTTTAATCATTACAGTTCTCAGCAGTGTTTGCTGTTACAACAGATAAACTTGGCCTATTCCTAGATTACTCAAGTCAACCAACCTTCCTTAAGTCAGATTCAGTGTAAATGCTTTCCCTAATGCAGTGGTGGCGAACCTATGGCACGCGTGCCAGAGGCAGCACTCAGAGCCCTCTCTGTTGGCACGTGTGCCATTGCCACCAGCAGCAGGTCCATCAGGCTGCCACCGGAGCAGAAGCCCCGCCCAGCACAAAGGAGGCGAAGCGGCCAACTAGCAAGCTCGAGTAGAGGTGGTAGAGCAGAGGTCACCAACCATTGTCAATTGCTGGACTGGAAGAAAAGGGAGGGGGAAGCATTTTACATGCGGGCATGCGCACATGGGGCCATGAGCACGCACGCACTGCAAATGGGGTGGGGCTAGTGGCTGCATGATACTCACTAGCCCTGCCCCATTCTTGTGTAGTGCAGCACCTTGTATCTGCACCCCGCGATGCGGGGGCGGGCATTTTTGCGCCTTGCAACATGATGGTCCATTTTTGTGCCCCCAACTTTTGCATGCCAGAGGTGGCACTCAGAGGCGCCTCCCTGCCCCCCCCAAGGGCACCACAATGCTGATGCGGCCCTGGCACTTTGTGATAAATAAGTGGGTTTTGGGTTGCGGTTTGGGCACTTGGTCTCTAAAAGGTTCGCCATCACTGTTGTAGATGCTCTATCACTGGAGGTTTTCAAGAAAAAAAAAACTGGACAGCCATTTGTCCAAAATGAAATGAGGAATCATAGAATCATAGGGCTGGAAGGGACCTTGTAGGTCTTCTAGACTAACTTCCTTCCCAAGGCAGGACAAATGGTTGTCCAATCTTTTCTTGAAAACCTCCAGCAATGGAGCCCCACAACTCCAGGAAGCAAGCTATTCCATTGATTGATCATTCTCACTGTCATAAGGAAGTTCCTCCTTATTTCCAGGTTGAATCTCCCTTTGACAAGCTTCTACCCATTGCTTCTTATCCTGTCCTAGGGGCTGGAGAGAATAGATCAATGCCTTCTTCCCTGTGATAGCCCTTCAAGTATTGGAAGACTGGTATCATATCTCCCCTGAGCCTTGTCTTAAAAGGCTAAACATTCCTAGTTCCCTTAACCTTATGATTTAGCCTCCAGATCTCTTATCATCTTTGTTGCTCTTCTCTGCACTCTTTCTAGGGGCTCAGCATCTTTTTTGTATTGTGGTGACCAGAACTGTGCAGTATAGAGTGGTACTATCACTTCTCATGATCTTGATGCGATCCCTCAGTTGATATAGCCTAGAATTGTGTTGGCTTTTGGCAGCTGCAGCACACTACTGGCTCATACTTAAGCGGTGAGCAACTAGGGCATTTAGATCCTTCTCACAGTTACTACTATTGAGCCAAATACCTCCTATTCTATACCTGTACATTTGGTTTTTAGGATTTGGTTTTATGATTTTAAGATATTCTATACCTATGCATTTGGTTTTAAGATTCCTGTACTTGGCAGGGGGTTGGACTAGAAGACTTATATACAGCAGATTCTTAGAAAACATATAGATTTCATATTTTGTATTGGTTATGAGTTATCAGTTATTTTCATATAGGAATTAATAGAACGGCTTTTAGAACAAACCAGACACTCAAAAGATATGATAACTATAATCTAACATAAACCACACAGGTTCTAACTCAAGTTGCAGCCAAACAACAATGTATAATTAGCTTTAGATTACAACTTCTTTTGACCTATGAAAAGAACTCTGTTCAGGCATTTAGAAATTCAGAACAGCTTGGGCAGATTTGATCAGCTTCTTAATATCTGTGTAGGAAAAATTACAGAGCAGGATCCAGGTTTTCTCTAGTAGTTCAAAATGTTTATGTGTAATTTTGTCATAGGGAAGCTAATCTTCTTTCAATGCTAAAAATGTGACTAATGAACACCCCACACACACACCGGTCAACAAATTTTAAGCCTTCCCCTCTCTATTTTTATGTTACCTGTGAATTGCTGCTTCTGGAACTGTTACATTTATTCCCATATTATTTTATAGAATGATAATGATGCTGACCTCCTCATGCATCTTTTTTACTGTCTCTCCTTTCTACAACAACAACATGAAAAGAAACAGTTGTAAGAACTAACTAAAATGTCATAATAATACACAGATTATCTTTTGCATGGTATCTAGGTCAGTGGTGGCGAACCTATGGCACGCGTGCCAGAAGCGGCACTCAGAGCCCTCTCTGTTGGCATGTGCACCATTGCCACCAGCAGCAGGTCCATCAGGCTGCCACCGCCACCCGGAGCAGAAGCCCCGCCCAGCACAAAGGAGGCGAAGCGGCCAACTAGCAAGCTCGTGTAGAGGTGGTAGAGCAGAGGTCACCAACCATTGTCAATTGCTGGACTGGAAGAAAAGGGAGGAGGAAGCATTTTACATGCGTGCATGCACACATGGGGCCATGAGCACGCACACACTGCAAATGGGGTGGGGCTAGTGGCTGCATGATACTCACTAGCCCTGCCCCGTTCTTGCGTGGTGCAGCGCCTTGTATCTGCACCCCGCGGTGCGGCGGCGGGTGTTTTTGCGCCTTGCAACACGGTCCATTTTTGCGCCCCCAACTTTTGCATGCCAGAAGTGGCACTCAGAGGTGCCTCCTTGCCCCCCCCAAAGGCACCACAATGCTGATGCAGCCCTGGCACTTTGCGATAAATAAGTGGGTTTTGGGTTGCGGTTTGGGCACTCGGTCTCTAAAAGGTTCGCCATCACTGCCCTAATGTATCAGTTTGCCAGTCAAGCAAATTCATGTTTGTTTCTGTACTTTTTAAAGCACTTTTGGCAGCTAAGGTTTTTAAGCAGTTTTCTCCATGCTACTTCTGTCTACATTTGTACTGAAATGATTGTTTGATTCAGAAGAATGAAGAGGCTGGATCTGGTGTGCATTTTACAGTATAAAACAGAAAGAGAAACCTGTGTCTTTTTATTGAAATCCGGTTCCAACAGTCCCATTATTAGCTATGTTGCTTTGAAGTAACAGGAAAAGGAGCTGTTTAGATGTTGCTGAACTACAAGTTCTCAACTCGTGATGTAAAGACTGTTAAAACTTTAAAGTTGGCAAGTACTATAAAATGTGGGGTTTTTTTCTTGTTGACATTTTTAAAACAACTTTTTATTTTTATTGCTAATTGATCAGGAGTATGTGGACAGGCAATCACAAATGTTTTCTGTGCTGCTGTAAATACAGGTAGTCCTTGACTTACAACAGTTCATTTAGTGACCTTTCAAAGTTACAACGGCCCTGAAAAATGTGACTTATGACCATTTGTTTCCCAATTATGACCTTTCCAGCATCCCCATGGTCATATGATCAAAATTCAGATGCTTGGCAACTGGTTCATATTTATGACCATTGCAGTTTCCCAAGGTCATGTGATCGCCTTTTACAACCTTCTGACAAGCAAAGTCAATGGGGAAACCAGATTCACTTAACAACTGGGTTGCTAACTTATCAACTGCAGTGATTCACTTAACAACTATGGCAAGAAAGGTCGTAAAATAGAGCAAAACTCACTTAACAAATGTCTCACTTAACAACAGAAATTTTGGGCTCAGTTGTGGATGTAAGTTCAAGGACCATCTGTACTCAATTTTTGGTCTGATGGAAAGTAACACTTGAGACTATTTTAGAAAAATGGTACATAGAAAATAGCCTCTCTTCTATCCTTTGAATACACTATGCAAAGCATTTGCATTTCTAACTACATAAAATTTGCAGTACCTGAGGTTAATTGATAGCAAATAAATTAATTGCAACATGCTGGAAAAGTTCTCTCTTTGAAACATTTTGCATGAGTTAAATAAGAACATTAGAAACTTACCTCATAAGATAATTCTAGGGACAGAATATTTGTGGACTGTTAATGCAATCAAAATAATAAGTGCTGCAATTACAGTAAACTTATTTAATAATAATGATGAACACAGTTGGTAATAGATGTAAGTCTTCAGCCTAAGGGTATAAACAGAAGAAAAAGAATGTTGATTCAACCCTATAGATTTGACAGATGCAAAAGGTGTCCTAGTCTGTGTTTTCCTCAACACCTGAATATATCTCAGAATAAGCAATAGGTTACTTTACAGTTAACAGCTGATTAAAGATTATTGTTAACCATCACAATATACAGAACAAGAGAATCCTTAAGGCATCTGTGTGATAGTTATTGTGGTTATGGATGCATTTAAGTTTTATATTCTTAAGAGATAAGCATACTCAGTCTAATAAAAAACTAATAAATTAGGGAAAGTTACTGGGATCTGAATACTTCTTCATCTAGTTCTGGATCTGAAACATCCCTCTGTGGGCTCCTTGGCAAAGAGCTTTTGAAACTTAACATTAAGTTTCTGGGATATGGCATTCAGGTCTGCTCTTAAATGGATCCTAAGTCAATACAAAAAATAGCATATTCCATTAACACATGCTAAATAGTAAAATGTCAATCAGAACTGAAATCTTCATCAACTGGGGACTCATCAACTTCAAGGCTCTGAGAAAAGTGTGAAGTTCAGGTTCTTTGGATCCTGAATATTCATTCTAATAATTAGTATATCACATACAAAGAGCAAGTTTCTACATAACATGGTACCGGAAGTACATGAACCTAATCTTAATTTTGATTCCTGATTTCATTTTAAATTCTTAATTGCTTATCCATTGCTTTACTTCCTTTTTCAAAATATATACATTTTCCAAGTTAAACATTTTATAAGAATCTTATTCCCCTTCCTGTTCATAGTTACAATAGAAAACACCTAAAAGCTTAAAACTATGTCTAGTACTTGAAACAAGCACTTCTCCTGTCAAGAATGTTTATATTGATTTAATAATACTGTCATATTTGGAAGGTTTTGGACAAATACTTTACAACAGTGTTTCTCAATCTTGGTGATTTTAAGATGGGTGGACTTCAACTCCCAGAACTGAAGGGAATTCTGGGAATTGAAGTCCATCCATCTTAAGCTTGTCAAGTAAGAGAAAAACTGCTTTACAGTAATCTATACTGGGAAATATTCTGGGCATGGACATAAATACAGTTGTCTCAGATACCCAGGTTATCTGCGTGGTATTCTTTATTGTGAGCTATGGAGGAACCATGACAGTGGTGGGATTCAAATATGTGAACAACCAGTTCTCTGTGTGGATGCCGCTTCCAGAAGTCCATTCTGGGCCTAGGCAACAAAAAATTAGCTACCGGTTCTGCTGAAGTGGTGCGAACTGGCTGAATCCCACCACTGAACCATGAGGAGAAGCTGCTACATTGGGCCTGGTGTCTGGAAGTTTGCCATATTGTATTAGATAGGTCTGTGTGTATTACTGTTGCTCTTTGAATGATCTGAGTATAAAAATGAAAGGACTTAATGTTTCTATTTCCCCAACCCCCCTGTGTTTAGTGTTGTCTTGGTATGTTTCTTTCTGTTTCAGAACTATAGGTCTCCCCCCCCTTTTTAAAAAAAAAAATCAGTTTCAAAATTCTATTTCAACTTGTCTGCGTATGGAGGAAGAGGATGTGTGAAACAGCTTGAAGTTTGTGGTTTTTTTTATTGTCGTATTCAGTTCCATAGATGGAAAAGAACCAATAAGAATTGGAAGTTGAGGTGTTGGATTGATTCGGGTTCATCCTCACTGGGTAACTGCGCTAGCCACTTTCAAAGCCCCACTTATTTCACAGAGGAGTTATGGATAAAAATGGAAAAGGGAATCCTATATAAATGTATACACTGTCTTTGCTTATGGAAGAAAGACTATACAGTAGTTACAAAAAGTCTACACACCCTGGTTAAAATGCCAGGTTTTTGAAATGTAAAAAAAAATCAGACCAAGATAAATCACTTCAGAATTCTTTACAACTTTATTATAACATATAATCTGTACAATTCAATTGAAAAACAAACTGAAATCTTTTAGGGGGAACCTAATAGTGGGTGGAAAAGACATTTAATCCATGCTTTCTCTTAAGACTTTTGGAGGGGATTAGTGTTCCACATAACTGTCCTATCAATGAAGAATTAAAAGAATGATCAAGACACCTTCATTCTTTGTATGTGCTTTTCCAGTGAAACTGCCTAAAGCAGATTTTGTAATATATTTGATTTGTATTAAAACTGTAACCATAAAATTGGGAGGCATTACAAAAGCAATAAACTGAACAAACATTTAAAATCAATATCTAAAAAAAAAAAGTCCAACCCAATAGGTTTTCCCCACCCAAGTGCTGCCAGGAGAAGGCTGCCCATAAACACTAATGTTTATCATTAGCAGCTTCTCCGTCTAATAGGAGAAAGAACCAGAGACCCTGCCAGCTCTTCTCTGCCTTCCTAACATACCTCACGTGCAGTGGTGGGATTCAGCCAGTTCGCACCACTTTGGCAGAACTGGTACCATTTTTTTGTTGCCCAGGCCCAGAATGGACTTCCGGAAGTGGCATCCACACAGAGAACCGGTTGTTCACATATTTGAATCCCACCACTGCTCATGTTTCTCAGTATCCAAAGACGGTGAAAATTGCTACATGTTTTAAATTAAGTTAGCATTGCCATTTTACTTTGCCTATTTTATGGCTTGTCATCTGCTACAACGTCATCTGGATAACAACGAGGAAAAAATAAAACCCTTTAAGTCAATTGGCAAGTTAGGATAGGTTTGAATGGAAAGCAACGGCTTTAATGTATCTGAGGTAACTGTAGAGGATTTTGATGCTATAATTTTATCCCTAAACGAGAGTATGCTTCGCAGAGTTCATTGTGAATTTGAGTGTCAGCATATGCAGTGTAAAAATTACATTTTTATAATTTAGATAATGAAAGACAGAGAACATGGATACCTGCCAGGGGTGGGAGACACAAAGTTGCAGTTGGCAAAATGTGTCAGTATTTAACAATGCAGACGGCTTACATCACAAGACAGAAATACATAAAGTCAAGATTTATATTATGACTCACTGTGGCAGATTAGAATTGTAATAATTTTAAAATAAGTGAATGCAGAAATAGTCTTTGGGTTTTGGATTACATTTTGCTCACTACTGGAATAAAGAGTGTTTTATTAGTTCCATTGAAGAAAAGAAAACATATTTCAGTTTACTTCAGAGAATAAAACATTAATTTCCAAAGGTTGTTTTGGTAAGTTCATACTGTACCTTGATATGAGAGATAGTGTAAGAAATAATTAGGAATTGTGTTTTACATACAGTTTGAGAGGTTTATAATAGTACAACCTGTTCATAAATCATTTATGCACATTATTTATTCATGGTATAGATTTTTGTTTCCGATAATACCAAAGGCACAGGAATGAAACTACGTTCTCTTCACACTTGAAGAAAATATAAATAAAAAACATTTACTGTACTAATGACAAGTCATAGCTAATTTTTAACTTGATCACTAGATGCCACTATTGATCCACAAAATTTCCTGTGTGCTTTTGAGAAATATTTACAATATAAATTTACAGAAGCTATTAAAGTGATATAAACGTTTTTAGTGCTAAAATATGTGAGTTTTAATCTTTGAAATAAGAACACTTTAAACAGATTAATATTTAGTTGTAAATAAGTTACCATAACAGTAAAGCAAAAAAGCCCAGTCACTTGATCCGGTGAAATCTTTAGCCAAACACTGTCAATTACTGCTGCCTCCTTGAGTCTGGTATCTTCCAGATGTGCTGGATTATGTACCAATATCCATAGAAAAGTATTGTATCAGCTGCTGATACTTCAATTAGAAAGGCACATAGCCCTTGTGATAGGTATGATTTTTGTTAATAGTTTATAATGGAATCCTGTACAGGTTAAGTCTCACCACATTAACTCATATAACCTATATTTCACTATTTTGGGGACGGTGAGGTCTGCATTTTTCAAATGCAGAATGTTCAAAAATTGGGCAAAGTGAAGACAAAAGTATTTTTGATCTACTTTATGATTAGATATAAATTAATTAATGCATTTATATGTTCCGGGTATTTAAGCATTGTTCCCTGCTACAGTCAAAGTTTTAGGGTTAGAAGTTATGTATTTTTGTACTACAAGTAATCCTCAATTTATAATAGTTCATTTAGTGACATTTTAAAGTTACAACAGCACTGAAAAAAGTGAGTTATGACCATTTTTCACACTAACAACTGGTGTAGCATCCCCATAATCATGTGATCAAAATTCAGATGCTTGGCAATTGGTTCATATTTATGACGGTTGCAGTGTCCCGTGGTCATGTGATCCCCTTTTGCGACCTTCTGACAAAGTCAATGGGGAAGCCAGATTCACTTAACAACTGTGTCACTAACTTAACATCTGCAGTAATTCACTTAACAACTGTGGCAAGAAAGGTCATAAAATGGGGCAAAACTCACAACTGTCTCTCTTAGCAATATAAATTTTGGGCTCAATTGTGGTCAAGTTGGCAAGTACTATAAAATGTGTGTGGGGGTTTCTTGTTGACATTTTTAAAACAAAACTTTTTATTTTTATTGCTAATTGATCAGGAGTGTGTGGACAGGCAATCACAAATGTTTTCTGTGCTGCTGTAAATACAGGTAGTCCTCGACTTACAACAGTTCATTTAGTGACTTTTCAAAGTTACAACGGCCCTGAAAAATGTGACTTATGACCATTTGTTTCCCAATTATGACCTTTCCAGCATCCCCATGGTCATATGATCAAAATTCAGATGCTTGGCAACTGGTTCATATTTATGACCATTGCGGTTTCCCAAGGTCATGTGATCGCCTTTTACAACCTTCTGACAAGCAAGTCAATGGGGAAGCCAGATTCACTTAACAACTGGGTTGCTAATTTATCAACTGCAGCGATTCACTTAACAACTATGGCAAGAAAGGTCATAAAATAGAGCAAAACTCACTTAACAAATGTCTCACTTAACAACAGAAATTTTGGGCTCAATTGTGGTCATACGTTGAGGACCATGTCAGGGCCCACTTCAAAACCTCATCCCAAGAAAGCAGGACTCTTGGAACAGTTTCATTCCAAAAGGAACTTTTATTAGGAGAAGCTGATAGCAGGCATAGAAGGCAGGATCTGAGGGTTTCCCACTCAGATCAATAGGTTAAAAGAGACCCAAGCAAACCCCACCCCAATATTCCATCTGGTCAGTTTAAATGAGCCAATCCCCAGGTGTTACGTCGGCTGTGGGAATGGAGCTGATAACGGGGTCCGTTCCCATGCTTGTGAAGATGTTGTTAGGTCTTCGCACCTTCTCTTATGCAGCGAGAGATAAGCCAGATGGCCGGAGGCACATTCCTTTCTCACCCCAGGTTGACATCAAGGGAGAAACAGTTCAAAGAGTAAGTATGTAGAAACAGCGGAAGGGATACATTGTAGCAAAGCAGAAGAATATACCACAGAGCCTCCCTCCCTCCCTCCCTCTCAGGAGAATGGCAGAACCCACAGAAAGAAATGGAAAGAATTGAAATAGATTCCTCCCCCAGGAAAGGAATGGGTTCTGACATCCTGCCCCCCTTAGAAAAAAGAGAGATCCACCTGTAGGAAATAAAACAGAAAAAAGGGAGACAAAGATTAGTCTGGTTTATCTGGATATGCAGCGTGAAATTTACTAAGTAATCTGGGGGCTCTAATATGACGTTTCTGTACCCACTCATTTTGGGAAGGAGACAGATGTTTCCACGCTACTAGATATTGAGTGGAACCATGGTGCTTCCTGGAATCTAGAATTTCCTTTATTTCAAAGTGTTGTTCACCTTCTACCATGATTGGAGGAAGGGAAGGAGCTGCAGCTGGCCTTAAGGGTGATTGCAGTTCGCGTTTCAGAAGGCTGCAGTGAAAAATTGGGTGAACCTGTCTGAGCGTCTTTGGGAGCTCCAATTCTACTGTGACAGGATTGATTATTCTTTTAATGGGAAATGGTCCCACAAATTTTGGTCCTAACTTCTCTGAAGGCTGCAGGGATTTTAGGTATTTTGTTGACAGGTAAATTTTCTCTCCTACTTGAAACGGTTTGGTCTCTTATCTGCCTGGAATTTATATGCTTCCCTAGCCTCGTCTAAAGCCTTTCTTACAACCGGCTTACAATTCTGTAATTGTGCAATCCATTCCTTCAGGGAAGGGATGGTCAGTTCGCTCGATGGAAGTTCAGGCATTGGGTTGAAGCTTTGTCCCATTGCCACTTGGAAAGGAATGTAGCCTGTGCTGGAATGTACTGCGTTGTTATAAACGACTTCTGCGAATGGGAGTAGTTCGGTCCAGTAGTTGCTGGTAGTTAATGAAGCATGTTAGGTACTGCTCCAGTACTGAGTTCGACCGTTCAGTCCCACTATTCGTCTGTGGATGATGATTAGATAACAACCCCTGAGTGGTCCCCAAAAGTCTCAGGAATGCTTTCCAAAACTCTGATGTGAATCGTACTCCTCTATCCGATATGATTCGTTGTGGGGCCCCATGAAGTCGATAAATATGTTGGACAAACAGCTTTGCAAGTGTCTTTGCATTGGGGATTTTTTGGCATGGGATAAAATGTACTTGTTTAGAGAACAAATCCGTCACAACCCAAATGACTGTGTTCTCCCCACTTTCCGGTAACTCCACAATAAAATCTATAGAAATTTCTTTCCAAGTTGCTGATGGGGTCGTTACTGGTTGCAACAAGCCTGGGGTCTTCCCTTGTCTTCTCTTAGCTGCAGCACATATCGGACAACTAGCCATGTAGCTTTCAATGTCCTTTTTTATCGACAGCCACCAAAACTGCTGTTTCACTAGGTGTAAAGTTTTTACGAATCCAAAATGACCAGCTAATTTTGAATCATGGCATAGCTGCATAAATGTCAGTCTCTGGCTTTTTGGGATGTACATCTTCCCTCCCATCCATAGCAAACCATCAGTCATGGTGCATAGGTTCTTGTGGCTTAGGAACCATTCGTTGGTTTCTAGCGCTTTTTTAAATTCAATTCCTGCTTGGCTTGCTAGGGGCTTCTGGAGTTTGGCTTGAGCTCGGGTGGTGACTTGCGCTGCTAATTGTTTTGATGGCATGAGTGGGTCTGTTATCTCTGTTCTGTTACTGTTGTATTGGGGCAATCTGGACAATGCATCAGCTAAGAAATTCTTTCCTCCCAGTAAGTGCGTTAGAGTGAAGTTAAATCGGTGGAAATACTGCGACCACCTCGCTTGTTTAGGGGTTAGTTTTCTGGGCATCTTTAGGGCTTCTAGGTTCTTGTGGTTGGTCCATACCTGGAAGGGGATTTTGTTCCCTTCCAGGAAATGTCACCAGGTTAGAAGGGCCCATCAGACAGTATAAGCCTCCTTCTCCCAGACTGTTCACCTTTGCTCTGTCTCTGTGAGTTTCCTTGATGTGTATGCACAAGGTTGCAATTTCCCTTCATCATTCTCCTGCATCAGTACTGCCCCCACAGCTACGTCGCTGGCATCAGCCTGAATCATGAATGGTTTATCAGTATCAGGGTGTCTTAGAACTGGCTCTGCAGAAAATAGTCTTTTCAGTTTTTCAAATGTGGTTTGACATTCTACCATCCATTTCAAAGGCTGGCTTGGCTTCAGCTTTGGTTTTTAGTAAGTTAGTAATTGGTAACACAATCTGTGCAAAGGAGGGGATGAATTGCTGGTAAAAGTTAGCAAATCCAAGGAAACTTTGCAACTGCTTCCTGGTGGGGGGCGGGGCCCATTCTAATACAGCTCGGACTTTCTCAGGGTCCATCTCTATGCCATTTGGCAAGATGCGATATCCCAGGTAGTCAATTTTTTCTTTATGGAATTCACACTTAGAAAGTTTGACATACAAGTGGGCTGCTCAGAGTTTTTTCAATACAGCTCTGACTAATTTTATATGCTCCTCTTTTGTTTCAGTAAATATCAGGATATTGTCCAGGTAAACAAGCACCTCTTTATATAGGTGCTCTTGGAGCACGTCGTTTATTAACTGCATGAACACTGCAGGTGCCCCTTGAAGGCCGAAGGGTAGGACTCTGAACTGGTAACATCCTAAGGGACAATTGAAGGCTGTTTTCCATTTGTCTCCCTCTTTAATGGTTCCGATAGATGAAACCAGTCAAAAGAACTTCAAGGCAAGAAATTCGTCCTTAAAGAACATTTTATTTGGAAACAAAATATCAGCACTTACATGGTTGAACCCCAAACTGAAAGTTCCCTCCCCTGATACAAAGTTACAAATTGCAATTCCCACCCCAAACCAAGCTGTCACACATCACATTCCCCAATTACAAAAAACCGCGGGCTTTTCTCCCCCATCCTTCTACCGCCAAAATTCTTCACTCACATTGACCTTGATTATAACCACAGCTGCAATTGTTATGACTAACTAAGAATGCTCATACCTCTCCCTCCCCCCTTTGTCTGTCTACAAAGAAAACCCTAGCTATAGAGTGGAAAGTTACAAAGAAAAACAAAAGTAAAATGCCTACAATTTATTCTGTTGTCACAACGCTGACATTCGGCCCCTCTCAATGAAAGGAGAAATCCTGTAATGTAAACAAAGACATAGATGAAGGAACCCCCCTGGGTTTGTTTGGATGCTTATCATAAAACCTACGAATAAGGCTATCTGCTTTCACATTGGTACATTTCATCCAAGTAGCTTCTGATAACTGATAACCCTTCCATTGTACCAAATACTGCAATTTCCCCTTGTACAGTCTAGTGTCTAAAATCTGCTTCACTTCGTAGTGGGTCTGTCCCGCTACCACCAAGGGTGCAGGGGCTTTCTTGGGAGGGGGTCTCAAAGTCGACTCTCTATAAGGCTTCAGTAAACTACAGTGAAAAATGGGATGAATCTTGCCCAAAAGATGAGGGAGCTTTAACCTTACAGTCACTGGATTCAAAACGCTTACGATGGGAAAAGGTCCCAGGAATTTCGGCCCCAATTTTCTGCTGGGTAACCTGAGTCTCAAATATTTTGTGGATAGATAAACTTTTTCCCCCACCAGGAATTGTCGGTGAGGAGCCCTTTTCCTGTCAGCTTGTTTTTTGTACATTTTTGAGGCTTTTTCCAAAGCTTTCTTTGCATCGTCCCAAATTCCCTTCCATGAAAACGCCCATTGATCTAAAGTCTGAATGGCAGGTGGTTCATGAGGGTATTCAGGTATTGGGACAAAATCCCTCCCGGTGACAACCTTAAATGGTGTAAGTCCTGTGCTACTGTGGACAGTGTTGTTGTAAGCCACTTTGGCGAAAGGCAAGAGATCAGCCCAATTCGTTTGCTGGTAGTCCACGTAACACCTAAGGTATTGCTCCACCATTGAGTTCGCTTTTTCAGCCATCCCATTTGTAGACGGGTGAAAAGCCAATGACAACCGTTATGAAGAACCAATCAGTTTCAGAAAACTCCTCCAGAATTTGGCCGTGAACTGCACCCCCCTGTCGGAGATTATTCTTTTCGGAACGCCATGCAGTCGATAAATATGTTTAAGGAACAGCTTAGCTAGTTTCTGCACTAAAGGGAGACCTGTTTTGGAAAGAGATCAATTACAGTCCATATTACCGTATTTCCCCTACTTTCAGGTAATTCGACAATAAAATCCATAGCAATTTCTTCCCATGGTAGGGAAGGGTCAGCAACAGGCTGCAACAGTCCAGGAGGTTTTCCTGGAATTTTTTTCATCGTAGCACACACTGCACAGCTTTTTATATAGTTCTCTACATCTCCCTTTAATCCTGGCCACCAAAACTGCCTCCATATCAAATGCAAGGTTTTCAAATAGCCAAAGTAACCAGCCTACTTTACATCATGGCTCCACTGGAGTGCCTGCACATGGAGAGATCGAGGCAAGTATAACTTCCCTCCTTTCCAAGCCAACCCATCCTTGTGGGTCAGGATAGCTTGGTGGTTTTTGAGCCATTGGTCCTTGATCAGTTCTTGTTTTAGTTTTGTAACAAGAGGATTGTCAGGTTTAGAAGAGGCAGTAGGGTGTGGGTCTTGTGGAGTCACCTGGGAAATGAGCTGGGGTGTTGACATAATAGAGTCCACAATCTGTTCGCGCTGGCTTTTGTATTACGGTAGTCTGGATAGGGCATCAACCAGGAAATTCACCTATCTCTAGCCATACTGGCTCAGTTAGATGAGTGATTAAAGCTCCTCCCATCAATGAACCATCTGCCTGTTCAAACTTCATGGGGTTAGAAAGCAATCTTGCTCATATGCCCAGCTGTTGAGCAATGGGTAGGCTAATGATGCATTGGTAACACCCTGAATCTACAAGTACTTTTAAGTCCTTTTGAGCTCCAGTTTTTGGAACTATAAGCTTGGCATTTAGGGAGAAAGGTGAGATAGGTTGACTCACCATCGGATCATTTTCTCCCTCGTCATCACTGTCGTAGGGTGTCAGGATGGTGGCTGGGTCAGCGGTGCCCTCTGTCGACTCCTGCATGGGAGTGGCGACCTCAGTGATCTGCTCTTGCATGATTCTGCTCGATTTTTCCTTGGAAGGGGGCTGAGTTGACTTCTTCTTTTCTGATGGGGTCGGGGCGCCTCTTTGCTGAGGAAACAGAATGGGACAAACAGTGGCTCTGTGTCCAGATTGGCCACACCTAAAGCACTTGATCGCCGGGCCAGTAGATGGCTTAGGGGATTCTGTGACCGTAATCACTGGGATTTTCCGCGGTGGCGGCCATCTGGGTTGTTCCAGCTTCGGTCTGGTTTCTGGAAGAGTTGGCTTCTTATAGCGAGCAAGCTCGATGTCTAGCTTCACTGCCATTTGGTACCACTCTTGTAGTTGATAAGGAACCCCTCGATAGATGCAGGCTTGGGATATATGGTCATCTAGCCCCTTTTTCAAGTGATGCACCAGGGAGTGCTCTGGCCATCTCTCAATCCGACCTGCTACTCTCCGGAATTCTCGCACATATTCCAATGCAAGTCTGCCGGCTTGCTTCACCTTGTGAATATATTTCTCGGCCTTGAGAGCTATGGACTCGTCCTCAAATCTGGTTCTCAATCCCTGGATGAAGAGATGGAAGTCCCATAGCTCAGGTGCTTGTTCATTATATAAGTTATTTAGCCACTCAGATGCTTCCCCTTCTAGATTGGCTGTGACAACATCAACCATGGCAGCTGGATCTGGGTAGAAATTATCATTTCGGTTCATATGGGAACGCACTTGATTGAGGAAGAAAATCAACTTCTCTGGATCACCATCAAAAGTGGCCTTAAGAGGTGGCGCCATTATGGGTTGTGGTCCACCTAATTGGTGTTGTCCCCCCAGCTGTGTTTGCACACCCAACTGCTGCTGGCCCCCCAGTGGCTGCTGTGCGCCTAGTGGTTGCTGTCTGTCCAGCAGATTGTGCAGTTGCCCCAGCTGTTGGATCAAGTTGCGTTGAACATCCACATTTGGGTCAGCTCTTTGTGCCGGGCCTGGGCTCGGGTGACGACGGTGGTGATAATTGGGGCTGCATGACCAATGGTAGTAACAATCAGGGCTCTCACGGTACCAGTAGCAATCAGGGCTCCGACGGTATCGGTGATGGTCTGGGCTTCGGTAGCGAGGGCGTTTCTCAGGGCTGTCATAGTGATCCCGCCGTCTGGGGCTTTCGCAATGATGATGCCTGTCAGGAGACCGCGACGAACGACGCTGATCAGGGCTTCTCCGACTGCCAGGACTGTCACAAAGGCGTCTCTTGGGGCTGTCGGAATGATCCTGCCATCTGGATCTTTCGCGACGGTGACGCTGGTCAGGAGACTGTAACAAACGACGCCAATCAGGGCTTCTCCAATGGCCAGGACTGTCACGTCGCGAGTGGCATTCTGGACTCCTTCATGATCGACGATGACCCGGACTGTCGTGCCATGGGTGATGGTGAGGACTCTTCCTCCCCACTGGGATTGAGGTCAATGCTGGCAGCTCCGAACGTGGAGTGGCTGCCCAAGCTCCACCAGTAGGGCTAGGGCTTCTTCTGGGCATAGATTGGCGCCGACTCCGCCGGTCGTCACGCTCACTAGTAGGCAAGGAGCGGGTGACCTGCCCCTTGCTTCCCATTTCTAACCCTTTGAACTTCTCTACCAACTTCTCCACCGATTGGCTGCAGACTGCTGACAGGTACTTCCACTCACCCAAATCTTCTGCTGCTGCCAATCTTTTTGCTCCTCTACGATCAGGAGAGCGTGATTCCCGTGAGGCAACTCCAACTCAGCTACTCTTGAAGAACTCCTCTTCGGTTGGGTTGTCTTGGGATGCTTAGAATCTCCACCAGGCAGGATCCATTCCGAAGACCATAATAGCTCCCACATTTTGGGTCTCGCTCCTGCTGCCAGAACTTCCAAACCCACTTTCTCCAACGACGCAAGGGCTTGCTCTCCCTCCGCATGGTCAGGGTGCTGCTGGTGGGTGCTTCTTTTCTCTCCATATTGAGATCTTCCCTGAATCTTTGTCAACCTCCCTCCTGGTTTTGGGAAGGTGACTGGAGCTCAGGACCCCAATGATGTTAATGTAGATGGGAGTTTTGGGTTAATGTCATGGTTCTGATAGATGAAACCAGTCAAAAGAACTTCAAGGCAAGAAATTCATCCTTAAAGAACATTTTATTGGGAAACAAAACATCGGCACTTACATGGTTGAACCCAAAACTGAAAGTTCCCTCCCCTGATACAAAGTTACAAATTGCAATTCCCACCCCAAACCAAGCTGTCACACATCACATTCCCCAATTACAAAAAAACGCGGGCTTTTCTCCCCCACCCTTCTACCGCCAAAATTCTTCATTCACATTGACCTTGATTATGATCACAGCTGCAATTGTTATGACTAACTAAGAATGCTCATACCTCTCCCTTTCCCCTTTATCTGTCTACAAAGAAAACCCTAGCTATAGAGTGGAAAGTTACAAAGAAAAACAAAAGTAAAATGGCTACAATTTCTTCTGTTGTCACAACGCTGACATCCTGATTCTGTAATACGCCTCCCTTAAGTCCAGTTTTGAAAAGATTTTTCCTTTCAACAGGTGTGCTAGCATGTCTTTCATCAGAGGGAGGGGGTAGAGGTTACTCTCACTTACTGTGTTCAGAGATCTATAGTCTACGCAGAGGCAAAGAGTCCCATCTTTCTTTTCACGAAATAGCACAGGGGCTGCGGTCTAAGGCTTTGCCGGTTGGATAAACCCCCTTTCCAGATTTTTGTCTATGAACTTTTGCATTTCCTCTAGCTCCCATGGGCTCATGGAATACAATTTTGGCTTAAGTAATTTCGCCCGTGGGAGTATCTCAATAGAGCAGTCTGTGGGTCAGTGGGGGGGCAGTTCGTCAGATTTCTCCTCGCTGAACACTTCCGCTAGATCCCGATATTCCTTTGGTATGTCCTCTAACTCCTTTTCCCCCATCACCGCTGTGGTTTCAGAAGAGCTTTCCACATTCCGGGGTTGAATTGGGACTCTTACTTTTGCCTCTGCATCTGGGAATCTCAGTTCTCCTCTCCTCCAGTCCACCCATGGGTTCCACTTGGTCAGCCACACCATGCCCAAGATAAGGGGGCATTCCATGCCAGGGGTCACTACAAACATCAGAGTCTCTACATGATCCCCTATGGTGAGCTGGATGGGTAACATGGCAAGAGTAGCCGGTGCCCCCCCCCCCTGCAATGGACCCATCTAACTGACTGAATGAAATTGGTTTCTTCAGCCTCCTCACCAGAATCTCTAAATTCCCCACCAAGGTTGGGATTATGAGGCAGCGAGTGCAGCCGGAGTCTATTAGGGCACTGACCGCAACCCTCTCGGGCATTCTGGAGCTAAACAGTTCTACGGTTCTGGTGAGGGGTGCGATGGGTCCACTTACCAAGGGTTCATCCTCCGAGTTGTTGTCTAATGAATCAGGTGGCTCTCCTGGTGGTGTCAGAGTTCCCTGCCTTGATGGAGTTGGGAACTCGATGACCTCCACACTTTTCATAGCCGTCTCCTTCAGTTTCATCGGAGTCTTTCTGGGCTTTTCCCCTGGAGCTCGGTCAGGCTTCTGGACGGGGGTCTTTGAGTGGCACTCGGCGATACGGTGTCCCTCCTTCCCACACTAGAAACACCCTGTTGCTCTCGGGGCAGCAGGGGCTTGCTTCATTGGCTCTCGGGGTGACTCCGCCAGCGACTTTCCCCAGGATCTCCCCCCGCGTCGTTGCCTTCTGGCGCGATCGTTCTCTGCTTCCTCAGCCAGGATGTACCAGTCTTGGTCTGGGTCTCCCCAAGGGATGCAGGCGTAATACAGATCATCGTTCAGGCCATCCTTGTAATGCCCAACCAAGATATCTTCCAGCCAGTTCAGCTTGCTGGCCAGGGCTCGGAATTCTTGTGTGTATTCTGCTATGGGTCGTAGCCCCTGTCTGACAGTTTTGATGTGCTCCCACACTTTCCAATCAGCCAAGGGATCTTCAAATCGGCATCTGAGAGCCGCCATGAACTGATTGAAGTTTTGCAGTTCTGGGGCATCTGTGTCATGGAGGTCTACCACCCAGTCTGCTGTGTCGCCATCTAGGGCTGTTTGTATGATCTATTCGACTGCGGTCATTAGGTATTTCATGACCATATTCTTCCATGGTGTTTAGCACTTGAGTCAGGAAAAACCCCAGTCGGTGTGGCTCTCCACAGTACCTTACTCCTAATGGTGGGAACTTTCGGATGGATCGATGTCCCCTCCTTCTCCAGTGTCAGTGGCCATCGCTGTTGGCTGGTGCGGTTCACCCGGGGTGGCTGCGGCTGTAGCGACAGCTGCTGCTTCCATGGTGCCGGTGGAAGGGCCTGGGATAGCTGGTTTGCCCCCCCCCTTCATCCGTCCTTTCGGCTGAGCCTGGGTTGGCAGTGACTTAGTATGGGTCAGCTTTCTCCTCCTTCATGGAATTGAAGGCGACCCTCAGCATGTCGATGGCTTGCTCCAGGAACCGGTTGGAATGGGGCATCCGGTCTTCCTCGTCTTCACTGAGGCGAAGCGACCTCTCCATCTCGATTTTCCAACCCGGCTGGTGACTGCCACGTCTGAGTGTCACTTTCCTGGATTTCTTCTCCCAGTCTTCCTTCTTCCCGATGCCCATCGACCACCTTGGTTTGTGATGGTGTTCAGCGAATACCACCTCATCTGATGAGCTCGAGGATTGAGAACTGTATCGGCTGGGCTCTGCCTGGTGGGAGAACTCTCCCCCCCCATGGCAGGTTCTTTCCTGTACGATATCAGACATCATTTGCTTAGCCCCCCGGCAAGGGTCTTCCTTCCAGGTTGACTATTATTGCAGATCCTGCCTAATGTCAGGGCCCACTTCAAAACTTCATCCCAAGAAAGCAGGACTCTTGGAACAGTTTCATTCCAAAAGGAACTTTTATTAGGAGAAGCTGATAGCAGGCATAGAAGGCAGGATCTGAGGGTTTCCCACTCAGATCAATAGGTTAAAGGAGCATCAAGCAAACCCCATCCCAATAGTCCATCCAGTTAGTTTAAATGAGCCAATACCCAGGTGTTATGTCGGCTGTGGGAACAGAGCTGATAACGGGGTCCGTTCCCATGCTTGTGAAGATGTTGTTAGGTCTTTGCACCTTCCCTTCCACAGCAAGAGATAAGCCAGATGGCCGGAGGCACATTCCTTTCTCACCCCAGGTTGACATCAAGGGAGAGACAGTTCAAAGAGTAAGTATGTAGAAATTGTAGCAAAGCAGAAAACATACCACAGAGCCTTCCCCCTCCCCCTCAGGAGAATGGCATAACCCACAGAAAGAAATGGAAAGAATTGAAATAGATTTCCCCCCCCCCCAGGAAAGGAATGGGTTCTGACAGACCACTTGTGGCCCTAGACCAAAAGTTAAAACTAGTAAATTGAATAGTAACCAAAAGCTATTTTACAATAAAGGATGGGAATCAATATGGTCTCTGAACTGCACACCTGTCTGTTGAGACTCATAGAAATGGATGAGAACAATTTCCATAATTAAAAAAACCATGGATTTCTACTATTGCAAAATTGCACAAGTTGGAAAACCAAGAACCTAGTTGTCTGCAAATGGGTGTTTTAAGTGACATTTTACATCAGTTTATTCCCACATGGAATTTATAAGAGTCACTGCTACCCTGACCCACTATCCAGCATGTTTTTTTTAACATTCCTGAATTTGTTGATTAAAACATAGTATTTATCTAAAGTCCCAGCCAAATTACCCATCTTCTGCTAAACCAGAATGATTCAGTCCCTGATATTCCTACAGTAAACTAAATGCTAAGCTGACATTTTTGCAAAAACCACTCCAAGATGAGAGATGACTTTTTGCCTACTCCACCCAGTGCAAAAATGCTTGCCCATTCTCTTACATTCTGAACAAGATGTATAAAAAGGCCTGCCTAAGTTATTACTATCTCTGATTCATGCTGAGAAGAATAATATGCTCTCTTTTATGGTGGTGGGCTGGAGGGAGTGGAAAGCAATAAGTGATTCATTTCTGTGTCTACTGCTGCCTTCCACAACATGATGATTGACAGATGTTGGGCTTCTGCTCCCATTATATGCAGCCAAAGTCATGTAGGCTGGAAATGATGAGTGTGGTGGATCTGGCAACAGTTATCCATGCCTTGATCATGTCTCAAATTAACCACTGTATGTACCCTATAGGAGAGCCACCCTTGAATGTCCAAAAGCTAAGCTGCTAACTTGTGCACAATAGGAACATATGCCATCCATGTAAAAAGTTTTGCATAGGTTGTCAATTGATTTCCAGCACAGTTCAAGGGATTAGTTGTAATCTTTAAACCTAAATGGCTCAATGCCTGACTATTTGATCCAATTACCCTTTTTCCCAATATTGAATAATGTCATTGTTCTGTTTCTTGCGTTGGTAGGCATTGAAGAGGCAGGACTCACAAACAGGTACTTCTTTATTCACAGCTAAACAGAACTCAGTACAAAATGGCTCCGCCCCTTTTTATACATTCAGCCTGGGGCATCGCCAGCCAATCATTGCAATGTATTTTCCCACTCAATTGCATGCTAGTTATTCTTTGCAGACAGCAAGTCTGACCCAGCAGGCCACGTGGTCTGCTGAGTGTTCCGGTGCAGCTCCCTGCACCTGTTCTCAATTAAGCCCTCCCCTCTTGGTTCAGGAGCAGATACGTAATATTTTACAATACTACAAGCATTCCTTCACAATGTACATTATAACAAACAATAATACACAACATTATATTTCCATTTCAATACAGTATAACAGACAATAATACACAACATTATAGGTCTTCCATTCCCTTGGAACATATATAAGCACCTCCATTATACTTATAATTAACACATAAGCATTTACATTTTTACAGCCAGAGACCTTACATAGTCCCTTAAGAACTTCAGTGGGCCTTTGGCCCACTCTGATCATCTCAGAGCTGCTGCAAGCGCCCGATCTGCAAGCTCGCCTGCCAGGCTTGGCAGACCGGGACTTTGGGACCCGTTTGATACGGGTGAACCCAGGTCGTTAAGGCTGGCCTGTTCTGGTAGACCCAAACCTTTGTCCATTTGACTTTGGCTGGCCTGTTCCGGTAGGTCCAACCCAGAGTTCCGCGGTGGGGTGGAATTCCTCTGATCGGCGTAAACAACCGGTTGAAAACACTGTCCCGTTGGTGTCACACCTGAGGTTGAAGCGGCATGGAAAGCCGATTGAGCGCAATGTCCCATGGATGTGGTGCCTGAGTCAGGAGCCGCCTCATTGGCAAACCCCCCATTTGGTGATTACGGTGTCCCGCTGTCACTGAGCAGCTGAGCTTCACGATCAGGATCGTGGGCTTCCTCCCCCCCCCCCCGAGAGCAGAGCAAGGAGCGGAAGAGTGGCTAGGTAACCTCCAATGAAGCTGATCAATGTGCCTTCTTAGCACGCGACCATCCTCCAATGCCACTTCATAGGAAAGTGGCCTGATAACCTTGCAAACCACAGCTACCACCCACAGTTTCTGCAGCTACATCCCCTGCATGGAGGGGGGACTCAGGCAAATCCTGAATAGACAGGACGTGGTTGGCCAGTGCAGGATCAGGCTCTACTTGTTTTAAAGGCAATCTACTAAGGCTGTCTGCGTGGCCCATTTCTTTGCCGGTTTGTGAACCAGACAATAGTCGTAAGCAGAAAGGAATATTGACCATCTCAACATTCTAGGAGAGATGATCTGGGGTGTCTGCTTGTTCGTTGTGAACAACCCCAGAAGTGGCTTGTGGTCAGTGAAGACCATAAAACGGCGGCCATACAAGAAGTCGTGAAACTTCTTGATGCCAGCCACGATTGCCAGTGCTTCTCTATCTATTTGCGCGTAATTGCGCTCAGCAGTAGATAGAGTCTTTGAGTAATAGGCTATAGGAACTTGTGTTCCATCAGCCCTAAGGTGACTTAAGACAGCCCCTATTCCATAAGGGGATGCGTCACAAGCTATGCTTACTGGCAACTGCTCATTGAAATCAGCTAACACCGCATTAGAGGACAACAATGCCTTAACCTCAGCAAAACTCCTCTCGTGGACATTTGTCCACTTCCATGGGGCCTGCTTGTCCAAGAGCCAGTGTAACGGCTCTGCCACTGCGGCCTTGTGGGGGAGGAAGGCATGGTAGAAGTTGAGAAGTCCCAGGAAGGCTTGAAGCTCTCCCTTTGTTTTGGGACTGGGTGCCTGCTGAATTGCTTTAAGCTTTGATTCAGCAGGATGGATGCCTTCGGCATCAATTCTAAAGCCCAAGAATTCCGTGGAAGTGACTCCAATCTTGCACTTCTCTTGTTTGAGCTTCAGCCCCGCTTCGCGGAAACGCCACAAAACGGCCCAAAGCCTGTCTGCCAAGTTTTCGACTGACTTCCCTGAGATGAGGACATCATCGAAATATGGGCAGACCCCTGGAATATTATGGAGTGTGCGCTCCATCACGCTCTGAAATATGCCAGGGGCTACATTCACCCCAAACTGCAGCCTTCAGACCTTGAAGGCTCCCCGGTGAGTCACAATCATTTGGGCCTCTGCTGTGGCGTCGTCCACCGGCAGCTGCTGATAGGCCTGAGCCAAATCTAGTTTGGCAAAAATACGCCCTCCCTGTAGAGATGCCAGAATATGGCTGACTACAGGCACCGGGTAGGAATGCTGCTGGAGAGCTTTATTTAATGTGCATTTGTAATCAGCACAGATTCTGACTTCTCCGTTGGCCTTAAGTGGCGTGACAATGGGGGTTTCCCATGGACTGCTGTCCACAGGTTCCAAAATGCCCTGCTGAAGCAATTTATCCAGCTCTGCATTTATCCTTTGCTTGAGAGCAAATGACACCCGACGAGGCTTAATCCTGATCGGTGCTATTGAGGGATCTAGCCTTAAAGCAATAGGAGGCCCTTTGTATGCCCCTAACTCTGGGCTCAAAACATCAGCAAACTCCTTACAAACCTCTGCAAGGCTTGCCGTTTGCAAACTGTTTAACCCAGTCACCTGGATGCCTAGTGCATCAAACCAATCGAGTCCAATCAGACTCGTGCAGTTGCCCTCAACCACTACGATGTCCAACGGACCCTCGAAATTCCTGAATTTCACACTGAGTGTGGCCTCCCCCTTGACTCTGACTCGGAAATTCTGGAAATCGGTCAAGAGGAGATTCGATGGCCTGAGCTTAACTCAATAGCCGCTTTTACAGCAAATCAGTCCCAGGTTTTTTTTTAGAAATTATGGACAGAGCAGAGCCCGTGTCCAACTCCATGTCTAAGGGAACCCCCAGCAGTTTGACTTCAAGAAGAAGCTTTTTTTTCAATGGCCGGTGGGCACCTGTTCTAAATATGCTTCTCCTCGTCGCGCAAAAACCCACCCGGTTCTGACTGGGGACCCCGGTACCTTTCTGAGGCAATTCTTCCCATGGATGGTCTTTTGTGCGACCCAAACAAACGGCGGCGATGTGGCCTTGCCTGCCACATGCCCGGCAAGTTGCGGTGCGGAACCGGCAGTTGGCCCGCTTGTGGCGGCCTCCACACCTGATGCATCGAGGGAAGGAAACTGCCTTCTCAGGAAGCCTGTGGGGCCTCCTTTCTTGCAGTTGCTGTAACCTCGCTGTCCGACTCGGAGTCTTCAACTCTCTCGGCGTCCTCTTGGTGGATGGTTCCGGGGCTTGGAGGGTTCTTCGATAGCTGCAAGGCCTTAACAGCTCCGCCCGCTGCTTCTTCGGCCGTTACCTCCCTCAAAACGTCTTGGAAGGAGACCGTTTCTCTGGCGAATATCTTCTGCTGAAGTTTGCGGCTTCTTAGACCACAAACGAGCCGGTCTCGTAGCCGCTCTTCCAGATCCTTAAATTTGCACGGCCTTGCAGCTTGTCGTAGAGCAGCAATGAAGTCAGCAGCGGACTCCCCAGGATACTGGTCCCGCTGTTCAAAAGCATGTCGCCAAGCTATGACCGACAGCTTCAGCTCAAAATGTTGTTTGAGCATTCTTTTCAGCTCTGCGTAAGTGATGGACTCCAAGGGTACTGGAGCAACCAGGTTCTCCGTGATATTGAAGGTTTATTGACCACAAACGCACAACAGCATCGCGGCCTTCAGTCCGTCCTCCTGAACCTGGTTGACTCTGAGATAATTTTCCACCCTAGCAACGTAGGAGCTCCATCGTTCTGGATGCTTGACGTTGAATTCAGAAAGATGACCAATCTTTGCCATGGTGTAATGTTGGCGGCCTATTCAATGCCTCGTGCTGCGCAGGCTTCCTAAGTGGTTCCAGGACAACTCCTAGCGGTACTCTCCTCCAGCGATTCCGGACTGGCAGGCAGAGCAAAGGAGGTTGGAATGCCGTACTTCTCAGCATCTTCAAGGCTTTCTGTGGTGAGTCAGCACTTGACTTTTGCAGCAGCACGATCCCACCTTCATTGCCAATGTTCTGTTTCTTGCGTTGGTAGGCATTGAAGAGACAGGACTCACAAACAGGTACTTCTTTATTCACAGCTAAACAGAACTCAGTACAAAATGGCTCCGCCCCTTTTTATACATTCAGTCTGGGGCGTCGCCAGCCAATCATTGCAACGTATTTTCCCACTCAATTGCATGCTAGTTATTCTTTGCAGACAGCAGTCTGACCCAGCAGGCCACGTGGTCTGCTGAGTGTTCCAGTGCAGCTCCCTGCACCTGTTCTCAATTAAGCCCAGTACATAACAGTCATTAGCCGCCATCCCCAGCCCAAAACATAGTTGTTTATGCAAGTATCTCAGCAGCAGCAGCCCCATTTTGGATCCTCAATTTACAAACCAGCAATTACAAACTGCTCTACTACTTCCAGGAAATGTCCAAAGTATCCTCCCATGGATAATTCCCCTGAAAAGTACTGATCATAGGATACTTATCTCAATACTAAGATGCTTAGATATTAAGGTCAGCAGGGAATGCCCTTTTATAAGTATTCTCTTTTTCTTTTTTTTGTAATATTTTATTGGTTTTCCAATTTTACATTTGAGTATTTAAAAAGCAACGTGGTGGCGGGGTTAATCGATAATTCAATAACAAAATCTTTAGTACAAATCTTAGGTTACATTATCAAATATTTCTTCTCTTTTTCCCTTAACATTTACTATCTCATATTCAAGCTAGTACATTTCTAATTGTATCAACTCAATGAAAACATCATTATTATATTTATTGATACATTTTTAGCTTATACATATCTTAATTAGTCTTCATAAAACACTCCATATCCTGTTATTTATTTTTACCTAATTTTTAGTTTCTCATCAATATTCCAATTAACCTTTAATACCCATAATTTTCAAGCTTTGGGTAACCAAAGTTTCCTTTATCTCATTTCATAACAAACTGTAATATCCAAAATACACATTTTACCTATTTAAATGTAATCTTGTTCTATTTCATAAAAAATTTCTATTTCCCACCATAATAAATCATCTACTTATAGATGATAGAATATAGAATATCCCCTTAGATAGATCAAAGCCATTATATATATTGCCTGGGTTAATCAATAAATCAAACATATTCCTGATAATTAATTTTCATTTCCCTTTTAAGTCTGATTTTTCAATATTAAATAAATCAAATCCTTATTTTCCACTAAGATTGTGTTTTCAATCTAATAACCAAAATTCCCCTTATCTCAACATCTCCTTTTAACCCTCTAATTGACAATATAAAATCCCCTCTAATTAATTAAAGCCCCAATTTTTTCAACCTTATTCTAGCTTTCTTCCTTTGCCAACTAGGCTTCCATATCAGCACTTTTAGATCATCAAATACATCTCCCATCATTTTTATATATATTATTTGAATTAACGGAACCATTTGATTGCCAGTTTTCTGGAAGGACTGGCCCATTTGTATTCATTAAATTGTCGCCCTGTTAGTCCAGTCCCCCATATTTGCTCTGATACATTTATCTTCAATTCAATCTATTCTTCTTCTTTCTCAAATTTCTTCTGGTTTGCATAGAAAGTCGTTTCCATTTTCAGTATTGTCAGTTCCTTATCTGAATTATCCATCAGCTGTACTTGTTGGTCAATTGAATCCTCTGTCTTAATATTTAGTTGTTCCAGTTCTTCTGTTGTCTTCTGCATTGTTGATTCTTTAGTTGCAATTAAAATTTGGCTTTGTGCATCTAAGCTGGTGTCTTGGTCTTTTATTTTAGGTCTCATTTTCTCACAAGCTGAGAGAATAGTTCCATGTATTGCTTTTAGCATGGAAAGGATTTTTTTCTGGTCTTCATCCATCTCTTTTGCATGTTTGTGAACAATCTTTCTAGTAAAAGTTGTTTGTTAGGCAAAAGTCAGTAAGGGTTTATATTCACAGTTCAAGTAAGCCAATTTCACTGCCCAGCTGTTCTCTTACAATTGAATCTCTCATTGATAGTGCCAAGGTCAGACAAGTCTTATCTAGGTCTGGGCTATGAGCCAAGTCTCTTTTTAGGAAATAACAAATTGCCATACCAAGCTTCACCACAAGATGTCACTGGTAGCATTTAAGATTTTTAAGTCCCGAATTTTTCTAGGTTCTTTTCCAATTTTATTTCTTTTTTGCAGATAATAACAAAAATTTCCAATAAAAATAGGACACTTTTGGGTCCCCAAGTTTCAGAAGCATGTAAATCCAATTTGATTAGAATTGTTCTTTTTGATGCTTGATTCCCCTGGGTAGTCAGCCGCTGCTATTCTTAGAGGGATAGAAATTCCCTTCCCTCTCTCCTCACAGGGAGAAAATATTTCAAAAAGCTTTTACAGGAAAGTACTTAGGGTAAAGAGAAGATAAAATCTCACCCAGCTTCGTCCGCGTTGCTTTCAATGTGCTTGATAGTAAGTTTGACTTCGGCTGTCAGCAGCTAAGTGATGGGCCATATTGCTACGGCCGATCTTTTTCCCGTCGGTTTGAAAAGCTGCCCCGGATTGAGCAGAAGGGCTGCTACCCTTCTGTGATCAAACGGGGGTCCTCTCCTTGCTCGTCGCCCCTACAGGGCGACTTTTGACCCCTTTCAGGGTCCCCCAGCAGGATAAAACCGGACACTGGAGACGGAGCTCGCCTCCATGCGTCCGCTAATGCCACGATGGCAAACTGGAAGTCCTCAAGTATTCTCTTTTTCTGAGGTCTGTTGGCCATAGAGCAGGGGTCTTCAAACTTGGCCCTTTTATGACTTGTGGACTTCAACTCCCAGAATTCCTCAGCCAGCGTGCCTGGCTGAGGAATTCTGGAAGTTGAAGTCCACAAGTCATAAAAGGGCCAAGTTTGAAGACCCATGCCATAGAGAGATGGCCTTTTGTGTTACTTCTATGCAATGCATACCCTTATGAGTTATGCTATCATATACACTATTCTGGTTTTACAAAGCTTTCTCCTTAAAATTTAATTAATATTGAGGGTACTATTTTTAATTGCTAGCTGTCTTATGAGTGCTCTTTGGGCAGAAAGGTGGAATATAAATTACTTATATAAACAAATATAGTATGGAGTTGTAATCTAGCACATTTGAAATTTGAAATTTCAAATTTTTGAATTTCCAAAAATAGGACATAGGATATAACCATTTCCTGGATGATTATAAAATAAAACATATTGGCTATATGAATGCTGATATCACTCTTGTTTCTAAATTTTTGAGAATAAAGTCTGAATCTCCCCATTAGTATCTAACTTGTCTGTCTGTCAAAAAAATCATTCCATTTCTATTGCTGAAATAAAATCCTGATCCATATACTGACATTTAATTGCATATACAGTAGGTTTAATATGCTTGATATTTACTTACAACAGCCTTTCCCTACCAGAACTATTTCCTTCACTTGTTTAAGGTGCCTCGTCATAAATCAATTTGGTCAAATTGTGAACTCTATCCAAATACATCTCCATGTATCTATGGGTACATCCCTGTGCAAAAATGTCATCCTTCAAACTTCTTCAGAGGGAGGGAGGGATCAATAAATAGCAGACAAGTGAGGAGAGAGGACCTGACAAATGGGTAGTGGGTGGCAATTGGCAGCCAGATTTTCTATAACTAATACTTTATTGAGCCAATTGTTCCCACCTTTAATTAAAAAGAGAGAGGAGTGGAATATAGAATTGAGTTCCCACCTTTGCCTAGAAAGAGATCTTTGTACCTTGCTTGCAAAAAGCTTGTGCTTGGCCATCAGGAAAAGAACTTTAAGCACTGCTTTAGCAGGGATAGGAGAATATTTTGTAACCTCATATTAAATCACTCTGGGCTTACAAATCTCAAAAGTCCCTTTTCAGATGGTTAAGTTCCTTACTATCATTTAAAAATGTGGTCAATAAATTCTGGGTAGGACTTCCTGCTCTACTAGTTAAAACTAAGATCCTAAAGAGAGGATGACAAGAAAAGGGCATGGTAGATAACTTCCATTAGTTGGCTAATTCTCTTGGGTGCAGATAAAGCCTCTTCCTTTTTGTTCTTATTTCTGAAATGGAAAGCTGGTTCCTGAAGCCTCCTCCTCCTTTTTTCACTCTAACCTCCTCCAAAACACTCTGTTGCTACCTTGGTTATGATGATATCACATTGCCAAATGATCTTCTTTAGGAGGGATAGAGCTAAGTTGCAGCCCAACTCTCAAATATTGCTGACCTAGAGATTCTAGCCTTTGGAAGACAGGCTAATTTTTGAATCTGAAATACATTCTCACTTTATATTTTGCATAAATTCAGAATAATTGTGTTAGGGTCCAATTCACATACATATATACAGTTCCTTTATTTCAGACAGAAAAGTGTATGTGGCTTTCCTTTGGGTGAGAGTTTGCTTGGTGTGGCAAGAAAAATACTAAGTCAATATATTTTCTAAAAACTAAGAATGATTTAATAAACTTTAAAGAAAGAAAACCAATTTCTTAATTAGTGCTCTCTTTCTCAGCCTTGTAATCTCCCCATGTGTTGGACTACAACTCAAATGGAGGACAATAAGTTGGAAAAAGTTGGAGAAGTACATGGAGTAATCACATGATTTTAGTAACAGTAAGCAGTAAGGAAAGCAGAAGCTGCTTCCTCCCACCTAGTCACCCTCATCAAAAGAGATTCTGTTTCAAATTATGGGAAAGAACCTGATATGGAATAACAGGCCCAATGGAGATTTATTTTTTTAGACAGCAAATATAAATTTCTAATATTTCACATTGTTTAAGTGCCACAGTTGAATATTGATGAAAGGCTGACAGGTATCACCACTTCCTGATCTCAGGGAATCCTGATTGCAGCAACTGGGCTTAATGGCATTTCACAGATCACAAGTATATAGAAAGGTGAGGTTTAACGCTTGCTTTGATGGCTACTGAAGTAAAATAATTCAAGCTCATCATGTTTTCAGCAGTAATTTAATGTACAGTTTATGTTGGAAGACCTACAGGTCCATCTTTATCATTAGAAAATGGGAACAGTTGGGTTCAAGGATGGATGCTAGAAAGTGGAAGTGTGATGTTAGATGACAACATTATGTAACCCATATAAATTCTTTTGAACCCACCTAAATTAGCTTGCTTCTCTTTACTGAAAGGATAAGTGCTATAGTTTCTCCAGGATTAGATTATGACATACCTACAAAGCAAATTCTGAGTTTCTGATGTTATACTGTAACCTCAAATAGTTATTGTCTTTCTAGGAGAATGAGAGATTTGTGTGGCATCATCTTTTCATAGACCTGAAGCAGGAAGGTATTATAGGTAACCCTGTTAAATGCCCTTTCTTTTGCTGCAAACAAGTACCTATCCTTTTCCTCCCCATTTATCTCTAGGCGAAATTTCCTTTATATTTACATCCTTTCTTGGCCAAAGGAATGTAATTAGATGGGGACTAGACAATTGGAATGGCAGTGATTAAACTTTTATGTAGTCCAGAAATAACTCAAATTAGAATGACTCAGCTCTGGGTCAACATTACAGTGGCTGAGTTTGTATTTTCTAGGCAAAGACTTGGTTGATTTATCAGTCTCTGTTTTTTCCTTATGAAATTTATTTATTAAGTTCATAGGCCACCTGACTCCATCATGTCTTTGGGAAATGTACATTATAAAACAATTTAAAAGGATACAATACAAAAAGAAAATAATTCAGAAAAAAAAAAGAAAAATCTGACACACCAACCATTCCACAAAGGGTTTACCATTCACTCTACCTAAAGTTCTGAGGAGGCTTTCAGGGCTTATTTAAACAAAGTAGGGTGTGAATCATACAGATGTCTGGGATGTTGTTGTTCCAGAGGGCAGATGCTATGATAGAGAAGGCCCACTTATTGAGTTCCAGAGGGAACTCAAGTGTTCCTGGTAACACTTTTTAATCTATGGGACCCAGAGCATGCTGGTATCAGAGCTGTTGTACCTTTCCCGGTCTTTATGATTTTCCTTTGCTTTCCCAGAAGCTTGAACAAACGGACTCCTTTCCCACCCTAACCATACCATCCTAGCTCTGATGCTATGATAATAAAGATAAAAGAGAATACTTGTTTTTTTTCATTCTTCTCTATGACTATGAAAATGTCCTAGCAAGGGAGAGTTCATCATCATAGAAACAATTCCTATCTTACAACCAGTGCTTTTTTTGTAAAAAAAAGAGGTGCCGGAACTCACACATCTCATACAACCCACTTTGCCTACCCTACAAGGTTCCATCCAAAAAAGGTGCCGGAACTCCGTTCTGAGCGTTCTATGAGAAAAAAAGCCCTGCTTACAACTAAATGGTTTAAAAAAGGATGGGATGTTTTGCAATACATAGTGTGCTGTGAACAGGGAGTAGGGAAGCAGAGGGTGCATGTTTCACTCACAAACTAAAACTGTCTGCTGAGAGATATAACAATTGAATGGAGCTTGAATTTTTGAGGTTAGGATACGTATTAATTGAAATTGTTGGGCATTCCAGGTCTATCTTAAAGTTCTTATAAGAACAGAAGAGTTGATACTTCTGTTTCTTTGATGAAAATTACACTCAGAGTGCCAATTATAACTAACACAATTATAACTATGTTATTTGCAATAACATAAAAATAGCTAAAAATTGACAAAGACTAGCTAAGAGGAAGTGGTTAACATAAATGTGAAATCCAAAATGTTTTGATAATTTGATCAGGATCAAAGGAACATCAGCTCTTTAATTATTTAAATATCCCTTTTTTATCCTACAAATATTTTGTATTATTTGTATGCTTTTGTTTAGGAGTAGATTTGTTTCTGTGACTTTGTTTTTATATTTAGATTTTATTTAACGTTTTTGGTCTAGGGACCCCTCAAACGTATTTATGTTAGGTTTCTAGAATATGTTATTTTATTATTTCAAATGTATAGGCTTCTATTCAAATCTTGCAATACAATGATTTTTTTTAAAAAAATACACACAAATAAAATCCACCATAAGACATTAAAAGCAACTTGCTCCAGAGTGACAAAAATGCTCTTCAGTTTGGAGGGGAAATGAATAGAAAAGCAGTATAATTGTTAGGTCCCTGTAGCAAGATCACACGAGAGTACAGGACTATCACTGAGAAGACTTTATTTCCAATGTGAGAAAATGCAATATCTGGTAGCAGTGATACTTATTAATTAGAAGAACCTTCTACCACAAATGAGTGGAAATATAGTTAGAAACTATGAAGTTAGAGCCTGAAAGGACAGGACCAAAGCACTGGATTTAACTCAGAAACAAATTTGTGCCCTATAATTAGTTATCATTCTGTTGCCCTATAATTATATATAATTGTAATTATTTCCCTATAATTTAATATCATGAAAATAACCATCTTATTGGGAAAAAATAATATGTTCAAGATGAAACTGTGTGATTCATACTGTACACCCAAGATAAGAATGTGGAGCTTAAAAAAGATCACGAAAGCAATAATAACTGATTCTTCGAAATCTTTGCAAACAAGGCCCCCCAAAAAATAATATATTTTTTACACACACATACAGGTGTGTGTGTGTGTGTGTGTGTGTGAACAAAAATATATTTGGAAATATCTCTATATTTTTATCTATCATCTCCAAAAGGGTAGCATTTTCATGTCAGATGTGTGCTTCAGCTGAGAAACCTAGGTCAAATTAAACAAATATGTGCTTTCCTTTCCCCGTTCAGAGTGTAACAGAAGTGTACAGGAAGGAGAGTAGAAGCTCTCTCCCACCTCCCATCTTTTCTGCTGAATTGAGCAGCTATAGAAATCAAATAAATAAAATAAAAATAAAATAAAATAAAATCATCCTACAAGATTGCAGAAAGACATAGTACACCAATAGGAGTATGTGCATGTGTATCTGTGTCTGTGTTTGTGAGTGCATGGATGAATGGACAGATAAATAAATGATAGATGACAGATAGAGAGATAGATATTGCAATTAAGAAGAGAAGGTTTACATTTACTCTTTTTTTAGGCTGAAATTTCAGTCTGGATCTAAACTTCCCATGCTCACTTTTGAGCAAAGAAAAAATAGAGTAGGGTATGTACCATGTATTAGGGGAAGATATACTCTGAGCCTTACAACAGCAGGAAAGCAAAGGAAAAATAACTTAAATAGCATTTCTAGTAGTGGAAGTATCTTAAAAGTTCAGTCCTTTGGGAGCTTTTAGCACGTAAATGCAATTAAAATAAAGAGTAAACTGCTATATGAAAGTACCCCTTCATTTCAGCAAATGAAAACTTTTTGCTGAAGACTTACACTTCTGGTATGAACTTTACTCTTTCTCTACAATTTCTTGGTCTCTCCCTCAAATTTAATTCACAATATATTAGAAATCTCTTTTCCTATCATGACTATTATAGTCAATTTTCTGAAATACCAACATTACTTAACTCTTAAGAAAATAACAATAATAAAGAATCTTTAAATATAAGCAAACTACATGAAAACATTTCGTGGTATTTATTATTCTCCACCAAGCTGAAAGACTGACATATAGAACTGTTAATTTCAGCTTTACCTAACTGCACACTTTGATTATCTTGCCCTTGTTTGTCTTCCTTTGACTGGACACTTTGTAAGTCATGTTTATTTAGGGTACTATCTGCCAAATACCATTGATTTAAATGAAAATTATATAAGGAATTTTTAATGTGCCCACTGAAATCAGTAGGACAAGCAAAAATAGGGATATTTTATTCATTAAGATATGCTCATTGATTAAAAAGTGTAGTGCTGTTCTGTTTTTATTTTTGTATTTTTTATATTGTGTTTTTATGTGAGTCAAGGACAGGGTCTTGATTGTGGTGGCATAGAAATATTTTTATGAGATAAATAAGAAATGCATGTGCTTTCTAGTTTTGCTGCTGTTACTTATATACCACCTACCCAAACACACTGCTATATCCTCTTTTGAGAAAAACCAGGGAAGATCTGCCAAGAAACTCTATAAAATGATAATCAGTCTGAGATATACTTGGATTTCTGAAGTTCTTGGGCCAATCTCTAGTTTTGATAGGGTGGGGCATGAGAGGAAATGGCCTTTAGCTGGTTTGAAAAAATACACAGACCAGGTTCCCTTTTCACAGTGCCTTTCAAGTGAAATTGAGAATTTCTGAAACTGCACTTTGCCTTCCAAAAAACTATTTTGCCAGTTGAATTGCCTCTGCATCTTCTAACAATTGTAGAAATCATGAGTTTTTAAAAATTCATTTTAATTGTTAAAAACTGGTGTTTTTCAAACCTGGCAACTTTAAGATGTGGCTGGGGAATTCTGGGAATTGAAGTCCATGCATCTTAAAGTTGCCAAATTTGAAAGACACTGTTTTAAATGCTTCATGGGAAGGTGAGTAGATATCTTTTCTTCTACTTGTCTCTCATATCCCTCTTCTCCTACCCTACCCTCATCCCCATAAAACAACCCATGGTTACCTCTGTGACATGGGGAAAACAGCATTTGTGAATGTGCCTTCTTTCTTACTGTCTCAAGTGGAAGCAGATTACCATGATCCTGTAGGGCTTGTGTTCATAACATCTGGGAATCATTGTGAACAACACTGGAAACTGTGTTTATTCGGTGTCCTATTTTGAAAAGAGACAGGAGTTCCTGCTACAGTTTTAAAAGTGTACAAATATTTAGAGATGGAAGTTCTAAATCCAGTCCTGGGGTGTTTCACCACCAGGCATGGCCTGAGATGCTCTGTCCTTGTGCTGTCTCTTTTCCTGCTTCTTCCCTATTATCCTTTTTTTACCTAGTGCACTAAGTACAATTGTATATATCTGGAAAGCTTATTTTGAACAATGAAGGGTTTTATTAGGTTTGGAGACTTTCTTTCTTTGGGGTAATTTTTCTTTTTTAAGAGAGAGGAAACTCACTAACCAGGATGTGAAAATCTCTCTCTCTCAGTCACTGTCTCACTTGCTCTCTCATCAATCTATCTAAATTTATATAGTTGCCCATCTCACTGAAAGCAACTCTGGGAGACACCCAACCATCGGCAAAGAATAGCTTAAAGATGACTAAAATGTCCTAGCCTTGGGTTTTTAATAACTGTGCAATTCTCTAGAACAAAACAGTAGGCAAACACCTCTGGATGATCACCACTGCACAGCCTTCTGCTGGGGTGCTTATCTATAGAGACCTTTTTGTAGTTCAAAGCATGTCCATGCCTGAAAAGTAACTAAATGCTACTCTGATCTGCTGGAATAAGCCCTTAGGAAACCAACAAAACCATCTCATACCAGTCCCCGGTATTCATGCCTGCAATCCTTCACCCAGCTCTGCTCCCTTTATGATTTGGTCTGCTGCAAAGAATAAGATTCTCTTGCCAGAAGTCCTGAAAAGTTGGAGGTGTTTCTACTCAATAAAAAATGAATTGTGCTTCATGTATTTGTCTGTTTACTTACTAAATTTGTGTTGCTCTCTTCAACAAAAAACAGACAGTTGTTTACAATAGAATAGATTTTAAAACATCAAAAGCAAACAATGCAATCACTTGATTTCAGTAATTATTGACTTGATCTCTACTCAGTTGGACTATTTCAAAGTACTCTATGTAGGGTTGCCTGTAGAGACCACTCTGAAGCTAGCAAATATGTGTGTGAAATGCAAGGCTAAGTTTACTGGCAGAACAGTTTGCCCATTACACAATTACACCTATAGTAATGTTGCAGCATTGGTAGTCAGAAGGCTTGGGGCCCAATTCAAAGCTGGCAATTGCCTTTAAACCCTTAAACATACAACATTTATTAGGCAACACCTGGTGAGTTTTATGTTTTATCTGTTTTATAAATATCTTTTGGAGTTCATAGAATTTAGATGGCTATAATCAATTTGAATGAATGAATGAATGAATGAATGAATGAATGAATGAATGAATGAATGAATGAATGAATGAATGAATGAATGAATGAATGAATGAATCTGCCTATCCAATTTGATAATTGATGGATGGCCCACTGCACGTTTTCCCTTCTGAAGGTCCTGGGTATGGATGGAGGGCAAGCTTTTTGTAATGGTCCCACCAATACTCTTCCCCCATCCAAGATGTGTGCAGCCCTCACCTTGCTCCAATTCTGTGAAAAGATTAAAGCTGTTTTATTTATCCACTTTTAGTACCAGATACCTCCCTGTGGGTTTGGGGGGTGTTATCTTTGCTTTCCATTATTGTTTTTTTTGTTTAGGATATTGTTCTGATTTCCATACATAATAGAATAACAGAATTGGAAGGAACCTTGGAGGTCTTCTATTGCAACTCCCTGCTCTAGCAGAAGACTCTATAGAATTCCAGACAAATGGCTGTCCAGTCTCTTCTTAAAAACCTCTAGTGATGGAGCATCCACAATTTCTAGAATTCCAATGATTGATTGTTTTCACTGTTAGGAAATTTCTCCTTAGTTCCTGGTTATCTCACTTTGATAAGTTTCCATCCATTACTTCTTGTCTTGCTTTCAGATGCTTTGGAGAATAGGTTGATTTCCCTCTTCTTTGTGACAGCCTCTTAAATATTGTAAAACTGCTATCATGTCTTTCCCAGTCCTTCTCTTCATTAGATTAGACATTCCCAATTCCTGTAACTGTTTTAGCCTCCAGTCCCCTAATCATCTTTGTTGTTTTTCTCTGTACTTTTTCTAGGGTCTCAACATCTTTTCTGTATTGTGGTGACCAAAACTAGATGCAGTATTCCAAGTGTGGTCTCATCAGTGCAGCATAAAGCGGCACTAACACCTCACATGGTCTTGATACTATCCCTCTGTTGATGCAGCCCAGGACTGTATTGGCTTTTTTGGCAGCTGCAGCACATTGCTGGCTCATACTTAAGTGGTTGTCCACTAGGACTCCTAGATTCCTCTCACCTATTGATCAAAGTACCAACTATTTTATACCTGTGCATTTGGTTCTTCTTGCCTAAATGTAAAACCTTACTTTTCTCACTACTGAATTGCATTTTATTGGATAGGGCCCAGTCTGTCAAGATCAATAAAAGCGAATATTTGTAGCTCAGAATTGAAATGAAGGGTCCTTGATGGTCTCTGAGCTTGATTATTTTCTTGAAGATGTTTCATTACCCAAACTAGGTAACATCATCAGTACTAGTGGAAAACAACCAATCTCAGAGAACAACAAGGACCCCTCTGTCAAGGTCCTTCTTGATCTTGAGCCTATCTTCCACAGTGTTAGTAATTCCTCCCAGCTTGGTATCATCTACAAATTTGATGAATTCGCCTTCTATCTTCTCATCTAAATCATTTGTGAGGAAGTTGAGGAATACTGGGCCCAAGACAGAATCTTGAGGTATTCCACTGCATACTTCCCCTCCCTTTAGATGTAGCTCCATTAAGAACTACACATTGAGCGTGGTTAGGAATCCACCTGATGGAGATGTTTTTCTGTTGTTAGTTTTTATTTTGTTTTGTTTTTTAATTTGTTTTTGTTATTGTTTTCTTTTTGTTGGTTTACTTTCTGGGGCAAATTATAAGAACTACAAAATAATGTAAAGCCACAAACTGAAGTTTGCAGATTTCATGTAAAATGGCATAATCTGTTTTCTGAATCAGAGAGAAGAAGCCAGACATAGAGACCACAAAGCTCTGGAAAGGCAATCACATGTGTTGCCAATCAGTATAACCTGGCCTGAAGCAGAGCCTCAACCTCCTTGTATCACCCTTCATATCGCCTCAAACAACTCTCTCCACTCCGCTAAAGATTGGCTGCTTATCGTCCTGCTGGACTTCAGATCAAAGTAGAGTTCCGAAGATTTCCAAGCAGATTGTTAAAAGAAAAAGAGGGAATATGAGGGAAGTGGAGGCAGACCAGGGCATTTCTCTAAGGAGAATGGGAGATTAATGAGGCTGAGGTGGAAGAAAACAATTCTGAGGGTCACATCAAAGGAGAGGTCAGGGAAGGAAACCAGGAGTACAAGCAGCTACCCAGAAACAGAGGCCTAGAGTCATTTAAGACTATGTGCAGCCAAAGACATTTTTTTAAAAAAGAAATGGGGCTCATCAACTAACTCTCCCCTCTCCCATGATTCATTATTCTTTTGATTTAACTGCTAATAATAATAATAATGATGATAATGATGATAATGATGATGATGATGATGATGATGATGATGATGATGAAAACCAAAGCTTTGCATGGACAGCATTTGAAAAACATTGAAGGAAAATGTGATAACAACTTGACATGGGCATGGCTTAAGATGGGAACCATCAAGAAAGAAACGGAAGGCTTAATACTGGCTGCTCAAGAACAAGACTACAAACTAATGCCATGAAAGCGAAGATACAAAAATCCACTGACAATCCAAATTGCTGACTTTGCAACGACAAAGTTGAAACTGTTTCACATCTAATCTGTGAGTGCAGCAAAATCACGCAAACTGATTACAAAGCTAGACATGATCGAGTTGCTAAATTAATCCACTGGGCATTGTGTAAAAAATATGACTTGCCTGTGTCCGAAAAGTCATGGGAACATAGGGTGAAGATCTTGTGGGACTTTCGAATACAGACAGATTGCCATTTGGAGCACAACATGCCAGATATCACAGTTGTAGAGAACCGAAGCGTACAGCTGATTGATATCGCTGTACCAGGAGATGCCAGAGTCGAAGAAAAAGAACGGAGAAAAAATACGAAATATCGTGACCTGGCCATCGAAACTGCGCGATTATGATGAAACGTGTAACAGTGATACCCATTGTCATCGGGGCACTGAGAACTATGTCCAAAAACTTTGCAAAATACATCAAAAAACTGCAGCTTCCTGCAATAACTCCAGCAATGTTACAAAAAACTGTGCTACTCGGAACATCTTATATTTTAAGGAGGTACCTGGTTGACACCTAGGATGCTGGTAGCAACCCGTGTCAACCATCAGCGCCAGCCGATTTGAATGTTCAGTTGACTGAGGTTCATGTCTAATGAATAAAAGACAACAGCAACAGCAACAGCAACAGCAACAGCAACAGCAACAGCAACAGCAACAGCAACAACAACAACAACAACAACAACAACAATAACAATAACAATAACAATAATAATAATATTAATAATAATAATAATAATAATAATAATAATAATAATAATAATAATAATAATAATAATAATAATAATAATAATAATAATAATAATAATAATAATAATAATAATAATAATAATAATAATAATAATAATAATAATAAAGTTGGAGGTGATCTAGTCCAACCCTCTGCTCAGGCAGGAAACCCTATACCATTTCAGACAAATGGCTGTCCAGTCTCTTCTTAAAAACTTCCAGTGTTGGAGCATTCACAGCTTCTGGAGGCAGGTTGTTCCACTGATTAATTATTCTAACTGTCAGGAAATTTCTCCTTAGTTCTAGGTTGTTTCTCTCTTTGGTTAATTTCCATCCATTGCTTCTTGTCCCGCCTTCAGGTGCTTTGCAGAATAGCTTGACTCCCGCTTCTTTGTGGCAACCCCTGAGATATTGGAACACTGCTATCATGTCACCCCTTGTCCTTCTCTTCATTAAACTAGACCTATCTAATTCCAGCAACCGTTCCTTATATGTTTTAGCCTCCAGTCCCCTAATCATCTTTGTTGCTCTTCTCTGTACTCTTTCTAGAGTCTCAACATTTTTTTACATCGTGGTGACCAAAACTGGATGCAGTATTCCAAGTGTGGCCTTACCAAGCCATTGTAAAGTGGTATTAACACATCACTTGACCTTGATTCTATCCCTCTGTTAATGCAGCCTAGCACTGTGTTGGCTTTTTTGGCAGCTGCAGCACACTGCTGACTCATATTTAAGTGATTGTCCACTAGGACTCCGAAATCCCTCTCACAGTTGCTATTATTGAGCAAGGTACCACATTTTTAATTTTAATGTTTTTTTTCTTTCTTCCGTTCTCCTTCCCTATTAAAGGCTGTCAAGGCCAGGCTAAATAAAAAAAGATGGAGATGAATAATTTGAATAGAACTTGTGTCAACACTGCTAATATTGGATATTCTTGCTTTGACAAAATATGCAGAACTATCTGGTATTTTTAGAGTTAACTTAGATGATGCTGGGAGGGGAGGAGAAAGAATGTGTGTGGAGAGTAATTATGCGGGCTACAGAACAGGAAGTGAACCTTTGCCCCCCAGGCTGATTGGAGAACGTGATTTATGACTGCAAAATAGAGGAGGGGAATAGGCTGGAATGTTATGTGCAAGGGAGGGAAATTCAGATCTTGGCATCCATCAATGCCGTGCCAACACTTTGTTACATGAATAAAGACTTTTTAGAATAAACAATGCCTGGAAGTTCTTTGAAGTGTTTCATTAGTCAGAACCTTGACAACTTGTAGGCAAGTAGTAGCAAAATAACAAGGGCTTTTTTTTCAAAAAGATTTTACAAAAGTCAGACTTTAAAACTTTATTATTTATTTATAAATCAATCAATCAAATTTATTTGCTGCCCATCTTGCAGTACAGATGATTCTAAGCAGCCTACACCAAGATAAAACAACATATAACAACAATTCTAAATATAAAATGGATTTGGAGGGGAGAGGTGAGGTGCCCTCTCTGTTAGTGCGCCAACCACCGCCAGCCAAATAGCTTTTCCTTCAGGACAAACCATGCCAGGTTTTAAGGATTTTCCTAAAGGCTAAAGGAGAAGGGCAGATCTTACCTCCTGTGGTAAATTGTTCCAAAGGCTGGGAACCACAGCAGAAAAGGCTCTACTCCTGGATCCCACCAGCCAAAATTCCTTGGGATCCGCAGTAGGCCCATTCTGCCAGCACGAGTGAGGCAGACCATTCCCATTGGCATGACCATTTTTACAGATATCCTAGACCCATACCATAAATGTAATAATCAACACCTTGAATTGTATCTGGAAGCAGATCAGCAGCCAGTGCAGCTCAGGTAACATTGGTATTGCATGTGCCACTCTAGGGCCCTCCAAAACTGTCTGCACCAATTCTGGACCAATTGTAGCTTCTGAATGTTTTTCAAGGGTAGTCCCATGTAGAGTGCATTGCAATAATCCAAGCAGGAGATGACCAGGGTGTGAGTGACTAAGTGCAGGACCTCACGAGCCAGAAAAGGCTGCAATTGGCACACTTCGTGTGTGTGTGTGGGGGGGTATGTTTGCGTATGTGTATAGATGGGGAAAATCGAGTTATAGTGAATGTTTTGATAAACCAATTGTTTTAAAGATAAATTGTCTAAAATAAAAAAATGGTCAAAGGTAAGAGATAGTAAGAAATATAGTTAATCGATATCTAGAAATTCCATGCTTGTTTCCATTTTTAAAATTGTGAGGAGAAATTTCAGTTTGTCTGCAAATTGCATGATGCTCCTGAACATCTACAGATGCATGCTCACTTTTAATTTTGTGTGTGTGTGTGTGTGCATGCCTTCAAAATTAATCATGACTCCTAGTGACTGCCTGAATTAGTCCCTGCAATTTTTTCAATAACATTTTTGGAAGTGATGGGCTCTTGCCTTCTTTCTAAAGCTAAGAGTGAGTGATTGGCTCAAAGTCACCCAGCTCGCTTCATGCCTAAGGCAGGACTAAATCAGTCATCCTGTTTGTAGCCTGTGATGCTGACTTATCTAATAATAAGTGTTATCTAGCCAAATGCTTTCAACCACCATTCCAAACTGATTCTCTCACTTTAATTTAGTTTCTTGATAATTTGTGAGGTTTATTTGCAGTTGCCAGTTTGGTGTAATAGGACAGTTAGATTGCTTTGACTGGGATGGTTTATGCTAATAAAGATAGGCAATTTTGTGTCTGCTGTTGATGAATAATGTAAACTTTTTTTAAATCATAAAACAAATTAAACAGCGATACTTAAAAGCATTTAGCATCTTTGTTCATTAGCAAACAACCTTTTTAAACATCCGTGCTGCTAATTCTTATGTTTGGGATAATTCAAGCAGCTCAGAACTAAATTGTTTTTCTGTGAGATTCTCCACCATAATATTCTTAGTGGGTAGCTCTCAAAGAGGGCTGGAGAAACATTATTTATTCTCCTCCTCCTTACATATTCTCTACCCTCCTCTCCCCCTTCCCCATTACATTCCTATCCAGACAGAATAAATCCTTCAGCAGCATTCTTTATCCATGGCTGTTTGATGTAGTTCCAGCAACTTCAAACACAAGAATGATCCAAACTCGTTAAAGTCGAAATGGCTGAGATTCCTCTGTCAAGGGAACAGGCAATAACCACAATGCAGTCTGATCGTCATGAGTATGGCTGGATATGAAATGCCTTGGGACAAACTGGCTGTACGGCCTTTCCAGCCCTTCTGTTTTGATGCATCTTTTGTAAATCTGTTACCAATTAAACAAGAGACAGAATCTCCAAGTAGCTTTACTGCTGTGCTAAAAACAATGTTATGGGAATAGAAGCTCAATGCGAGACACACAAGAAACTTCAAGGAGGGTCTGAATTAGTATGCTTGTATTGAAGGGGGTTGGCTGTCCTTAAGAATTTCACAGCTCTTCTTTTCAAGTCTTGGAACTGCCTTGCCCCTTTCATATGCCGGCAGAGTGAGCTAATTCCTAAAACACACTACTTCCTAGAATGCAGTGCCTTCCAGATGGTTTTTACCATCTCTCATTATTGCCAGACAGCATGGTTGAGGGTGTGGAGAGATATATTCCACATATCTCTGAAGGATCCCATAGTGAGGAAGATTGTGCTGAAAACATACCACTCAGGCAGTTAGGCAGCAAGTCCTCTTTTTCAAGTGCTATAAACAAAGAAGGGGTGCTCCCTTCTTTGCCTACCTCCCTACACCCCACAGGCATCATAAGAAACCACAGAACACCATCTCAAGTCACACTGTGTTTTCTTTGGTACTTACAATGAAATTTTTAAAATTAAATTAGCCTGCTTCTTTCACATAGTATTATAGAGAAAAGGTCAAAGTTCATCACTTTCTGTATACAGTACTACATAGTGATGAAGAACATAAGCAAAATATTCATTGTGTGTGGTACCATTCATTATTTGTGCCCACATTGTGATGAATTGTTAAAATCAAAGATTATGATATCTTTATCAATGAAAAATACAAATAGTACTTCAGAATTCCATGTCCTTCCTTTTATTATTACTTATCTAAATGGTAAAGATAAATAACTTCTGGTCCTCTAGATTTGGTTGAATTCCAATTTCAGTCATCCCTAATCAGCATGACTAGTGATCAAGGATGATGTGGGTTGTAATCCAACAACAATTGGATCTTGTTAGTAATATGCTTACAATATATGAATATCCTTGTTTTGCCAATGTGCGGCTGAGTCTGAAAATGTATAAGTTCAATTCTTGGTATTTCCAGGTATGTAGTTATTTACATATACCTTTTATAGTGATGAGTAGATAATATTTAATAAGATTTTTAGTAGACCAGAATAGAGATGATATTTATGAGATCCTGCCAGTAAAGCTTAATAGGATGAGATCCTTCACTTTGGTGCATAAATTATTGACATCTCTATATTGTCATTGTAACAAACAGCGTGGTCTCAGATTCAGCAGCATCCACAGCAGTCCAAATTCTGCCCAAATAGACAGAAGGTCACAATGCAAATCTCACCCACCACCACAACAACATCATCATCATCATCATCATCATCATCATCATCATCATCATCATCATCATCATCATCATCATCATCATCATCATCATCATCATTATTATTATTATTATTATTATTATTATTATTATTATTTATTCACAACCATGTGAAGTCATGGCTGCCAGTTCTTTAACATGTGTTGACCTTCCTACACATCATATTCTTCCCAAGAACTAGGGTGTCATAATGTATCAATGTAATTTATGTGTGGTTCCAAGCATTGTGGATCCAAGCAATGTTGGCAATGCACATATTTTCTAAATGCTGTTCAAGATTTTACTATTATTATGATTCATTGCACAGCCAGATGTTCAGACAGGATTTGGCATTTTTATCCACCTATCAAGTCCTTCCCAAGGACCTGGAATAGGCAGATGTGGATGTTTTATGGTATTGGGGGTATTGTCACAGGATGTAAGCTGTTCTAGCTAAAGGTGCCTTTTACAATTGACTGATGGTATGCCAAATTTTACCAACCTCTACATATGCCACTATTCAAGCTTGCCAGATCTCATAGTAGTCCATGATTTAACCAATTGGGTGCAGGGGCCTGAGGGAGGTAGGAAAGAGACCCTAACCCTCCCATCCTTTTGTGCCACACAACCTATGGGTTTCTAGGAAGTGTAGTCCTAAGGAGTGGTGGTGTTGAAGCATCCACAACCTTCTCAAATTTCATTCCCACAGGAGTTATGAATCCCAGCATTTTGTAAGTTAGCCCATTTGAGTTATCATGCTTCAATAATTGTTGTCCTATACCAGTGATGGCGAACCTTTTAGAGACCAAGTGCCCAAACCACAACCCAAAACCCACTTATTTATCGCAAAGTGCCAGGGCTGCATCAGCATTGTGGTGCCCTCAGGGGGGGCATGGGGGTGTGGCCCAGTGGGTGGGCATGGCCCACTGGATGGGCATGGCCGCGGTTGTCACGGCAGACTGGGTGACCGTGGCTGGGGTGGGCATGGCCACCTCGATGTTGCTCATGGGGGGACACCTGTGGGGGCCGGGCAGCATTGAGTGAGATCCAGGGGGTCTCTGGCAGGTGGGACAGTGGGCAGGAGGCCCAGCATAGATGGGAGAAGGCACACAATCCTAGCTGGGACTGGGGGGCCATGGCGCCAATGGCGATCTGGCTTTCCCTGCTCAGGGTGGCCTTTGGCTTGCTGGGTGTGGGCGTGCTCTACCATCTCTACTCAAGCTTGCTAGCTGGCCGCTTCGCCTCCTTTGTGCTGGGTGAGGCTGTTGCTCCGGGCAGCGGCGGTGGCCTAATGGACCTGCGCAAGCTGCTGGCAGCGGTGGTGCATGTGCCCACAGAGAGGGCTCTGAGTGCCACCTCTGGCACGCGTGCCATAGGTTCGCCACCACTGTCCTATACTTTCCAATTTCACCCAGTTGAAAGTTACAAACAAACGAATAGACTTGAGAGTTTTAGAAGGTTATAGATGCTGAATACTTTTCTTATTAATCAGTTACATTTTCCAACTCATTTGCTATTTTTGTGGGTATGTACTTGTAATCTTCTATTTCCAATTAGTATTCTAGACCTCTTATATTCAGTATGATTCATTTTTGAAAAAAGGAAAAAAGTACAAGATAACAAATCACAAACTTCTCAGAACCACATACAACGACAACAGCAGATTAAAATGTTGAAAATTATAGGCCATTACCTATCATATGTTATTATGCTATTTCATTTTAATGCTAAAATTATTCAAAATGTGTATGTTGTATTATTTTTCTTTGTGGTCTAGCCATCACACTCTAGTTCTAGTTAAGTGATTTATTGTGCAACTTAATGTCTTTCAGCTTTCAGTTAGATAAAAGAGAGCTCAGAACAAGCTGCCAAAAAACAAACAAAAAAAATCCCCATTTTTTCCAGCACAGATTTTGGCAAATAGCGGAGAGCCCAGCTTAGCAGAGAGTTGAGGAAGGATCATATAACTTTCTTTGATACACCAATGGTATCCAACAGGAAAAAGCTGGTATATTTGTGACCATTGTGTCTCCTTCAACACTCCTGTTTTTCAACAGATCATTTTGGATACTGAACATCCTGAGGATTTCTTTATTGTTTTGGATATACTCATTCAGTGCTAGCAAAAAGTACAAATTTTGAATGGTTTTCTACAATGACTTCCAGAAGGGTACCACTGAACCTCACTTGAGCAGGCCAGGATGATACACAAATTATAGCTTTCAAGGGATATTCTCCACTTCCACCATATTTTCCTCTCCTTAACTAGAGTTATGTGATTACACCTGAAAGAAGCACAAGGGCCTTAGGCAACTATCTGGTAGTTTAATTGGGGAGACCTAGACCTTCTGCAGCATGTTTCTAGCCTCTATGTCTTAAGGCACAATTTGGCAGCAAAGAATTGTTTAAAATGTTACTACTATAAGATACTAGGAGAGCATAGGTAAACATGGATTAATATTAGGCATAAAGAAAAGGATATAAAAAGTGAAAAAAAACTGGTATGCCCATACCAAATGGAGACTGGGCTTTAGAGAAAAAGCTTGTTTTGAAGAAAACTAGCCAAGACTTCAGAAAAAAAAATCAAACTATTACCACATGTTTTCATTAGTTGTTCATGGCACCTATCTTGATAGCTTATTTTCCTTCATGAATCCTGAAAGATATTCCTTGAAGGCTTTATATTCCTTTATAGCCAGTTGCTTTTCCAGGGAGATTCAAGACAACAAAATTCTCCAACACACTCCTTTCTTGCTATTTAACCTCAAGGAGAGGTATATTGTGTTTGATAATGGATTTATCTAATTAGAAATAGAAGGTATATATTTTTAACAATTCTATTTGTGCTGTGACCTAACTGTGATTTCCAGAACTGGGTTGCTAGAAGTACCTATTACACCAGACATGTCAAACTCGCGACGTCACGTGACATTGCGCGACGTATCGGGACTGTTTTGCCATTGCCGGCAATGGGATGGGCGCGGCTTCCATGTGACGCGTCCAGCCCATGGGCGGCAGTTTGACACCCCTGTATTACACTGTTTCATTATTAATGTTAAAATATCTCATTGATTTCTATGCAATGGATGGAAAGGGCATCATCATATCTTTGAACTCAAAATGTTTTGGACCAACAGTATTATTAAAAGTGACTTATTGCAATATATATCAAGATAACTATTAGAGTAAAATAGTAGAATATAGTTAACAATATGAATAAGCAGAGAGTCAGTTTGGTGTAACGGTTAAGCAGTCAGACTAGAAACCATGAGATCATAAGCTCTAGTCCTGCCTTGGGCAAAATGTTGGTTGGGTGATCTTGGGTAAGTCTCTCTCTCTCAGCCATAGAAAGGAGACAATGGCAAACCACTTTCGAAATCTTGCCAAGAGAACTGCAAGGACTTGTCCCGACATTCATCAGAAGTCAACGTTGATTGGGAGGCACCAATAAATAAATAAAGATAAAGAGGTTGATGTCCCCATTCATTTCCATGTTACATTTTGCTATTCCCTAGAGTTCACTAGCAAGATTCTCACTTGTCTTTTTTGCTTTCAGTCATCTCTTTGACTTACCATTTGCCATTCCTAATTAAAATAAAAATAAAAGTGGAATATCACATAAAGAATTAATACTCTTATTTCTAGAACAAGGGCAATCAAAAACAAATGGCATGATGGCTCCAATTAATATTTCTATTAGGATAATGAGCTTTCATTTATCTTTCATAATTTCAAATATATATATAAAAGAAGGTTTGAACTAGTAGACGAATTACAAGCTTTTCAGTCTTTTCCTTTTGTTAAATAGAATATTTCAGGTGTTTAACAAGTGAACAAATCTGTAATTATTACTTAATAAATCATCATCTGCCTAGTTCTTTGTATATTCTGAGCTTAATGAGTGACTTTCTTTGATTTAATTGTTTGTTTTTTTATTGTTGTCAGAGGAATTGATTGATCCCTTTTGGGTAGAACAGAGCCATCTGAATGATCAAAAGGAGCTTCAGTCTAAATACTAAAACTGTTTTCTCATTGTTCCTAAAATCCTCAAGATATTGTGCAGACCTAATACAGTTCTCCTTTTATCTGTGGGTGGTCTCAAGATATTCCAACAGGTTTTCATGAGGAAAAAACACAGGAGGGCAATATAGAGCAAATAAATTTATTTGTTATTCCAATATTTATTTTAGTTTGTTTACAGAAATGTGCTATATCCTTTTTCTCCCCTAAAATCAGCTTTAATATTAAGGTGTTTTTTTATAAAATTCAATCACACCAAAATTTGCAAATAACAAAAAATAAAACTAGAACTTCAGCATAAAAATGTGCAAGAAAAAAAGATTTGCCATATCTTAGCAACTAATGAAAGTCAAACTGAGCAAGATGCTTGCCTAAAAACGGTTGGGACTTAGTTTGAAAGGAAATGCTATACAAGTAGTCCTAGACGTACGACCACAATTGAGCCCAAACTTTCTGTTGTTAAATGGAACATTTGTTAAGTGAGTTTTGCCCCATTTTATGACCTTTCTTGCAGTTGATAAGTTAGTAATCCAGTTAAGTGAATCTGACTTCCCCATTGACTTTGCTTGTCAAAAGGTTGCAAAATCTTGGGACACAGCAATCTTGCATGATCTTGGGACACAGTAATGGTCATAAGTATGAACCAGTTGACAAGCATCTGAATTTTGATCACATGATCATGGGCGTGCTTCAAAGGTTGTAACTGTGAAAAATGGTCATGTCACATTTTTCAGTGCCTTTGGAACTTTGAACGGCACTGTTTGAACTGTTGTAAGTCAAGGACTACCTGAGGTGAAATATTACCATATTAAAGAATGTTCCTACCTACCTAACATCTTTTGCTGGTAGGAGATACAACAGAACCTCTGAAGGTAATCTCTACCTGAATGCAGATTCATCTGGATTTTTGTTGGTTTCAAGCTTCCTCTTAATGAAATGCAAAGCTTTAAACTAATTTTTGTGGTTGTACTAATATTTCTTCCTAAGTGTAATTGTTACTTAGTGAGCATATTTTAAGGAATACAATGCAGAATCTGCTTGTTTGTATTTTCATTTGATTTATATCCTGCCTTTTCTTTGCAACAGTAAGTCTTTGATAGAATCTGGACTGAGACAATGATTAGTTCAAAATCAGATAGTGGCTATTTGTATCTGCTATTTAGCATTTACAACTTTATTAATATGGAATAAAATATAGTGCAAAACAGAAGTTTGCCCATTATTTTGAATTGACAGTTTTTAAATTTAGAAACCATAAAGTACACATTTCAAATACACAAGTTTATGTTACAACTTTGCTATTATAGATATAGATTTCTGGAAAAAAATAATGACTTGCTCTCAGGTATTTAATCCCTATTATTGGCTAAGATTTCAGCAATGATTTATTAGAGTTTTAAGTTCAGATTGTTAGATGATGTGCACAATAAAGGAAAGGTATGAAAAAACTTTTTGATAAAAGAAGTTGATTTTGAACAAACTTGTTGGTTTTGCGAAAGCAAACATCTTGAAAATCCATAAGATAAAAGTTTGGAATTTGCTGGGGCAATTTACCAATCAGTACAATCTACCAATCAATTATTTTTGTGATGTCCTATAGGTAACTGCAAGTTATTTAATAGTTTTAAATCTAGTTTGGTCTAGTGGTTAAGGCATCAGGCTAGAAATCAAGAAACTGCGAGTTCCAATTCTGCCTTGGGCATGAAAATCAGCTGGATCACTTGGGGCTAGTCACTCTCCCTCAGCCCAACTCACCTCACAGGGTTGTTTTTGTGAAAAATAGGAGGAGGAAGCATTAGGTATATTAGCTGCCTTGAGTTATTTATAAAATATAAATAAATGCAGGACAGAACAATCTAAAAAGGCCGAACCTCTGATCATTCCTTGTATAAAAGTAATCATTTCATTAGAAATGACCGTTAATTGTAATTTTATGAACTCTTTAGAAATAAGCCTGACTGAACTTGGCAGAAATTACTGTATTTCTAAGTAAACATACAGGTGTTGTTTTGTTTCATTCCTATTTTTCATCAGATGTTTATTCTACTGAGCTTATTCCCATAAGTAGAGTATATTTCATTGTATCCTTACTCTGGATTAAGTAATTAAAATAACCAACTGCAATATAGAAGCAGGATGCATTAATGCCTTTAATCGCGTTATTATTAATAAAGAAATAACTGCTTTTTTAAAAGCCAAGTTGGCAGTGTATCAGTTACAAAAAGGAACAAAACACAAAATAAATGTCACTGACAACCCTGATTCAGAACATAATAAAGCACAAAACACAAAGCACTGGCATAGGAACTAAGATTTTGCTCTAAGATATCTCAGCCAATTCTATGGGAATAGAGCAATATTCATACTTGGTTTCATTAGTGTTAAATATTGAACTATTAATAAAGCCTACTATGTTAGATGATATATGAAATGCATACAATTAATTTTGGCAAAATTATAATATACCACTGAAACTCAGTTCAAATATGCATAGTCAGAGCTTGAAGGAATACTGTTTAGTAGAGTGACCAGATCTGGGTTGTTAAAATATAGATAACCACTAGATAGGAGCAAAGAGTTACAACTTTCTATACCTCCTGTCTAATGGGCATCTGAATTCTTGCAACCAGATCTAATAGCTCTATATCTAATTACCTTCTCCTGCATAAAAAGTCATAAGCATCTTGGCTGATATTAAGCTATTTTAAAAATTTCTGACAATACTCCTGTCACAACATTGTTTCAGTGAATCATGGGAACTTCAATTAGTGTCTCTCAGGAAAAAAAGTATTCAAAGAGGAGACATTTGTTATAATCCTTCCCAATGCACTGGGGCCCAAAATAGCTGTGTATTGAATCTATTTTTTTCTGGCATGCCTGTTATATTGAGAATGCTTTTCATTTGTTTCTAATTTAAATACAAAGTTGTTTGTCTATACAAAGTGCATGCAATAGTACTTCTAAAACAAATGAACTGTAATTTAATTCTGTATTCAATCTTTTTATTTCTAACATATTTTTAAGCAATTGACATATAGTAGACCGCATTAACAAAAACACATGTGCAAGAAGATGACAATAAATTAATAGCTTTTAAATTGAAAATGGGCTACATTGAAGGTTATGATACATTTGTATTTAAACTGGCTGCCAAAGATAAAATAGGATAGAAATTGATATCCTTATTATTACTCTAACATTTCAATATTACAGTAAGTGCTTTATCGCTTTACTTGGATAGATTCAAAGCAAGTTAGTTACATAGTGACCTAATTCATATTTTGTGCTCTCATTTAGCTGTGATTTATTGAATAAACTTTACATAGTTCAAAAAAAAAAAAAGACAGTATACAGACTATGGTGGCAGGGCACTCAATATGTTAACCAAATCCAGGTGAACTACATTATTGTGATCCAATGAAAAAACTAAACCTTAGATCCCCTTGAAAGCTTTGAGTATTAGCTCAAGTTCTAAGCAGCAGACATTTAAATACTTGTAATGCGCTCCAAGAAGAACAGCCTGTGGAGACAATCTGAAACTGCAGTTGTCTAGAAAGCAGCAGCTAGGCTGTTCAAAGGTCAACTGTGCCACTGTGGAGCAATATTACTGAGTTCAATAACCCTTACTACTAAATAAGTACACAGAGGAAATTATGCAAATAATTTCTCTCTCAAGGACAGCCCTCCACCTTTTCCCAAAGAAAGTACAATAGATTTAAAACATGTACTAGCTCTTTAGAGAGTCAGGCCCTTATGTAGGCCTTTACATTCTTGCAGACTATCTCAATAAAGTTTCTATTTATGTTTTTGGTTCCCAAGCAGTTCAAGAGACAGATGATAGGAAGAAAGGATAACAATAATGTTGTGACAACATAAAAGGGACCATGGGATCATTGCCTCGGAGTTGTCTCAGTCATAGCACAGTTAAGTAAAGCTTTAGGAAAACAGAGGGGGTCTTGAATTCCAGGGTGGGCAATCTGTAGACCATTGAGAATCTTCTTGCATCACTCCACCAAGTGTCAATGCTGCTAACATCGGATGTTCTTGCTTTGACAATATATGAAGATGCAGCCATTTTCTCTTTAAACTGTGTGTTACTTTTAGAGTTAGAATTAGATGATGCTGGGGGGGAGGGGGAAGAATGTGTATGGGGATTAGTTAGACATAACAACATCACAGTAGAGTATTCTTCAAGGTTGTTTGAAGTAAGAGATGATAAGAAATGGCGGGTTATAGAACTGGAGGGAAGGTTTGCATTTCAAACTAATTGGAGAATGTGATTTATGACTGTTAATTGGAGGAGGGAATTATGCTTTGATACTATGTGTTTAGGGGAGGGGAATTCAGATTTTGGCTTCGACCATGTACGTCCCGATGCCATGTTATTTGAATAAAGATTCTTTAAGGTAAACAATGCCTCGAAGTTCTTTGAAGAGTAACATCTGTCGGAACCATGACATCAAGCCAAAATCTACAAACTTTTCAAACCATCTAGGGGTCCCGAACCCCAGTCGCTGTTCCTAAACTTAGGGGATAGGCTGACAAAGATTTGGGGAAGATTTCATCATAGAAGAAAAAAAATTGTTAAGACTAGATGTTCAGCTCACCCGCTATAAGAAGCCTCCCCCATCTGAAGCCGAGCCAAAGCCAGAGCAACCCAAATGGCAACCCCCCCCCCAAAAAAACCTCCAACTGCTATAACTGCTGAAAGACCCAGGCCACCTGCAGGCCCGCCAATCAAGTGCTTCCGATGTGGACAGCAGGGACATCGAGCAGCAAACTGCCCAGTTCCCTACCCCCTACAGCAGAGCAGACCGGGACCAGCAGCAAGAAAGAAACCTGCCCAGCAGCCAACGAGAGAAAAATCCAACTGGATCACACAAGAACCGGTTGCCCAAGTCACATCCCCCACACAGTAGGACGCCGGGACTAAGGCTGGATCCACCCCCCGCTCTACCCTCTTTCAACAGCGACGACGAAGGAGAGAACGACCCGATGGTGAGTCGACACGTCCCACCTTTCTCACTGCCTGCCAAACTAATAATCCCTAAGTTGGGAGCACAGATAGACTTAAAAGTGCTAGTCGATTCTGGATGCTCCCAGTGTGTCATTAGTTTGCCATTTGCCATGAAATTGGGCATATGAGCAAAACTGCTCTCCAAGCCCGTGAGATTTGAGCAAGCCAATGGCTCCCTGATGGGAGGAACTCTTGTCAAGCAATTAACTGATCCCCTACGCCTAGAAATAGGGAGTTTATTCACTTCCTGGTGGCTCCAAAAATGACTGAGGCTGTGATCCTAGGACTAGCCTGGTTGGACAAATGGAAGCCATTTATCTGGTGGGAGAAAGGAATGAGAACTGTGAGACTACCTATAGCGCCTAACCCCCCCACTGATTCAACAGACGTTGTGGGACACTTTAGGCCACCCAATGAACAAGCGCACATGGCTGCCTCACCGCCACCAGGTGAGCCACTCATCCCCAGCGAGTACCAGGACCTAGCGGAGGCATCTAGTGAGAAAGAATGCGATGCCCTGCCCCCTCAGAGACCCAATGATTGTTCTATCGAACTGGTGCTGGGAGCCAAACTCCCATGACCGAGAATGTACACTATGTCTCCCCTCAAAATGGAGGAGATGCAGTGATACGTGAACAAAAACCTATTGAGGGGGTTCATTGAATGGGCCAAGTCTGCCATGGGAGCCCCTGTGTTATTTAAAGAAAAAAAAAGATAGGTCTCTTCGTCTTTGCGTGGATTATAAAGGTCTGAACGTGGTGAGTGTGGAAAATAAATACCCCATCCCCCTCCTGAAGGACTTACTAACCCACCTGGCTAAGGGGAGTGTCTTCACTAAATTAGACCTGAGAGAGGCATATTATCGGGTGAGAATAAAGGAGGGAGACGAGTGGAAAACTGCCTTCAACTGCCCCATGGGGAGCTATCAGTTCAAAGTCATGCCATTTGGACTACAGGGGGCCCTAGCCGTATTCATGCAGTTAATTAATGAGGTCCTACATGATCACTTATACAAAGGGGTTCTGGTGTATCTTGATGACATCCTGATATACAGCACGAATATGACTGATCATATAAAGCTGGTGAGAGAAGTGTTAATGAAACTATTGAATGTCAAGCTTTATGCCAAATTGTCAAAATGTGAATTTCACCAGACCCGATTAGATTATCTTGGCTACAGAATTTCCAACGAGGGCATTGAAATGGACCCAGCCAAAGTGAGAACTATAATTGAGTGGCAGCCCCCAAAGACTCGCACACAGCTTCAGAGCTTTTTAGGTTTTGCCAACTTCTATCATCAATTCATCCCCCCCTTTGCCGAGATTGCCCTACCCCTTACAAAACAACTTAAAACAGACAAAGGAGGAGGGAACCGCGACCGGGCCAACCACTAGTATGGACGATGGGCTGTCAAACAGCTTTTGAGAATTTAAAAAGATTATTTGCTGTTGAACCGGTCCTAAAGCACCCCTGCCCAGGGGAGCCCTTTGTAATTCAAGCTGATGGCAGCGACGTGGCAGTCAGAGCTGTATTACTGTAAAAGAACAAAAGTGGGGTCCTGCAACTCTGTGCCTACACCTCTAAAAAATTTACTGAAAGCAAGAGAAGATGGGCAATCTGGGAGAAGGAGGCCTTCGCAATTAGGTGGGGGCTATTAAACTGGCGATACTATCTAGAAGGGAGCAAGGTGCCTTTTGAAGTATGGACAGATCACAAAAATCTATAGGCACTGAAAACTCCCCGCAAATTGTCCCCAAAGCAAGTGCAGTGGGCACAGTACTTTAACCGCTTCAACTTCACTCTAGTCTAAAGTACATACCGGGAGGAAAAAACTTCCTAGCTGATGCTCTATCCAGATTGCCCCAGTACAAAAGCAAATGCGGAGAGGTTAACAAGGCAATTATCTCCAATCCACAAACTGCCACTCAATTTACGCCTCGCAGGGCCCCTAATCCTGATGACCCTGGGGCAAAGAAAATAAAACAAGAGCTCCTCGCCGATCAATGGTTCAAAGACAATCAAACCTCCCTAACATGAGGGATGGCTTGGCTTACAAGGGGGGGGGGAAACTGTATTTGCCTGAAGCCTCCATCTTAATGCTCTCAAACACAGCCATGATGTAAAATAGGCTGGACACTTTGGATATCTAAAAACTCTACATTTCATCCGCTGGCAATTTTGGTGGCCGGGGCTGAAACGGGATGTGGAAAACTATGTCAAGAGTTGTGCTGTATGTGCCACCATGAAAAGAATTCCAGGGAAAACCTCTGGATTACTGCAGCCAGTGGCAGACCCTTCTCAACACTGGGAAGAAATAGCTATGGACTTTATCGTAGACCTACCTGAAAGTAGAGGAAATACTGTCATCTGGACTGTGATAGACCTGTTTTCAAAGCAGGCTCATTTCATCACCTGCAAAGGACTCTCATCTGCCCAACGACTGACTAAATTGTTCCCGAAACATATGTATTGGCTGCATGGCGCCCCTAAGCGAATAATTTCGGACAGGGGGGTGCAGTTCACAGCGAAGTTTTGGAGGAGTTTTCTTAAATTAATTGGATCATCTTAAGGCCTATCATCTGCTTTTCATCCATCTACCAATGGGGCCGCGGAATCTGCCAACAAGATGGTGGAGCAATATCTCAGATGTTATGTTTCATATCAACAAACAAACTGGACCAACCTCCTCCCTTCCGCAGAGGTGGCTTACAATAATTCTGTTCACAGCAGCACCGGCTACACACCTTTCAGAGTAGCCACAGGAAAAGAGTTCAGTGCCATCCGCTTCCCAGACACTTGACCAATGGGTGAGGGGATGGGAAGAAGTTTGGAGAAACACGAAAACTGCTTTAAAAAAGACTTCCGAAACCTATAAAAAGCAGGCTGATAAAAAGAGGGCTCCCCAAAGAACATTCCAAGTTGGGGAAAAGGTTTATCTGTCGACTAAATATTTACGCCTCAAATTGCCCAGTAAGAAATTAGGACTGAAATTCTTGGGGTCTTTCCTCATCGTAAGGATCATCAACCCGGTCACAGTAGAATTAAAACTCCCTAGGCTTTTAGGGAGAATTCACCCTGTCTTCCATTGCAGCTTGTTGAAACCTTGTCGGGGCTCCACTTTAAGACCTCCCCCTAAGAAGGCACCCGGGCCCCTCGTAGTGGTGGGACAGATTCACTATGAAGTGAAACGTATTCTTGACTCTAGAATTTTTAAAGGGAAATTGCAGTACCTAGTACAATGGAAGGGATACTCGTTGTCTGAAGCCACTTGGGTGAAATCTAGCGATGTGAAAGCTGACAGACTCATCAAAAGGTTTTATGAGAAACACCCCAACAAACCGAAAGATAGTCCCTAACATATGCTTTTGTTTACATTACAGGATCTATCCTTTTTGTAAGGGGGGCCGGATGTCAACGCTGCTAACATCGGATTTTCTTGCTTTGACAATATATGAAGATGCAGCCATTTTCTCTTTAACCTGTGTGTTACTTTTAGAGTTAGAATTAGATGATGCTGGGGGGGGGAGGGGGAAGAATGTGTATGGGGATTAGTTAGACATAACAACATCCCAGTAGAGTATTCTTCAAGGTTGTTTGAAATAAGAGATGATAAAAAATGGCGGGTTATAGAACTGGAGGGAAGGTTTGCATTTCAAACTAATTGGAGAATGTGATTTATGACTGTTAATTGGAGGAGGGAATTGTGCTTTGATACTATGTGTTTAGGGGAGGGGAATTCAGATTTTGGCTTCGACCATGTACCTGCTGATGCCATGTTATTTGAATAAAGATTCTTTAAGGTAAAACAATGCCTCGAAGTTCTTTGAAGAGTAACATCTGTCGGAACCATGACACCAAGATTTAATGATTTAATTAATGTTCAGGATGTCTTATGAAGTCATAACAGTTGAGGTGTGGGTTCTGATTATACATAATGTCTCTCTAGTAGGATGGGTAAATTGTTTTCTTATTTTTACGTGACTTTTAAAAAATATTTGTTATAAAGTTCTGCTCCTTTTCAAAATATACTGTAGGAAATGTCTGCCCAGCCCGAGTTTTATGAATTGTTACAGCTCAACACAGACAAAATAAAGCAGCATCTTTATTTAATATATAACCAGAAGTACAAACATGTTTATTACTTAAGACCTGTTTTGTTTATGATATATATTATATAGTTTCAATACCACAGCCCTGTTGCATTTCATACAGAGCACACTGTAGAAATTGATTTTAAATTAAAAAATATTAAACAAAGTACAAGATGCCCTTCAATCTGAAATAGAAATCAAACTTACATTTCTATTTCTTCTACTTGCTTAAGCTAGGTTGATTAAAGAAAAACTACATTCCAGACTGTCATTTTAAAACTCACCCTTATGAATTCTGAGGGATTTCTGAGCATGTGCGTGTGCACACACACACACACACACACATACCCCCCATTATTTCAATAAAGTACTGAAATATAATACAAAAAGAAACCAGTCAAAGCACTGAAAACAAGCCCATATAAATGTGTTAGAGAAACAAAAGTTTCAAAGAATAGTAAGTATTAGCTCTGGGATTTATAATGAAGCTAATAAAATTCAGACCAATAATCTTAAAACATAACGAACAGCATTTTTAATATTGAACATATGAGAGGTTAATGAAGGCCAGAACATTGTGTAATGTAAAGCATTTCAGACGTTGCAGTTCACCAGATGTAATTGGATTCAGGGCCTCCTTGGCTCTCTTCAGCCTGTTTAGGTGAAGGCGTCTGCTGCCTGTGCTTGATGCCTGTTGGCCTCATGGCGTTAAGAAGATTGGCCCCATACCCTAAAAAAACAAGCCAGTTCAAAACTGAAAAACTACCAAAGGAGACCTGTGGCTGTCACTCTTAGTATTTTACATGCAAAAGTATTCTACATTTGAAACATTTGAAAAGTTCACGGGTGCAACAATGTCTTTATCACTTCTATTTCACTGTGAATAATATTACTTTTCTATGAGCTTAATGGATCTATCATGTTACATCTTTCTCCTCTGCAGTTCAGAAAACCAAACAAACCGGTATTTGTGTGTGTATTTGTGGAGAGAGAGAGAGAGAGCTGAAAATGAGGTATGACTGTTGGCCCAGGCTGATTCACAACTGAAGAAATGTACTAGTTCAACAGTTTGCATTTGGAGAGCAAATTTAGGTAGCTGTGTGGTAATGGATAAGGCAGGAACCCAGGAGCATGTGAGTTCTAGTCCCGCCTTGGGCACGAAGCCAGTTGGGTGACCATGGTCAGGTCACTTTTTCTCAGTCTTAAGAAGAAGGGAATTGCAAACTATTCTGGGGGGAAAAAATCATGCCACGAAAACTAAAGAGACTTGTCCAGACAGTCTCCGAGAATCAGATATGATGGAATAGGAAAAAAAAAAAAGAACTTATGCTGTCAAAGCAACAGTCATTATTTTAAAGTGTGGCACTGTGATATTACTAAAAACTGTTGCTTGGAACCCAGTTGTTTACAAAACAGTAACTGATAACTTATTGCCATCAGTTATTCTAGACTCACATATTTAATGGTCAATAGTTGTATGCTAGGATTTCAGCTGAAGATTACATCCTTCAGATAAGATTACATTGTCACTATATCACCCAAAATCATTATAACACTCTTACATACAGACGTATCTAAAACTTAGATTTCTTGGGACTTACTTTTATTGCAGTTTCTTCCATGCCATCCATCTTGACATTGACATACATTTGGCTCAATACAGATTCCATATAATCCACAGCTAGGTTCACAGACAGCTATAATGGTTTATATGAATATCAAACTCAATGTCTTTCTACAGAAGAACCTTATATTGTACAATTCTTATTAGTATGATGTGAAGACAATGACCCTCTGAATCTGCCGCCCTCTCCTTTTCTTCCAGCTATAAAGATATCTAAACCAAGTAACAGTTCCCAAATTCTGAAAACCTAAACTGTGGCAAGATTTACTGACCTTCCACCATGTTGCTCTTGAAAGGAAATTTTGAGATATATAGTAGGTAGTCCTTATTTAGCAACTGCCTCATTTAGCAATTGTTTGCAGTTATGAGAATGATGAAAAAGTACCTTTATGACCAAGCTTTTCATTTATCACCTTTGCAAGTCAGTAAAGCAAAGAAAATCAAAGTAAGATCATAAGTACAGTCATGGTTTCACTTCATGACTTCTTCACTTAATGACCAAGTTGCTGATTCTAATTGTAGTTGCTAATCAAAGACTACCTGTCAAAGGCTTTGCCTTTGTGTTGAAGGAGTTAATGAAATACTAATCTATGTTTTAGTATATTGCCCTGGTTATAAATATGCCCTATTAGACGTAATGTCTCCCCAGTTGGTCACATTTCCAGATCACCTGGATTCATTATAGTTATGATTGTCCAATCAATATAATTTGATTTCTATGAATGTAACTACTTTTTGTTTTACTATTTACTGTTTACTGTAAGATATATTGTACTTGGATCACATTAATTTTATAATTATTTAGTTTTATTATTATTTTTATTTGCTGACTCAGAATTTGTGGTCTTGTGTTTTCATTTGATCAATAATTGTAATAAAGCTTATTGATTGACTGATTAACTAAATCTTCTATTAATCTTCTTAAAAAGTTTTCCTACTTACGTTTTGAACAAAGGTCTCCCTGGTAACCTTTGGAGCACTTGCATTTATTTTTACCAGTACATTTACCTCCATTTCGACATGGCTGATGGCATTTGCCTAGGAATACAAAATGTGACACTTGTGCCTTGTTTTATTGAAATCAAAGCTAATCTAACACCACCAGGTTGTCATGTCTTTGGTCAATCTAGACTTTCACATAACACTTTTTGTAATGTAATCTAGGTTGCTGTGGATGCATATGAAAATAGGAATTCAGAGATTGCTCCTACAGGTAGTCCTTGACTTATGATCACAATTGGAACCGGAATCTCAGTGGTAAAATGAAGCAGTGATTAAGCAAGATGCCCACATGATCAGTTCACTCAATGACCACAATCCTGTTGTGGTCATTAAGCAATCTCCCAGGTCGTTAAGCAGATGGAGTGATAAGTCTACCTGCTGGGAGGTAATCATAGCTCTCTGTGAGGCTGAGATTCCCTTCTGGCAAGTAGCCATTTTGCTCCCCTTTTACCTCTGAGTTTGATGGCCTCTCCAGATGCCAGCTCGAACAATGAGGAAGAGCAGCTCCGGAGACTTCAGAAGGGGGGGTGCGGAGGAATGCTGGGAAGTTGCTGAGGGCCCTGAGAGGCCAGGCACATTGGAAACATCACTGGAGGAGTGCACAGCTGCAGCCAACCAGTGGGGATGAGGAGGAATTGTCCCCTTCACTTAATCCGAGGACGTGCAGGGCAGGATGGAGGCAGGCTCAATGGAAGTTGGTGAGGAGGCAGCCTCACCCCTCCTAACAAGCTATACCAATGAGCGCCTATTTAGTTGGATAAGTGGAGCAAGAGGTTGTTGGGTACAACAACCCATTCACCTGCCATGTGCATGCTTCACATTCAGTTTCTTTGACTCTGGATAGTGCTGCTCTTGACTGTGTGTTTGGACCTTGGACTTGTTTGCGGATTTTGGACTCCTGCCTTGGACTTCGGAGTTGACTTGGACTGTGGACTTGGTGGATGTTTACTTTTGGATTTGGTAACCTTGTACCCTGACTGAGCAGTATTGGACTCAATAGGACTTTGCATTGCATGCAACTGGGGACCTGGGGATTAATATTAAAGGCTTGGTCTATCAATAACGTCAGTAAAACCTCTGTGCATTTTGTGCATGTGGATTGAAACAGGACACTGAGATTCCTTCCTTGCCGGCAGCACTTTTACTCCCCTTTCAGGTCTGAGATTCCTCTCAGCAGAAAAGCTCTTTCAGCCAGCCTCTAGAGATGAGATGGAGTTCTTCTGGCAGATGGAAACAGCTTACAAGCTTCCCTGTTAGCTTCCCCACTGACCTCTGGGGAAGCTGGCAGAGAAAATTGAAAATGGAGATCACATAATCATTGGGGCAACTGGCCATAAGTGTGAACAGGTTGCCAAACACCCAGATTATGATCATGTTACTGTAAGGGTGACATTGCAATAGATGCTGCTGCTCCACTGTGTTCAGCTGTGATCATGTGTTCATGATTTCTGATGCTTCCTGCTAGCTTCCACAAGCCAAGTTAATGGAAAAGCTAGGAGAAAGTCACAACTTGCTCCTTGTCCCACTGTTTTTATGCCCATCTGTTGAAATTCTGTTTATCAGTTTAGGTAAGGAAATTTCTGTGAATGACCCAAGAGGTCACAGGGTTGTCTGATTAATCTCTGAACGTCATCATATCTATTCACATGGGCTTAAGTGGAGACTTATACAGAATTGTACAGAATGCTATGCCACTTGAATTTTTCTTTAAGCTAATGACTGCATTTTTTCTAGTTGATATCAGTGGTGTTTTAATAATCTACAGGTGGTCCTTGACTTACAACCACAACTGAGCCCAAAATTTCTGTTGCTAAGCGAGACAGTTGAGTTTTCCCCTATTTTATTATCTTTCTTGCCATAGTTGTTAAGTGAATCAGTGCAGTTGTTAAGTTAGTAACATGGTTGTTAAGTGAATCTGGCTTCCCTGTTGACTTTTGTTTGTCAGAAAATTACAAAAGGTGATCACCGGGACACTGCAACCGTCATAAATATGAGTCAGTTGCCATGTATCTGAATTTGTTCACATGACAGTGGGGATACTGCAATGGTCATGTAAAAAACGATAATAAGTGACTTTTTTCAGTGCCGTTGTAACTTTGAACAGTCATTCAATGAACTGTTTAAGTTGAGGACTACCCATATATCCATTGTAGGCTGGCTGGGGAATTCTGGGAATTGAAGTCCAAATCTTAAAGTTGCCAAGTTTGGAGACCTAGAATGTTAATAACTTATTATAATCATTCCTTATTATAATCAGAAATGCTTATGTATCTGGGATTTCTCATATTGAGTAATAACATATAGTATCTAATTGTCATCTATTGCATTCTTAGTATATAAAGGACAAAAAAAATCTGCCCCACAGAAGGACTGCACTATAATAGATAAATTACACTTGGACTCTGTTGTATGTACCATCATCTGATATTTTGGAAATTTCAAGCAAAATATTTCAAATTTAATTAAAAGAAATAAAAACAAGACTCACTAATTTCACACTGATTCCCCTCCAATCCTGCAGGACAAATACATTTTCCTGGATAAAAGCATATTCCTCCATTGAAACAGATGTTTGTACAGTTTGCTGTAGGATATAGTATTAGACTATTACATATAGTATAACAGATAATTTACATAAACCTTTAGTGAAGTTCAATAAAATTTTCAGTCTTTTTAAAAGCCAAAGAGCTCAACAAAACTTAACATCCTGATCTATTGTACCATGTTTATATATGCAGATAACCAGCATACTTTCCCTGAAGGAGGCATCTTAGTGTCCTCTAAATGTTGTGGACTACAAGTTCTGTAAGGTTTTAATATTGAACATGATGGCTGATTCTGATTGAAACTGAAATTAAAAACATCTGAAGTAATGCAGTTTGTGTTCATCAGACCTGCAACAGTTAGAAAGTATGATGCTTGGGACCGACTTATCTATTTGCATAGTGAATGATATTAAGCTTCTATCATCCTAAAAAATCCTAATTCAATGAAAATGAAATTGTTCCAAGAATCCTCCAGCTCATTCCACACTTAATTTTCTGAGAGTCAGCTAGGTCATGCTTTTTTCATTTGATGTTTGTGATCAAAAGGAAAGTGCATCCAAGAATAAACACAGAGAATACAGGAATATAATCTTGTGCAAACTTTAAGCCAACTACATGCTAACAGGTGGCAATATATGTTTCTTTCCAGGTATCTATTTCTATTTCTTTCCACCATACCTTTGTTACAGTTGATGCCATAGAAACCAGGTGGGCAGATACATAATCCTGGCATGATGCAGAGTCCACCATTCATGCAATGTGGTGTACACAGAGCTGATTTAAAGAGTGAAGAAACAGTATTATACTGAACAATTATCATTAACATATTGAGAGGATAGACATTAAAATATAAAGCACTTTTTTATCCTACAACAGAAATAACTTTCTCTCCTGCAAGGAAAAGTGTTGATTCACTGGTAGATATTCTAATGATACAAGTAAGACTTGAGCTTGATTTTCAAGTAAGGTTTTTCTATAACTAGCTTGTATGAATACCAAGCTAGTGGAAGTAAATTGAAATTTTACTTAACAACAATTTTGATGGCTGTACATACATATATTTCTTGCGTGCATGAAATACAAATAGATTATGCTTATTGGACCTGCCATTGGCCACAGTTAGTGCCAGTCTGTGTTCCTGATCCCAGAGAGCCAGGAAAGAATGATTTCATCTTTCAGTTCCTATAATTAACTGCCATCCAAATGAAGGGCAGGAAAATGATGCAGCTGAAGTCAATGTATCTAGAAGAAACCAGTTCCAAAAGACTGTGCAAGTGTGCACAAGTTAGGAACATTTTAGAGATTCCATAATACATCCTTCTCTCTTCTAAGGTAAAGAGGAACTTTTAGGGTTAGTCCTGACAAATAGGGCCCAACTAAAAGTATTATTGGAGGTCTTAGTCTGTCCTTTTGGACATTCTCTTGAGAAATGATAGAATAAAACAATTATGGTACTTCATATTTTCAAATTAATGTTCATTCTACTTAATGTTTTGCCAAAGTTCTCATTAAATTGTTGGCCTGTTCTTTTTTGCCTTTCAGATCTTTTAGTGGAAACTTCTTTATCTTTTCTATAAACAAACAATGCTTTCTTAAAAGCTGCAGTTCATTAAATACTTTTCTTATGTGTTTAGATTAAATTTTAGGAAGCCTCCTAGCCATATCCAAAACAATATTTTGGAAAGAAGTGACTGCTTAGCTTCTTTTTTTTGTATAAACAAAGTATAGAATAGAACTGAAGAACTCTTTTTGATTACCTTTTTCACAGTGAGGGCCATAAAATCCATCTGGACATTCACAGACGTGCCTTTCATTACAAAATCCCCCATTTCTGCATCCTCCAGGACATTCAGCTTCAAAGAAGATGATGTAGACATAGATTAAATTAATTTACTTATTTGTTGCTTAAGTACACCAGCTTCTATTGATGATGTGATAGGGATTCGAAAAAGAATATCTCTATGTCAGAATCTCTGATATTCTTGTAGCACACACAGACCAAGATGTGTAAGAAAACTATAATCAAAGGCATGCATGTCAAAATATAATTTAAAGGAATATTAAGAGAAAGATGTAATGAAAGAAAATTTACAGTTTTATTGTCCCACGTGCAAGTCAAAGAAAGTTCTATAAATATTTTTTGGAAGGAATAGCCCAATTTAAAACTGTAGGATTTAACTGTGAAATCTCAATTTAATGGAGGACAAACTGGCAACTGGCTCTTCTCTCACTGATAAACCTTTGATCTTCCTTCATCTTTGACCTCCAACAGACCCATCTGCATTTAGTAAACAGTTCCCATGGTATTTCTTCCTCTTCAGGTTTTTCTTTGGATTTCTTTAGCAATGTTCTCCAGATTTGCCCTGAGCTACCAAGCCTTCAGCAGTGTAAATATGGTCCAGTCCAACTGAGATTTGCCTGACTGCACAGATCTTCAATCACCAGAGCTATCTAGGTCCATCTTAATTGCCAGCTATTACCTCCATTTCAGTTCTCTGGTCATTTAAGACAGTTTCTACTGCTTCATAGTCCCCTTTGTCCTCTTATGCAAAATGTTTTATGAGAAACAAAACTATGCTATAATCTCAGCTTCTCCTTATCAGCAAAAGTGCCAAGTGTTGTTTGGGCTTTTGCATGGGTATGCAAATACAGGTAGTCCTCGAGTTACAAATGTAATGGAGCCTACCCATTCCATTCGTAACTCGAGGATTTGTAGGAGTGAATCTTGTACCTTGAACGTGATTCACTCCCAGCTTTAGCCCATGCATTCACTAATTTAATACATGGGCGAATGCGCTGCTCGTTAAGTGAACATGAGATATCTCGGGGTTGGGAAGGCCATGGGGGGCCTAGTGATGGAACAGGCCATCTGCTTCAGACCACCCAAGCCCCCTGTCACTGAGATACCTCATGCCCCCTCCCCTGGGGTCCCCACAATTACTCCCCCGCCCAATCATGCCGTGCGGGGTCACTTACCTTGTGAAGATCTGTCTCCTATCCAGCCTGTTTCTTTCTCTGCTCCTGGCAAGAGCAGAGGAAGGCCTCCGAGGCCCAGAAGGGACCTCTGGAGGCATGTGGCTGCCGCCCATGGCCTCCGTTCTGGGCCTCGGAAGCCTGGAGGCTTCCGAAGCCCAGAACGGATCTCTGGAGGCACGCAAAAGTCTCCCCCGGCCTCCATTTTGGGCCTCGGACGTCTGCAAGAGGTCTCTGAGGCCCAGAACGGACCTCCAGAGGTCCACAGAAGCCTCTCCCAGCCTCCTTTCTGGGTGGCAGCAACCTGGAAAAGGCCTCCGACGCCCGGATCAGGCTTCATAGATGTTTGTGGAAGCCTCCCCTGGCCTCCTTTCTGGGCGGCAGCAACCAGGAAAAGGCCTCCGACACCCAGATTTGGCCTCTGGAGGTCCGCAGAAGCATCCCCTGGCCTCCTTTCCCGGCGGCGGCGGCCCAGAAAAGGCCTCTGATGCCCGGATTGGGCCTCCGAAGGCACATGGAAGCCTCCCCCGGCTTCAGTTCTGTTCTCTGTTGCAGAGAACAGAGGCTTAAAGTCCCGTGAAATTTCGCGCCACTGATCTCCCATGATCTTGCATTACTTTAGGCCTCCATTCTCTGTGAATGCACCGAAGGCTTGGAGCAGCCAAGAAAGCGAAGGATTTCAATCTTCACAAGGTGAGTATCCAAGGCCTAGTGCCTAGGGAGACCCGGGGGGGGGGGGAAGGGAGAGAATAGCCAGGGTGACGGTTGCAGTGTCACTGCGGTCATTCGTAAGGGTGAACGACTGCCGTGGTGCGGCAACATTCGTAATTTTGAGACTTTTTTGTAAACACTAGGGAGCGCTTATCACATAATGAATGTTCACTAAGGGAATGCTCATAACATGGGGATTACCTGTAGCCAGCAGGAAGATGTAGCTGAATGTAGGCTATCATAAGCCACCTATTTTCTTCATTATTTATCTTGTTAATTATCTGCTTTTTCTGAAATCAGCCTTTCTTTCTTTCTTTCTTTCTTTCTTTCCTTTCTTTCTTTCTCTTTCTTTCTTTCTTTCTTTCTTTCTTTCTTTCTTTCTTTCTTTCTTTCTTTCTTTCTTTCTTTCTTTCTTTCTTTCTTTCTTTCTTTCTTTCTTTCTTTCTTTCTCTCTCTCTCTCTCTCTCTCTCTCTTTGTATCCTACCTTTATTATTTTTACAAATAACTCAGGGTGGCAAACATACCCAACAGAGCTTCCTGCTCCTATTTTTCCCATAACAACAACCCTGTGAGGTGGGTTGGGCTGAAAGAGTGACTGGCCCAAAGTCACCCAGTTAGCTTTCACGGCTAAGGTGGGACTTGAACTCATAGTCTCCTGCTTTCTAGCCTGGTGCCTTAACCTCTAGACCAGGAATGGGTCATGAATTCTGTGTACTACACTACTAATAAGGTTTGGATTATTAGGATCTCTTATTACTACACCAGATATTTCCCACTCTCTTGCTTCAGGATTAGGAAATAGAATCAAATGTTGATATTCCCAAAATAATGAAAACTCTGAAAACAGACAAATCTTTATTCAGTTCACTTCCAGTTACCTTGCTGACATGTTTTAAAGAAGATGGCATTCTGTGGTGTTTGCAGTATGATAGTGCCTTCTGAATTCATTACAATTACTGTAACTTCAAATGCTGCCACTCCATCTTGTTTTCCAAGACAGGGAAATCCAACTTGAACAACTAAAAGGAAAAAAGGTATGCATTTTTAGTGGCATGTTAATTTCATTAAGAACAATATTTTATTATATGAGAAATCTGGATTTGAAAAATAGACACGATATATGGTGTTCTTCCTAATGGCATTTAGAAAAGAAGTGAAACAGAACTCTTTCACAGATCTTTTTCCCCCAAGTTTTTTATTAGTTTTCCAATATTAAATTTACATATTTGAAAAGTAGCGTGGCAGCTGAGCATAATAGTTCCATTACATTTGAATATCATCAAAACAAATCTCAAAATATTACAACAACTAATTCCCTCTCTTTCCCCAATAATATCTACTGTCTCATTTTTGGACCAACACAGTTCTTATTCTATCAATCAAACAGAAAATACCTTTCTAGTATTCAGCAATAATCTTCAGTCTATACATATCTTAATTGATTCGACATTCCATCTTTTAGACAATAACCTAGTAAGTTTTTCTTAACTTTAATTTCCCATTGATATTTAAATTTAACGTTTAATCTTTATCATTTCCAAATTTTAAATGACCCCAATTTCTAAGTCTCCTATCTCGTATTTGGGGCTAATAATATTTTTTCTTCTTCTTTCTACCTCCTTTCTACCGTCAGCATTTGTACCACAAACCAATATACAAATTTAATTATTAGTATTTATACTTCTAAGTTTTACTTAACCTTTGTCTCAACTCATAACAATATCTTAAATTCGGCTTCCGGTTTGCAATCGCGGCACCGGCGGACATGTGGGGAGAGCGCTCTCTCCGCCATTCGGTTTCCCTCCGTAGGAAGACCCTGGAAAGGGTCGAAAGTTGTCCTGGAGGGGCGACTACCGCTGAGGAGGACCCTCAATAGATCGCAGAAGGGCGGCAGCCCTTCTGTTTGATCCGAGGCAGTTCCTTTGGACCTACGAAGAAAAAATCGGCCATTAACATGGCCGATCACTAAGCCGTTCCAGCCGAAAGCCAAAAGCACTACCAAGCACAATGAAAGCAACGTGGAGGAATTGGGTGAGACCTTACCTTACCTTTCTTGCTTCCCAACTACTTTCCTGTAAAAGCCTTTGGAAATTCTTTTTTCCCCCTTCTTAATTTGGCGGCTTCTGCCTACTCTGGGAGTATAAAGCTATGGAAAACAACAACAACAAAAAGAACAACTAAACTGAACGACTAAATAATTGGACTTGTAATTTTTGGATACCTGGGGTCCCAAAAGGTTTTTATCTCTACAGAGACTTATTATCTTACCTATCTGTTAAGCTGGGGAAAAAAAGAATATTTCTCTTTTTTAAACCGGATAAAAGCCTAATTTGAGTTTGGGAAAAAATTTTACATGTTACCGGGGACATCTTTTGGCGAAATTTGGTACAGTAAGTGAATTTTTTTTTCTGACTGGGAGACCTGTGAGACTTAGATTTGTCCTTGACACTATCAAAAAAGATAAGAACTTGAAACAGCTGGGTGGTGAAAACAACTCTCTATAGTGGAGGTGGACATTTATTGACTTTTATCAAAAATAGCCTCCACTAAAGGACTATCTGTAAACATCACAGAAATGGAGGAATACTACCCACAACTTAACTACAAACTTATACTTGAAAAAATCCTAGAGGCTACTGAGTTAATGAATTCCAGACTGAAAGATAAAGGCGCCACCTTAAAGCTACAAAATGCAGCCCAGATTTCAACTGATGAACTTACAACTCAAAAGGCAACAGAAGAAGAAGGAATTAACACCAAAGTGGACTTTAAAGAATACCAGCTACAACCTACTCTGAACCCTGATAACCAAACCTTGATTTCAACAAAAAAAATCTTTAATTCTAACAGCAACAGAAATTGAAGAAAGCAACACTAAGATGGAAGGTGCTGAAGACCTACATACACAACACATTGAGAATTTAGAAACCAACAACTACAACAGTGAATATGACTTTTTATTTAAACCAGCTGAAACCGGAAGAAGAAGACCAGTCTGAACTGACGACAAATATACTAAGCCTAATATGGAGACTCAAATTATTAGGCCAACAACTTAATGACTATGAAGGGACTAGCTTCCTTGAAAAATTGATAACTGGATGGTCTCCCTTGATTCAAATGACATGTGTAGGAATGAAGGGAGATCCACCTGAGGATTTAAATGTGCTGTTATGGAAGCCTGTCTGGCACAAAAGGAAAGCCAGAGTTAGATTTAAAAAATGGGATTTTTTTTATGTGACCTTTAATGGAAGAGCCTAAAATCTCATTTAATGGGCTAAGGAGATTTTAAAAGACATTAACTGATTTAATATTTAGGATTTAGACCTATAAGGGAAATAAAAACTACTTACTAGAATAATAGTTTTGAATCATAATATAGAAGATGGATTGAGATGATAAAGGTTATTTTATTAGTAAGTGATGATATTAGGATGAGAAATAGAACATGATTGTGAAATAAAGTAAGAATTTATCTGAGTAAATAATAAGTGTATCTTAGATATGATAACTATTTTGTAATGAACTAAGGGAACTGTGGGCTATCCGAAACTTAAATACTATGGACATTAAGCTAACTGGAATACTGTAACTGAAATTAGATAAAAGTTAAAAACAGGACATGGAGGCGTATAAGTCAAAAGATATTGATAAACGTTTTAACCTATTGAGTTATAACTAGCAATGTATTAATCTGAATGTGATATAATAATCAAGGGAAACAGAGAGGAAATTTTTGATGATGTAACCTGACATATGCATGAAAGAGCTTGTTATTGGACTATGGATTACCCAATCACCATGTTGCTTCCTTGAGCTTTGTAAAATTGGAAAATTAATAAAACTTGTTTAAAACAAAAACAAAAAAACCCAATATCTTAAATTCAAATCTTAGTTATTTTTAAACATTCAAACTTTTAGCCAATCAGTGACCTGATAATTAATTTCCCCTTAATATTTTAATTTAACGTTTAATATTTTTCCCCCAAATTTTTAAATTAAGCACAATTCCTTTATCACAATTCCTCATACAATCTAATATTTAAAATACACACCTTATATATAAATTCTACCATCTATCTTAACAAACTAATAAAACAATATAATATTCTTATTTCAATATTTATACTTCTAGATTTTATATAACCAAAATTTTCTTTATCTCAAATCGTTACAATATCTTATGTTCAGAATACATATTCTGACCATTTGGATATATTCTATTTTAGATCTCATGTGTAGATCGAAACCCCAATCCTTTTCAGTCTTATTCAGCTTTTTTTCTTTGCCAAGTCATCTTTCGTATCTTTGCTTTTAAATCATCAAAAAGATCTCCTTGTATTGTTGTGGCTATTGTTTGATGTTGATAAGAGCGTCCAGTTGATGTTTTCTTAAGAGGACTAGCTGATTTAGCAGGTCGTCTCTTTGTTTTTCCAGTTCAATGCAGTTGTCCCAAAGTATTTATCTTCTCTTTCATCTTCTTTTCTTATTTATCTTCAAATTCCTTCTGGTTTATAAGAAAGGTTCTTTCCTTGTTCTCTATTATCAGTTTCTTTTTTGTGTTTTCCATTGTCTGTATTTGTTGAGTATCTAAGTCTTCTGTCATAGCATTTGGTTGTTTCACTTTCTCTATAGAATTCTGTATAGATGATTCTTTGGTTGAAGTCATAGCTTGAGTTTGCATATCCAGACTTATACAGAGAGTTTGGATAATCGTTTTTAACATACAAAGAATTTGTTCCTGTTCTTCCTCTGTAGGAGAAATCCATTCCTGTTCTTCTTCCATTGTAGTATATTAAACTAAAAAAAACTTACAGTCAGAAAGTCCACCAAGTAAGGAGCTGAGCTGGGTTTCTTGCAGCTGGTGCTTCAAGGTTGCTTTATATCTTATCTATTTTCAAAGCTGTCAACAAGTCTCTCTTAAAGAATAGCAGGTTACGGTCTCAAATTTAGCCACCAGATGACATCTCAGAGTTAGTTGGATCTTTTCAGTCCCCCCCCCCTCTATTTTAAGGGGGAAAAAACCAAATCTTCAATAGTAATTAGAGTAAAAATCAGAGAAAAAAAAATAGAGAGTAGAAAGTTACAAATCTTATAACCCACCAATTTTAGGAAATAGAATTCCAATTAGGATCCCAGTATTTTTCCAACGTTTTAAACTCCCAAGTGGTTGATTGCCGCTGTTTCTGGAGGGAGGGCTAAAATCCCCCTTCCCTCACCACAGATCTTATATGTTATTCGGATAGTGGATAATGGAGGAGGGTTGACAAATATTTTTATGTGCTTGTATTATTGATTTTATATTGAGATATATAACTCCATATATATCTCTGGTGGTGGTGCAGTGATTAGAATACAGTATTGCAGGCTAATTCTGCTGACTGCCTACTGCCAGCAGTTCGGCAGTTCAGTACTCACCGGCTCAAGATTGACTCAGCCTTCCATCCTTCCAAGGTTGGTAAAATGAAGACACAGATTGTTGGGAGCAATATGCTGACTCTGTAAACCACTTAGAGAGGGCTGTAAAGCACTGTGAAGCGGTATATAAGTTTAAGTGCTAGTGCTATATACTGTGAGCCACTGGGGTATTTGCAAAATCAGCAATATAATAAATATTGTAATAAATGTTAAAATATGTAGTTGATTAGTGTATCTATTGGGAATGAAATATTAGATTAAAATATACAGTACAAATACGTTATAGGAGGAAATGCTACATTCATTCTTGTAGAAAAAGTCATATCTAATTAAAAATCAATTATAAGATTATCCTCTTGAATGTGTGCTCCCCTGATGTGTTGGGACTCAGCTTTTCTAATTCTCAGTCAATACCCATGATAGGTCAATATTTTGGGAGATGTAGCTCTTCTCATAATTCTGGGAGGCATCAGGGTGGGAAAGGTTCCTTTAGGTTGGTATGAATAACCTCTGCTGTCATCCCAATCCAAGGCAAATATACCTGTTCTAAGAAGCACAGCCTAGACACTAGCACAATAACTCTTGATAGCAGGGGCTGCATGTATCCATTTCAGTTCCTTAATGAAAATATATTCATGTATTTGCTCTTCAGCACTGCAATGGCACCATTGCAAATCATCTTTAAATCCAACCTGTTCCATGAAGTTACCGTCCAACCAGAGAATTGATCACCATCCGAAAAAGCACTCCTATTTCATGTTCTTTACTTCAACCTCTGAAACAACAGCAATGTCCTGTATCCATCTCTGTTCCCTCTAGCCCAGAGGTCACCAACCATTGTCGGTTGGCGGAGCGGAGGAATAGGGAGGGAGAAGCATTTTACATGTGTGCATGCGCACACGCACACAGGGCCGCAAGAATGTGTGTGCCGCAAACAGGGCGGGGCTAGTGCCCATGTGATACTCACTAGCCCTGTCCCATTCTTGCGTGGCGCAGCGCCTTGTTTCTGCACCTTGCAGTGTGGCAGCGGGCATTTTTGCACCCTGCGGCACGGCGGTGGCCTGTTTCCGCACCCTGTGGCGCAGCATCTATTTTTGTGCTCCGAGGTGCAGTGGCAGCATCCCGTTTTCACACGCCAAGGCACGGCGGCAGTGTCCCGTTTTCGCAGCTGAGGTGTGGCGGCGGAAGCCCATTTTTGCAGCACAGCGGCAGCCCATTTTTGCGTCCCAAGGCGTGGCCTACAGGTTGGGGACCCCTGCTCTAGCCAACCAAACGCTTTTACGCTGTTCAAAAATGCCAAAGGTGATTTGAACCATCACCAGTGCAGCTACAAGTATAAAGGGTCCCTCCAAGATCTGTATTGCATTTGATCAAGGCCATTGTTTCTACGCTAGTGCCTTAAAGGATTGTTTTAATGTAACTGCAAACCTTTCCTTTGTGTCCAGAATGAAAGGAAGAGAGAGGTCTTCACTATTCTCATTTCTGCCTGGCCAATCTTTTAACCAAAAAAGAGAAGAAAGGCAAAGAACAAGAAGAGGGTTCTACCCGTGTTTCCGCGAAAATAAGATCTACCCCCAAAATAAGTCCTAGCTTGATTTTGGGGTTGGCCTAATATAAGCCCTACCCCAAAAATAAGCCTTAGTTTTGAGGCAAGGCGCACGCCTAAAAATCACACACCCCACATCTGCTTACTGTTGCAGCCAGGCCTCCCATGCCCTGACACCTGCCTCGCCACACCGGCCCTCTTCTTCTGCGGCCTTTCACCACCACTTGCGCATGTCACCCCCAACCTCCATTTCACCGTCAGAGGCCTTTAGGAAATGCCTCTGCAGCAGAAAATAGAGCTCCAGATTGATGCGCGCGGAGTCCCACAACCTGTATTTCGCTGTGAGATGTCTTTAGGAAAGGCCTCTGCAGCCGAGAACTGAGCTCCAGATTGATGCATGTGGCACCCCCTGGAGGCTGGGGGGGTAGCGACGTGCGCGTCAATCCGGAGCTCCATTCTCAGCTACAGAGGCATTTCCTGAAGGCCTCTGGTGGTGAAATGGAGGCCAGGGGCAACATGCGCAAGCAGCGGCGAGTGGCTGCAGAAGAAGTGGGCTGGCTGGGTGGGGCTGACAGTGCCACCCCTGCGAGGTGAGACAGGGGATAAGACATCTCCTGAAAATAAGACCTGGCGCCTCTTTTGGAGGCAAAAAAAAATAAAAAAATAAGCCGGGTCTTATTTTCAGGAAAGCATGGCATATAGCTTCAGCTGGACTCTCCTCAAGAGAGGCACCATATAGAACATATGTAGTCTTCATAGTAGAAACTTTTGATAGCCATTCTATATTAGTTTTCTTTGGCTCAAAAGTTATGGAGTAAAACATTCTTAGCAAATTCTTTATATCAGAGGTCCCCAAACCTTTTGGGCACCAGGGACCAGTTCTGTGGAGAGAGGTTTTTCCGTGGCCCGGAGGGTGCGTGGTTTTTTGTACTGCCTGCATCCTATGGATGGGGCTTTGCTTGTTTGTGCGGACTGGTTGCTGGCATTCCGCAGCCCAGTACTGGTTCACGGACCGGGGGTTGGGGGCCCCTGCTTTATATTATTTTGATTCCTTTTTCATTCTTGGCTACTCTTACATTTTCATTCACAACAAAATAAAATCTTACTTACTTAGCTACTTAGTTCTACTGAGTTAAAGTTTATACGTTCATTTTGATGTACAGAGATGGTTTTCAAACTACTGTGCTGAATGTAGTTGCTTTGTATATGATTTTGAAAAAGATATAAGATATTACTACTCCAGAAGCCATCTGGACTTCTAGCTGTATATTATTGCAACATTGACAAGGCAAGAGTCAGTATCCTCCTTTTCATCTGAGGACAGCAGGCTAGGTTGGAAGTGAAGACACCATTTTGCCTTTTAGCATCAAAAGGTCACTTATAGACCCTCAGCATCTATAGACTGAGGCCACAGTTGCCTCTGCCAAATGGAAGGGCTGATTTTGTTGGTATCAGAACTGGATGTTTCTGTATCTTTTGCTTGATTAATATGAGCATATTTTCATTGCGCAAGAATTTTAGTGATGCAGACCCAATATTTGGCATTCCTCCTCTCTGTCTTTTCAGATGTGGAACATAAGATGCATAGATAATAAAAGTTCCAAAGACTTTCATTGTTACCAAATTATTAGATAATTTGATTCAAAGAAGTTATTGCAGACACGTGTAATAACATTTGCAAACAGATTCTATTCTATTCTATTCTATTCTATTCTATTCTATTCTATTCTATTCTATTCTATTCTATTCTATTCTATTCTATTCTATTCTATTCTATCCTATCCTATCCTATCCTATCCTATCCTATCCATTATTGTATTACTCTACTCTACTCTACTTTTTATCCTACGTTATTTTATATAAGCGAAGGAATAAACTGTAGGAGATGATCAGGCTGAGCTTGAGGGAGGGGTCAAACACATCATCAGTCATGAGTCCCTTAGCACCCACAAGAGATCTAAGCCCAGCCCACCTTGAATTCCTGTGACTCTTTTCTACCACCAGCTTGCTTGGGCCGATACCCAGTTCAGATTTTTGTAGAAAGCTTAAGCTTGCAATAAATCTTTATACCCATTTAAACTGCCTGAATCTCCTGATTTCCGTGGCGCTTGACATAAATCTACCTATTACTCCTGCCTGCTATATTCCTCACAATACCACCTGGTGAGATAGGTTGGGTTGCAAGAGAATGATTGGCTCAAAGTCATCAACAAATCAGTATTTTTTAAAAGTCCTCACAGTTAACATAGCATTTTTGATCTTTAATGGCACACACACACACACACACCAGCATGTGGGTTCAATACTTTGCTTCACTCTTCCTTTACATGAACAACATTGGATGCATAAATAAAGATGGATGCTACAGACCTGAGACTTGGTGAGGTATCATTCCAAGTAGAGGGATGTTTACCGTTGGGTCAGCCATTATGCCTTTATCCAGAGAGTGCAAAGAGAGGAATTCATAAAAAAATTCAGCCTGCATGAAAATACAATGTATAAAAATATATAATAAATATATTTATTTTAGTAATGTTTCTCTATTTTTTACTTCAGAGTCTTATTTTGATGAGAAAAATACAACTAGAAGTTCAACTCTGTGTACTCAATATTGTGTCATTTACTTCTGAATAAACAGAGAGAAGGTAGAAAAATCATGTCCACTTTCTCCATATTTTACATGATTTTATATACTTTGATAATGTGTTCTGTAATGTATTCAGTTATTATTTGGCAGCAGGTGCAAGCTGGCCACGTGGCCACTGAGAGACAGAATGTCTGGGGCCCGGGCAGGCTTGTTATTTTAGCGCGGGAGAAATCCCTGCAATCATTGGTTGGTGTTAACCGAAGCTCCGTGTATAAGAAGGAGGGAGCTAGTTTCATTTTCTATTCTGTTTTGCAATTACATGTGCAATAAAGACTTGTCATTGTCTGAATAAGTCTCATCAATGTCTACCCACCAAAGAACAGAACAACTGGCGACGAGGATGGGATTTCGCTGCCGAAACAACGAAGGGCAAGACTTATCTTGGAAAAAAGGCCAGACCGCGCTGAGGGAAGGTGTTCCTAATTTTGCAGCTCACTTGCCTGCCAGTACGCAAACGCTGGGGGAGAGTGCTGCGAGGAACTGCCCTGGAAACCCTCCAACAGATCAGCAGCACGTGGTAGAGAGGTGACGACCGAGGCCCTACCATGGCGAAGATAGGGCGGATTGCTGAATTCGACGTCGCTCACCCCGAAAGGTGGAGCTCTACGTCACCCAGGCTGAAACCTACTTCAGGGTCAACCGGATTCAGGAAGACGAGTTGAAGACCGCAACGCTCCTCTGCGTTTGCAGCCAAGCCGTTTTCGAGATAGAAGAGAACTTAGTGTCCCCTGCGCCGTTGGAGACTGTGATGTATGGTGACCTAAAGAAAATGCTCAAGAAGCATTTTGAGCCGAAGCTGTCAGTCATAGCATGGCGACACGCTTTCGAGCAGCGGGACCAGCGCCCGGGAGAATCTGCCGCGGAGTTCATCGCGGCTCTTCGCCAAGTGGCGAGGCCATGTGAATTGAAAGACCTGGAAGAACGGTTGCGAGATCATTTGGTTTGCGGCCTGAGGAGTCGTGAGCTACAGCAAAAGATTTTTGCTAAAGAGACAATATCTTTCCAAGATGCATTGCGAGAGGTAACAGCTGAAGAGGCAGCTGGCGGAGCTGTGAAGGCCTTGCGGTTTTCAAAGAACCCTCAGCCACTGCACATCATCCACAATGAGGATGCCGGATTGGAGGAAGATGCTGCGTCGGATCAGGAAGTCGATCTACTGCGACGACTCCCAGCGAAAGGCCCCCCTTGGTCTCCTGACAAGGCAGATCCTTTCCCTCGGTGCATGGGGTGCGGAGGTCGTCACAAAAGAGCGGACTGCCGTTTCCGCACAGCCAACTGCCGGGCATGTGGCAAGCAAGGCCACATCGCCGCAGTCTGTTTGGGCCGAGGGAAAGTAAACCCAAAGGAAGAGTTGCCTCGGAAAGGTACCGGGGTCCCCAGCCAAAACAGGGTGGGGTTCTGTGCCAGTAGAAGAAGCATTCAGAGGACGGGGGCTCACCGGCCGTTAAAAAAGAAGCTGCACATTGAAGTCAGGCTGCAAGGGGTTCCCCTGTGAATGGAATTGGACATGGGTTCGGCCCTGTCCATAATTTCTCAGAGCACCCTTAAGCAAATCTGTGGGAGAAGCGGCCAATGGGTTAAGCTCAGGCCATCAAATCTAGTTCTAACAGATTTTCAGAACTCCAGAGTTCGAGTCAAGGGGGAGGCCACGATGGGGGTACAATTCAAAGGATTCAAAGGTCCGTTGGACATCGTTGTAGTCGACAGAAACTGCACGAGCCTAATCGGACTCGATTGGTTCGAGGCTTTGGGGATTCAGGTGACCGGACTTCATAGTCTGCAAACGGTCGACCTAGTGAAAGTGTGTGAGGAGTTTTCAGACGTATTCAACCCGGAGCTAGGGAAATACAAGGGCTCACCTATCGCCTTGAGGCTAGATCCCTCTATCGCTCCAGTGAGGATTAAACCTCGCCGGGTGCCCTTTGCGCTGAAGCAACGGATTGACGCCGAGCTGGACAAGCTGTTGCAGCAAGGCATATTAGAACCCATGGACAGCAGTCCTTGGGAAACCCCCATCGTAACGCCACTTAAGGCCAACGGAGAAGTCAGAATCTGTGCTGACTATAAATGCACCTTGAATAAAGCCTTACAGCAGCATTCCTATCCAGTGCCGGTAGTCAGCCATATTCTGGCATCCCTCAAGGGAGGTTGCATTTTTGCTAAATTAGATTTGGCTCAGGCCTATCAGCAGCTGCCGGTGGACAACACCACCGCAGAGGCACAGACAATCGTAACCCACTGGGGAGCTTTTAAGGTGCGGAGACTGCAATTTGGGGTTAATGTAGCCCCAGGCATCTTCCAGAGTGTCATGGAGCGCACGCTCCGGAACATTCTGGGCGTATGCCCTTACTTCGATGATGTCCTCATCGCAGGGGAATCAAGCGAAGTACTGGCCGACAGGCTCCGGGAAGTGTTGCAGCGGTTCCGTGAGGCGGGCTTATGACTAAAACAGGAAAAATGTAAGATTGGAGTTACTTCTACAGAGTTTCTCGGGTTTCGCATAGATGCCGAAGGCATCCACCCTGCTGAGTCCAAGCTTAAGGCGATTCAGCAGGCGCCCAGCCCTAAAACGAAAGGAGAACTTCAAGCATTCCTTGGACTCCTTAATTTCTATCACGCCTTCCTTCCCCACAAGGCCACAGTGGCAGAGCCATTACATTGACTTTTAGATAAACAGGATCCATGGAAGTGGACGAATGTCCACGAGAGAAGTTTCACTGAGGTCAAGGCCTTACTGTCGTCTAACGCAGTATTGGCTCATTTCAACGAGAGATTGCCAGTTAGCATAGCTTGCGATGCATCTCCTTATGGGATCGGGGTGGTGTTGAGCCACCTCAAGGCTGACGGGATGCAAGTCCCTATAGCCTACTATTCTAGAACCCTTTCTGCCGCTGAGCGCAACTACACGCAAATTGATAGAGAGGCACTGGCCATTGTGGCAGGAATTAAGAAATTCCATGACTTTTTGTATGGTCGCCGTTTTATGGTCTTTACGGACCACAAGCCACTTCTGGGGTTGTTTACAACAAACAAACAGACACCCCACATCATCTCGCCCAGAATGTTGAGATGGTCCATATTCCTCTCAGCATACGATTTTTGTTTAATTCACAAACCGGGCAAGGAAATGGGCCATGCAGATAGCCTCAGCAGATTGCCATTAAAACAAGTTGAGCCTGATCCAGCACCGGCAAACCACATTCTATCCATTCAGGATTTGCCTGAGTCCTCTCTCCATGCAGGGGATGTAGCCACAGAGACAGCTGCTGACAACACGCTAACACGCGTGTTAAACTGGGTGTTGTCAGGATGGCTGGACACGTGTCCTGGCACCGAATTCCAAAGTTTTTGGAAACGAAAATCTGAGTTATCCACCTTTAAAGGGGTGTATACTGTGGGGCAGTAGAGTAGTCATCCCAACCTCCCTGAGGGCTAGAGTCCTTGTTTCTCTGCATGAGGGACATCCGGGAATAGTCCGCATGAAGGCGCTTGCGCGCAGCTACCTTTGGTGGCCAGGGCTCGATAAAGAGATCGAAGCCCAGGTTCACGGGTGCCACACATGCCAGCAGTCCAGGCCAGAAATGCCCCAAGCCCCTATCCATAGGTGGGAAACAACTCATGCTCCTTGGTCGAGGATTCATATCAACTACGCGGGGCCCTTTCAGGGGCAGCTCTTCCTCATTGCGGTGGACAGTCACTCTAAGTGGCTGGAAGTAGTTCCAGTGTCCACTGCGACGTCCACTATCACCATCAGGGTGCTTCGCGGCATCTTCACAACGCATGGCCTTCCTGACGTGATTGTCTCCGACAACGGAGCTCAATTTACTTCATTGGAGTTCCAGTCCTTTTTGCGGGCTAACTTAATCCACCACGCTACGTCGGCACCATTCCACCCGGCGTCAAATGGCCAAGCGGAACGAATGGTGCAGACAACGAAAGACTCCTTGAAGAGGATCACGCACGGCAACTGGCATCACCATTTGGCTGACTTTCTCCTCTGCCACCGCACCACCCCATGCACGGCTACGGGCAAAAGCCCCGCCGAGCTCCGTTGGGGTTGCCGGCTTATCATTAAGCTTGACAGGTTACACCCGGACTGGGTCGCTTCACAGGTGTCCCAGCCATGGGCACCGAGGCGGTTGAACTTGGGCGATCCGGTTTGGGCTCGAAACTATGGGCCTGGTAACTTGTGGGTGGTGGCTGTCATTTGTAGGGTCACTGGCCTTCTCTCTTACGAAGTGGCGTTGGCCGATGGTCATATCGACCAGCCACGAAGTGGCGTTGGCCGATGGCCATATCGACCAGCTTCGCTGGAAGTTGCCAAGCCCCTCTTCTGCTCCTGACTCTGCTCTGGGGGGGGGGAGGAAGTTCCTGAGAGTGATCGGGAAGGTTCACCGCAAACAGCCATGGGGGGGTTTGCTCTCGAGGTGGCTCCTGACTCGGGCACCACACGCACGGAATATTGCGCGAGATCACAGTTTCAAGCCTCTCCACGGGGGGGTTGCCCATCCGGGATACGACCCCCATTAATATGTCTCTATGGGGAGGGGGTTGCCCATCTGGGAAACAACCCCCAACCATCTGCTTCCGCAGATCAGGGGAACACCACCCCTCTTCAGGGGAATACCACCCCGGGGAACTCTACCCCAATCCAGTACGCAGAGCTGGACCAACCGGCCAGCCTGCAGATCCCAATTCCGACCGTTTCAAATGGGTTCCCAAGTCCTGGTCTGCCGAGCCCGGTGGGCAAGCTTGCAGATCAGGCAACCGCGGCACTTCCGCGGAGATCGGAGCGAATCCGAGGACCTCCCAAGTTCCTGAAGGAATACGTGAGGGCTCTGTCTGCGCTAGTGTAGCGTTCGGAGTTCTTGCTAGCATTGGGCGGTATCACAGGTACTAGTGTACTTTTATTCATGGCCCGGCATATGCGGTTAAAGCTTCCATTAACTGCTTGTGGTATCGCAGGCTTAATGAACAAAGGAAGAGCGCTTCATCCTACAAGGTCGCGACTGGGCAAAGATTAGGGGAATAAACGGGTAGCTTCCTTCCAGGAAAGGCTGACTAAAGAGTAAATGGGTAGCCTCCTTCTGGGAACGGCTTACGAAAAGGGTAAATGGGTAGCCCCCATCCGGGGGTGGCTTATTAAGTAAAGTACTGACAGAGGTACTGTATGCTCCTCACTAAGGGGGGAGGGGTGTAATGTATTCAGTTATTATTTGGCAGCAGGTGCAAGCTGGCCACGTGGCCACTGAGAGACAGAATGTCTGGGGCCCGGGCAGGCTTGTTATTTTAGCGCGGGAGAAATCCCTGCAATCATTGGTTGGTGTTAACCGAAGCTCCATGTATAAGAAGGAGAGAGCTAGTTTCGTTTTCTGTTCTGTTTTGCAATTACATGTGCAATAAAGACTTGTCATTGTCTGAATAAGTCTCATCAATGTCTACCCACCAAAGAACAGAACATGTTCCTTCAGTTGCCTTTCTTCTAGACAACTTGTAGAGGGAAATTAAAAATAATGGCAAGCCCCAAAGAAATGGTTGGTGTCCCAATCAGCTGTTTGGTGATTAGTGGTGAGGCTGCAGTGATGGACTGGCAGTGTCAGTGGAGCCTGGAGGCATTGGAGATACTCCATTGGAGATTGGCAGGGTATCTTTTAGGATGGCAACATGGCAGATCCTTCCTGATGGTGGAAGCATTTGATGGCAGTGGATTTATTTTTTGAGTTGAGTAGGCCCATATGTTGTACAGACTTATTCTAGCCTAAAGAATTCCAAACATTTGAGCTGTTTCTTGAGAAGGAAATGTTTAAGGCCCCTAATAATTTCATTTCCTCTCTTCCACATTTCTTCTATTATATGCTTTTTAAAATGTGGCTAACAAATTGTATCTATATCCCACAAATTGACCTACCAGAGATTTGCATGAGACTATTACAGTGTTGATGGTTTCATTATCAATCCTTTTCTGAATGTACCCTAACATGGAATTTGTCTCTTTTTTCATCCTATGTGTCTTTATACATCACTACATATATTTCTTTTATTGTGCAATAACAAATAGATGAGGAATTGCACCAATGCATATATGTGAAGCAGGGGATTGTTGCCCCAATGGGTATCATTGATACTTACTTAAAATTGAATCTCATGTATTATTTGGTTGACTATCCAATTCAAAAGGGGCCCTATGAAGTTCTCTTTAATTAATTTGGTTTTTATCATTCTGAATAGTTTAGGGTCAGCTGCAAATTTGACCACCTCAGTATTTAACACCTAGATCAGGGGTCCCCAACTCCTGGTCCGTGGACCAGTACTGGGCTGTGGCATGCCAGAACCGGTCCGCACAAACAAGCAAAGCCCCATCTGCGAGATGCAGGCAGCACACAAAATCATGTACCCTCCGGTCTGCGGAAAAACCTCTCTCCACGGAACTGGTCCCTGGTGCCCAAAAGGTTGGGGACCTCTGCCTTAGATTAAGATAATTTATAAAAAAGCATTAGTTCCAACATGGTAATCTATTATTTTTTAAAAAACATTATTGATTCCTTTTCTTTATTTTTTAACAAGTTGTAGTCTGTAAAATAATAACTTATCCCATAAATACTAAGTTTATTCATGAGTCCTCAATGAGTAGTTTCATCAAAGGCTTTTTGAAAATCCAAATATACAATGTCAACAGGGTGACCCTCATCCACATGCCTGTTAGCTGTCTCAAAAACCTCCCCAAAATTGTGAAAATTATCAATTGTTACTTTTTTATGATGTCTCACTCCAAGAGAGAAAGAAAACATGACATTATTTTTCATCCTGTAGTATAATTAATCAGAATGCTGGATGTTGGAGAAAGAAAAAAAACAACTTTTGAAATCATTTGTAACACATTTTTTCAAATACCATCACTGTTAATTAAGGATTACACTCAAACATTTTACTGTGTCAATAATAAGGCTTTCCTGATGTGATGAGAGAAGAGTTCACAACCTATGGTTAAAATAATTGACCTCTTTGAATTTTAGAAAACATCTATAGAATCTACAAGCTGCTTTTGGCTATACTTGAAAAGTAGTGAGATGTTCTCCTTATAGCTTAGAAAATGGCTTTGAAGTTTGGGACATAATTCCTCTAGCACATCATTACCAAGAACTATCTTTTGATTATGACCTTATGAAAGTATAAATAATATTTTTTTAAGCTTACACTGTGATGAGAAATAAAGATTTTGGTTTTAGACCACTAACTTTTTTTCACTTTCTTTACTTGCTGGCTTTGGTTTGCACAGAATATATAATATTCAATTCAATTCAACCTTTATTACAGTCACGGGCCAGCACAAATATATAATATAGCATTTTCCAAAAAGTAAGCTCTCTGTAAAAGAAATATGAAATTTCAGAAACTACTGTAAATAGCAAATACATTTAGCCATTAAGGGGATTTTTCTATATAGGGAGTCCTTGAGTTATGATGGCACTTGGAACCAGAATTTCCACTGCTAAGTGATACAGTCATAAAACATGACATCATGTGATCTCATTGCTTAGGAATGGCAATTCCTACAGCCTGATTACCAATGTTAAGTGAGGATTGTGGGTCTTTAAGCAAGCACCTCTTTGCAACTTCCTGCTAGTTTCCAATAAGCAAAATCAGGGGGGAAGTGAACAGAAAATTGTCCCAGATGGCTTGCAAGAAGACTGACAGGCAGAAGACTGGCTGCTACTGGGTGGGGGAGGCAGTGAGGGGCTGCGCAAATGGCCAGAGTAATGTGGTGCAAGCCCAGCGGGGCTTGGGATAGTGACTGCTGAGTGAGGGTGTGTGAGGCAGCACAAATGGCAGAAAGGCATGGTGTGAGCATGATGGGGCTTGGGATGGCCAGGTGAGAGAAGCAAATATGGGAGGGCTTAGGGTAATTGCTTTTGCTGAGGGAAGGTGCCCAAAGGTCTGTGAGATGGTGGGTGAGTGGCCAGGGATGTGTAGTGTGAGTGCCAGCATGGTTCTGAGAGGGTGTGTGAGTGGGGAAGACATACTGGCACAACTTGTGACCTTCCCTGCCAGCAGGGAAGGCAGCAAATCACAATCATGTGACTACAGGATGCTGCAAATTGGTTACCAAGTGGCCAGATCATGATCATGAGGGAGCTGGGATGGCCAATAACTCATTCATTCACCACTCATTCAGTGTTGTAACTTCAAACTAGGAGAACCACCTGGACTTTTTAACAATGAAATGTATACATTGAATTTTAATTTGTTGTTAGAATTGTCATTTTGACAATTGATTAAAATCCTTAGAAAAGGAACAATGAGAGAAACACAACGAGGATCTACCTGTTTGATATTATATTCTGTGAATTTTAAGTTGCTATCTGACATTTGGAAAATTGGGAAGCGTAACTGCACATACTTAAAAAGACAAATAGCAAAACATTTTTATTAAACGATCAAGCAATATTGCCTGAAGAGAAATACGTTTTTTTCTCCATTGGATACAATTTCTATCTATCTGTTCAGTTTATCTCACATTTCTCCCAGTTAATCAAATTACTGAGAATTACTGAGAAAAGAGATATTGTTTGCTTGCAATAAATTCATGCACTATAGTTTGGTTCCTTCTAGGATTTTTTCTCTAAGATTTAAGCGTCTTATTAGTGCAGTATAAAAACTAGAAGATATGATGAACTTCAACCAAAAATATATTATTGCTAATACCATGTTTCCCCGAAAGACCTACCCAAAAATAAGCCCTAGCTTGGTTTTGGGAGGTGGACCTAATATAAGCCCTACCCCAAAAATAAGCCCTAGTTTTGGGGTGAGGCACACATCTAAAAATCAAGCTAGGGCGGGGGTGGGGAGGTGGAGATGCCCCATGTTTCCCGCACCCGCTTACTTTGCAGCCAGGCCTCTCCTCGCCGGCCCACTTTTTCTGTGGCATCCCCAGGCCTGCATTTCGGCCATTGCAGCCGAGAACCGAGCTATGGATTCAATCCATAGTTTGGTTCTCGGCTGCAGTGGCCTTCCGGAAAAGCCTTTGACTACGAAATGCAGGCCAGAGCTCCATTCTCGGCTGCAGAATGAAGCTGCTCTTTCGGCTGCAGAAGTGGGCCAGCTGGGTGGGGCTGTCAGTGCCGGGGGTAAGTGGAAAAGACACTCCCCCCTGAAAATAAGACCTAGTGCCTCTTTTGGAAGCAAAAAATAATAAGACCGGGTCTTACAGTATTTTCGGGGAAACACGGTATATTCAAAAAGAATATATAAAATAGTAATTAAATGAGCAACAGTTGAAGAATCTTAAGATATATCCATAAAATATTATTAAATTAATTAACCAGCTTTTTAGGATATTATATCTATTGTACCATCTTCTCGGTTTTAATGCAGAGACACTGTATGATTGGTGGTTTCTCAATATGTTAATAAATACATACGTTATTTCAGGTCAATGATATTTATATAATATCCTTACACTCTTAATACTTTATTTAGATGCCTTAAAGCAATGAATATAGATAAAAAGAAAAAATAGATATTCTACAAATATGGTTCCTTATAATATATTATACAATCTACATGGAAAAATATGTCCCATAGAAACTTTGGACTGTCCCTCATTAAGTCAAATTTCGGCATGCCATGCAATCTCTATGCACACCACTTGGTCCATTTATGTCAAGCTTACTTTATCAATAAGTACTGCCTTTAAAATTTCAAAGTAAAGCCCTGGCTGGTTCCCTTTCATATGATTTGCTTTCTCTGCCAAGTGTTTAAAAATAAAAGAAGTAATTCAGTAGGCCAAAAAGGAAAAAAAGCTCAATGTAACAAGATGCTAAAATCACTGTAGCCCAGAAAGTTTTGTTTCCCTGTGGCTTAGATGTGTGGGGAAGAATTCTGAGTTACAGTCCAACAGGATCTTATTTTAGAGCCATCAGCAGAAAATAAACATTGACTCAACACCAGATTCAGGAATCTCTCCATGTGCAAAGAAAAAACTGCTTTCTTTCTTTAAGGTGCTGCTGGTTTATGGGCAAAATTGCATCAGCAGCAGACTATAACTTATGTTTAATTTACTCCTACAATCATGCCTTATCTTCTACAACTCATTAGATCTTTACATATGTAGCGCTATCCCCTAAAGGACACAAAAGTCCAGATCCCTCTGTCCCTTTCTCCTAGATAACTTGGCGTCTTTTGGCTCACAGACACAGATCTCAGGATCTCTCGTTCTGATTGTTCACCCAGACACCTCTACTCGCCCGGCTAAGTTCACCTCCATAGTCCTCCTGGTGTGTCTGGTGCCCCCTCTACTCTCTGGCTCACTTTCACACCTTTCTCTCTCTGGGTTAGCTTTGCTCTCTCCCTCTCTGTGGGTCAGCATTGCTCCCTTTCTCTCTCTTTGGATCGGCTTCGCTCTTGCTCCTTCTTTCTCCCTCTTTCTCTCTGTCAGGCCCCTACTGTCTCCCATGCAGCCCTGCTCAGCAGGAACCCAATGGTGGGGTGCTGACAGGGTAAGCTGACAAACACTTACCCCTCTCTTCCTTCTCTCCTCACTTCCTCCTCCTCCATTTGCTTTTCCCCATCTCCGCTGTCTCTTTCCCCTCATGCTGCTTCTCTCTCTTCTTCGCTCTCTCCATCTCTCCTTCTTCCCTACTTTGTTCTCCCCCTCCTTCCAAGTATCTCCTTCCCTTTTTATCCCCCCTTTCTCCTGGGCCACCTTTTTCCCCTTAATTTCTGGTGGGCCTCTGTGGGGTGCTATGAGGCGATTGGGAGCTCCGGGTAGCCTGTACCAATCAGCAGGAGCTGTGGGACTCCCTCTGCTGGCCAGTTCGCATGACTGCGCAATCAGCCAGAGCTCCAAGGTCTCCGCCACCCAGCTGATCACACGGACCGGTGCTGGGGCTTCCTGTGCTGCCCAGCTGATCATACTGCTCTCCCTGCTACACAGTCCCACCCAAATTTCTTTGGTCCCCCAAAGAGTGAGAGGCAGTATACTAACAGCCTGTACATACATTAGATGCCTCTTGCTGGTGAGATGATGATAATCCTATAGCAATTCGTATCAACGGGGTCTATGGGGGATGGGTCTAGCATGCCCTTCTCTATGGGTTCATTGGGCTGCAATTGTGCTTCTGAGGTCCTCCTGGCAATGAACTCTTCCGTACTGTTGTCCAAAGAGTCATATGCCAGTCACTGCAGGGGATGAATTGCCCTTTTTGGTCTTGATTCTCTAGGGCAGACATGTCAAACTCGCGACATCACGTGACGTCGAACGATGTATCGGAGCTTTTTCCCCATTGCCAGCAATGGGTGGGCATGGTTTTGTCATGACGCATCCGGCCCGTGGGCCGGCAGTTTGACACCCCTGCTCTAGGGTCTGCTGGGATTCTCTCTTGGGGTGTGGCAGGCTTAGGTATCTCTGGGGGTGGTTTCTTGTTCTGTGGTTCTGGCTGTTGTGTGGAATGCTCACTAGCCTGGCTTACTGATTCCCCGAGGATGTCTTCCTTTTCCTGCACATGGGGTACAAATTCAGGTACTTCTGGCCTGGTGCTCCTGGTCCAGTACTTGTGTCTGATGTGGGTGGGTCCACTTCAAAGGGCTTGAGTGGCAATACCAGTTCATACAGCTCTCCTCCTGATCACTGTCCCCTTCTTTCTCCAGTACAGAAGAAAGCAGCTGTTTATGGGTCATTGGACCCCTCCTCTCTGGGCGGGGTTCCACAGATGATAATGTATGCTGCTGGGGGGCTTGTACTGCCTCATTCAGAGATAGGAGATGGTTTCAGTGCCACATCTTCAGTTGTCCCATGGCCTCCTTTGGGAGGATCCGGTACACTGGTAGCCCAGCCAGTTTCTCACAGAAAATGTAGGGTTGGGAGCTCCACCGATCAGCTAGTTTATACTTCCCTGGGATACCCAGATTTCTTTTATTTTTTTATAATATTTTATTGATTTTCTCATTTTACAATTGGATATTTAAAAGGCAACAGGATGACTTGGTTAATCAATAGTTCAATGTTGTTAGTTGCAAAGTCATTTCCGACCCATCGCGACCCCATGGACAATGTTCCTCCAGGTCTTCCTGTCCTCTACCATCTTTTGGAGTCCATTTAAGTTCACTCCTACTGCTTCAGTGACTCCATCCAGCCACCTCATTCTCTGTCGTCCCCTTCTTCTATTGCCCTCAATCTTTCCCAGCATTAGGCTCTTCTCCAGTGAGTCCTTCCTTCTCATTAGGTGGCCAAAGTATTTGAGTTTCAACTTCAGGATCTAGCCTTCTAAAGAGCAGTCGGGGTTGATCTCTTCTAAGACTGACCGGTTTGAATGCCTTGCAGTCCAAGGGAATCGCAGGAGTCTTCTCCAACACCATAGTTCAAAGGCCTCAATTCTTTGGTGCTCAGCCTTTCTTATGGTCCAACTTTCACAGCCATACATTGCAACTGGGAAAACCATGGCCTTGACTATACGCCCTTTTGTTGGCAGGGTAATGTCTCTGCTTTTTAGTATGGTGTCTAGATTTGCCATAGCTTTCCTCCCCAGGAGCAAGCATCTTTTAATTTCTTGGCTGCAGTCCCCATCTGCGGTGATCTTGGAGCCCAGGAAAATAAAATCTGTCACTACCTCCATTTCTTCCCCATCTATTTGCCAGGAATTGAGAGGGCCAGATGCCATGATCTTGGTTTTCTTAATGTTGAGTTTCAAGCCAACTTTTGCACTCTCCTTCTTCACCCGCATCAAGAAGCTCTTTAGTTCCTCTTCACTTTCTGCCATTAGAGTGGTATCATCTGCATATCTTAGGTTGTTGATATTTCTCCCAGCAATCTTAATTCCAACTTTTGATTCATCTAGCCCTGCCTTTCTCATGATGTGCTCTGCATATAAGTTAAATAGGCAGGGCGACAGTATACAGCCTTGCCGGACTCCTTTCCCAATTTTGAACCAATCAGTGGTTCCGTGTCCAGTTCTCACTGTTGCTTCTTGACCCGCATATAGGTTTCTCAAGAGACAAATAAGATGGTCTGCTGCTCCCATCTCTTTAAGAACTTGCCACAATTTGTTGTGATCCACACAATCAAAGGCTTTAGCATAGTCAACGAAGCAGAAGTAGATGTTTTTCTGGAACTCCCTAGCTTTCTCCATGATCCAGCGTATGTTGGCAATTTGATCTCTAGTTCCTCTGCCTCTTCGAAATCCTGCCTGTACTTCTGGTAGTTCTCGATCCACATACTGCTGGAGTCTAGCTTGTAGGATTTTAAGCATAACTTTACTAGCATGTGAAATGAGTGCAATGGTGCGATAGTTTGAACATTCTTTGGCATTGCCTTTCTTTGGAATTGGAATGTAAACTGACCTTTTCCAATCCTGTAGCCACTGTTGAGTTTTCCAAATTTGCTGGCAAATTGAGTGTAGCACTTTTACTGCATCGTCTTTTAAGATTTTGAATAGCTCAGCTGGAATACTGTCACCTCCACTAGCTTTGTTGTTGCTCAGATTTCCTAAGGCCCATTTCACTTCACATTCTAGGATGTCTGGCTCGAGATCAGTGACCACTCCATCGTGGTTATCTGGGACGTTAAGCTCGTTCTTGTATAGTTCTTCTGTGTAGTTTTGCCACCTCTTTTTAATCTCTTCTGCCTCTGTTAGGTCCCTGGCATTATGGTCCTTTATCATGCCCATCTTTGCATGAAATGTTCCCTTCATATCTCCAATTTTCTTGAAGAGATCTCTGGTCCTCCCTATTCTATTGTTTTCTTCTATTTCTTTGCACTGTTCATTTAAGAAGGCATTCTTATCTCTTCTAGCTATTCTCTGGAATTCTGCATTCAATTGGGTGTATCTTTCTCTTTCTCCCTTGCCTTTCACTTCCCTTCTTTCCTCAGCTATTTTCAAAGCTTCCTCAGACAGCCATTTTGCTTTCTTGCATTTCTTTTTATTTGGGATGGTTTTAGTTGCTACCTCTTGTACAATTTTGCGAACCTCCGTCCATAGTTCTTCAGGCACTCTGTTTATCAGATCTAATTCCTTAAATCTATTTGTCACCTCTACTGTATATACATCAGGGATATGATTTAGTTCATACCTGAGTGGCCTAGTGCTTTTCTCTACTTTCTTCAATTTAAGCCTAAATTTTGCAACGAGAAGCTCATGCTCTGAGCCACAGTCAGTTCCTGGTCTTGTTTTTACTGACTGTATAGAGGAGGGGTAGGCAACCTTGGTTCTTTTATGACTCGTGGACTTCAACTCCCAGAATTCCTGAGCCAGCATGGCTGGCTCAGGAATTCTGGGAGTTGAAGTCCACGTGTTATAAAAGAGCCAAGGTTGCCTACCCCTGGTATAGAGCTTCTCCATCTTTGGCTGCAGAACACATAGTCAATCTGATTTCTGTGTTGACCGTCTGGTGATTTCCATGTGTAGAGCCGTCTCTTGGTTTGTTGGAAAAGAGTGTTTGCTATGACCATTGTATTCTCTTGACAAAATTCTATCAGCCTGTGCCCTGCTTCATTTTGTACTCCAAGGCCAAACTTGCCTGTTATTCCGGTTATCTTTTGGCTTCCTACTTTAGCATTCCAATCCCCCATGATGATAAGAACATCATTTTTTTGTGTTAATTCTATAAGGTGCTGTAGGGTTTCATAGAACCGGTCGATTTCATCCTCTTCAGCACCAGTGGTTGGGGCATAGACCTGGACTACTGTGATATTGAATGGTTTGCCTTGGATTCGAACTGAGATCATTCTGTCATTTTGCGGATTGTATCCCAGTATTGCTTTTCCTACTCTTTTATTGACTATGAAGGCTACTGTTTCTTCTGAGGGATTCTTGCCCGCAGTAGTATACTTGATGGTCATCTGAGTTAAATTTACCTATTCCTGTCCATTTTAGTTCGCTGATTCCTAAGATGTCAATGTTCAGTCTTGTCATCTCTTGTTTGACCATGTCTAGCTTGCCTTGGTTCATGGATCTTACATTCCAGGTTCCTATGGAGAAAAGATCTTTACAGCATCGGACTTTCCTTTCACCACCAGATGCATCCACAGCTGAGCGTCCTTTCGGCTTTGGCCCAGTCGCTTCACTCTTTCTGGCGCTACTAGTACTAGCCCTCTGCTCTTCCCCAGTAGCATGTTGGACACCTTCCGACCTGAGGGGCTCATCTTCCAGCGTCATATCTTTTTGCCTTTTGGTACTGTCCATGGGGTTTTCATGACAAAGATACTGGAGTGGGTTGCCATTTCCTTCTCCAGTGGATCACATTTTGTCAGAACTCTCTGCTATGACCTGGCCGTCTTGGGTGGCCCTGCACGGCATAGCTCATAGCTTCATTGAATTACGCAAGCCTCTTCGCCACGACAAGGCAGTAATCCATGAAGGAGAATAGTTCAATAGTGTACATAAATCTTTAGTATAAATCTCATATTACAACATCAGATATTTCCTCTCTTTTTCCATTAATATCTGTTATCTCATATTAGGCTAGTACGATTCTTATTGTTATCAACTAAATAAAAACATCTTTGTTACAGTTATCAATAATTTTTAGCTTATACATATCTTAATTGCGTTTACACTTAATCCTTGTATACAATCAATGTCCTGTTATTGCTTTTTTTTTCAGGCTTTAATTTCCCATCAATATTCAAAGTAACACTATTATTTATGATTTCCAAGTATTTTATGTTTAGGTGACCAAAAGTTTCCCTTATCTCAACTTCTTCCTTTTTCCCTTTTCATACCACAGTCTGATATTTTGGTTACACATCTTATCTATTTGATTATAATATTGCTCTGTTTTTTAAAAGTTATCTATTTTCCACCATGTTCAATCATCTAATTGATAATACAGTACCCCCTAATAAATCAAAACCATTATAGGTGTTGTCTGGGTTAACCAATAACTCAGTAATATACATAAATTCTTAGTTTAAGTCTAATATTAGAACATCAAATACTTCCTCTCTCTTTCCAATAATATCTGTTATCTCATATTGGGCAAACACAATTCTTATTTTCAACTAAGTAGAAACATCTTTGTTACATTTATCGATAATTTTTAGCCTATACATATCTTGATTGCGTTTGCACTTAATGTCCTTGTATAAACAATACCGTTATTGCTCCCCCCCCCAAACTTTAATTTCCCATCAATATTCAAGAAAACACTATTATTTATGATTTCCAGGTACTTTATATGTAGGTGACCAAAAGCTTCCCTTATCTCAACTTCTCCCTTTTTCCCTTTTCATACCAAAGTTTAGTATTCTAGTTACACATCTTATCTATTTAATTATAATGTTACTCTGTTTTCTGCCTTTGAATCATCAAATAGTTCTCCCTCTATTTTTATATATATTATTTGGAATAAGAAAGACCATTTGGTTGAAGTTTCTTTTGGAAGAACAAGCCCATAGGTATTCATTAAGCCACCTCCCTGTTACTCCAATTTCCCACAGTTGTCCTGATAACTTTATCTTCCATTCAATCTGTTCTTCTTCCTTTTCCTCAAATATATTCTGATTTCTTGATTTGTGAAAATTCTTTTCCATTTTCAATGTTGTCACTCCATTTTCTGATTTTTCAGTTGGCTTGGTCTGTTGGTCAGTTGGGTGCTCTGCCTTAACATTTAGTTGTTCCAATTTTCCTTCTGTTTTCTGCATTGTTACTTCTTTGCTTGTAATCAAGATCTGGGTTTGTATATTTAAGCTAGAACATTGTTCCTTTGTGTTGCTTCTTATTTTATCACAAGCTGAAAGGATAGTTTCATGTATTGATTTCAACATGGAAAGGATTTTTTCCTGATCTTCATCCATATTTGCTTAATAATATGTTAAGTTGAAGACTTTAGAATCAAACATTAAAAATAATTTTTGTCTTTTGTAGCTGGGTATGGGACATCTATTTCACATTTTATAGGTGATTTTATAGGTGGTCTTTATAGTAGAAATTGTTTATCAAGTAAGAGTTTATAATCCAAGGTGTTCCATCAACTCGTGTAATAATATATGCTTCTCATTCAGGGAAATAGGAAAGCAGTTCTCCAGGCATAGCTCTGAGAGTCAGTAAAAGTTTACATTCATAGTTCAGGCAGGCCAGCTTCCAAAACAGTACATCATCCCTGTCACACAGATAAGCCACCCAGAAATCCCTTCTTTGCAGCTGGGTTTTTCAAAGTTAATAACTGTCAAGGCCAAACAAATTTGGGCTTCAAGCCAGGTTTCTTTTAGGCAATAACAAATTGTAATACCATAATTCACCACAAGATGTCACCAATGCCGTTTTATAGCTTTTTAAGTCCAAAACTTATATGGTGATTTTTCAAGTCTTTTTTTTTAAGAAAAAAAACAGTCTCCAATAAGAAAAAAGAACACTTTTAGTCCCCAAGGTTAAAATTAATCTTATGGTTGCTCTGTTTCCCCTGGGTAGTTAGTCGCCGCTTTTCTTAGAGGGTGGGGTAAAAATTCCCTTCCCTCTCTCCTCACAGGGGAAAAAATGCTTTGGGCACCTTTTTCAGGAAATAAAATTTAGAATCTTAAAGAGAGGATCAGGTCTCACCCAGTTTCATCCGCATTGCTTGAAAGTTGCTTGGTGGTGCTTTTGACTTCGGCTGTCAGCAGCTTTGTGACCGGCCATATTAATATGGCCGGTCCTTCCCCCGTCGGTTTGGAGGGCTTCCCCGGAACAAATGGAAGGGCTGCCACCCTCCCGCGATCAAACAAGGGTCCCCTCCTTGTTCGTTGCCTCTACAGGGTAACTTTCGACCCTTTCCAGAGTCCCCCAGTGGAGTGAATTCAGGCGCGAAAGACGGAGCCCCGTCTTCCTGCATTGGCGGCGTCGCGACGTCAATCCGGAAGTTGGATATCCAGATTTCTCAGTAGTACTTGATCGCCTGGCTGCAAGTCCTGGATTCTTATCTTCAGGTCATAGTTCCTTTTGTTCCTGCACTCTCTGGTCTCTGAGATAAACTGGGCCCTCTCGTATGCATTTTTCAGATTCCGTCTCAACCACATAATTTCGGTGCAAGGTCAATGAGGTCTATTCTAATGATACTCCAAATGCTAAGTCTACTGGCAGTCAGGCTTCCCTCCCAAACATCAGCCAGTAGGGAAAGTCCAGTAGCATCATTTTCTGTACTGTTTATGCATGCACCACGGCAGAAATGTATTGAGTACAGTGCTGCTTTTGCTCTGCAGTTAGTGTTCCTAACATATCAAGGAGAGTGCGGTTAAATCTCTCAGGCTGCGGATCCCCTTGGGGATGGTAGGGAGTGATGTGTGACTTCTGGATGCCCAGCAAGTTGAGCAATTGTTTGATGAGTCGACCCTCAAAATCTCTGCCTTGATCAGAGTGTATTCGCTGTGGCAGCCCATAATGAACAAAGAATTTCTCCACCAGAACCTTGGCTACCATGACCACTCATTGGTCCTTCATTGGGAATGCTTGTGCGTAACGGGAGAAGTGATCTGTCACCACTAATACATTTCCCTGTCCACTGGTATTGGGTTCTAGGCACAAAAAGTCAATGCAGACTAGCTCCATGGGTCCTTGACTGTGTAGGTGACCCATTGGAGCAGCCCTCGAAGGTAGGGTCTTTTGCTGAATGCAGCATATGCAGAACCTTCAGTAGTCCTCGACTTCCATTCTCATTCATAGCCAATAGAACTGATCCCTCAATAGTTTGAAGGTCCTCTCTGGCCCCAAATGTCAATGGTTGTTGTGTAATGCTGTTAATACTGCTTCTGTATGTTTCTCTGGGAGGAACAGCTGCCACTTTTCCTTGAGGCCATCGGAGGTGCCTCTCCAATAAACTACCCCACTCTGAAGCCGGAGCCGGTCCCATTCTTTAAGCAGCATCCAGGCTGCCTTCGGGGAGTTGGTCAGCAAGACCTCCCAATGACGCTGTGCAGGGCCCTCAAGGTCAGCCCACAGAGTGGATCTTCCACCTGATCCCTTCTCAAATCCTTCTCGGTTAATATTGGCAGTCCCCCTCCTCTCATCTGGGTGGGATGAGTTATAGCAGTATAACTTGGAGACACTTGCAGTCATGACCCCAATGGCCTCCGCTCCCACTGCTTCGCTAACCTGGTGTTTGACTCCTTGATATAAGAATACCATCTGGGGATAGCCTAGTCCACTCTTTGCCTTAGTGCCGTGAAGCCTTCTTTATAAGGCATCTGCATCTCGGTTCCCTACTCCGGGCTGATAGTTTAGGCTGAAACAGAATCCGGACAAAGTGGCTAACTATCGATGTCCTGTGGCATTGAGCTTGAACATTGTGAGGAGGTATGTCAGTGGGTTGTTGTCGGTCTAGACCTCAAACTCTGTCCCATACAAGTAATCTTTCATCTTATCCACCACTGCCCATTTCAATGCCAGGAACTCTAGCTTATGGGTAGGATAGTTCTTCTCAGCTGGGGTGAGGCCTCTGCTGACATAGGCAACCGGCCTCCGCTGTCCATACCCCTTCAAGGCCGTCCCAGCTACATCAACATGTAATTCATAGGGTCGATTTGGGTCTGCGTAGGCCAAGATGGGGTGTCTGTCAGGCTCCTCTTCAGTTGGTCAAAGGCCTGTTCACACTGCTCTGTCCACTCTGCTTGAATTGACTCCTGGGACTTCCTGGGTCCCTTATCCTGGTAGAACTCGCCCAAACTGTTAGACACATCCACTGCTTCCTCATTTCTCAACAGATCATTGAGGGGGCGGGTTATCTTCGCAAATCCTTTGACAAACCTTCGACAGTATGAACAGAACTCTAAAAATGATCTTAGGTCAGCCACATTTTGAGGTCTAGGCCAGGAGATAATGGCCTCAAGCTTCAAGGAGTCGGTTGATATCCCTTCTGAGGAGACAATGTGATCAAGGTATGTGACAGATGGTTGGTAGAATTGGCTTTTCTCTAGGGACAGGTTCAACCCTTCTTCATGGAATCTGGTCAAAACCTTCTCCAGGCGCTCATGTTGTTCAACGGTTTCACCAAAGACAATGATATTGTCTAGATATACTAGCACCTCTATCAGATTCATGTCTCCCACCATCCCTCCATAAGTTGCTGAAAAGTCACTGGGGCCTTTCATAACCCTTGAGACATCCGATTAAATTCATAGAAGCCCAAGGGGCAGATGAAAGCAGTTTTCTCTCTATTATCTGGATGCATGGGGATCTGGTGGTAGCCACTTCTCAGATGTAGCACACTAAATCACTTTGCCCCCGATAAGCAATGTAGGGCATCTTCGATCTGAGGGGTAGTGTACTGATCTGGAATGGTCCTCTGATTGAGGGTATAGTAATTTATGTATATTCTCAGGGACCCATTCTTCTTCCAGACTACCACTATGGGGGAAGCATAGGGCTCCGAGATCCTTTGATGATCCTGTACTCTTTAGTTCTGCTAGATGCTCTCTGAGGTCGTCTATGTCTCTTAAAGGAATCCACCAAGATCTCTCTCAGAATGGCTTATCTTCCTTTAGATGGATTCAATGTTGAGCATTCCTAGAGTCAAATTCATCCTTTGATAACAGGTGTTGCCACCTCTAAGTTGGTCTCTAGCTCTCTCTAGCCATTCTGGGGCAAGCTGTGCGTTCTTTGGGTAGAATCGATCTGTTGAAACCTCACCTTCAGCCCCTTCCATTATCTCTGGCAGTACAATAGTGGTGGCCAAGCTCACTTATCCCAACAATATCCAGTCTTTCAACGCCACAGGGAAGTTGGTAACATTCCAGACTCCAACCAAGATTCGCCTTCTAGCCTGACACAAAATCTTTGTGGAGACCACCTCTGGAATTACTTCCACTCCGACATTCTGCCTTTGGAGTCGGATTCAAGGATGAGGTATGGCCCAGGCTGCTCACAGTCTGTCATGCCCCCGTCGGAGCCTGAATCTGCTGAGGAAAATGAGCTGGAACTGGAGCCGATGGAGGTCGGGGGAGGGGTGTCTGTGGCTTCAGAGGAATGTGGGGAAGAGCAGGCTGAGGCAGGCCAGGGCCTTTCAGGATTGGGACAGGATGAACATGAGAGACAGAGCTCGGGTGATGAGCAAGGGCCACCCCCTCCTAATCCTAGAGCACGGAGAGTGGAGAGAAGGAGGGAACAACGCAGGCAGGCTCAACTACTCGGGAGGAGAGTGCCCCACCCCTCTCCACAAAGCACACCTGGAGACTGAGACTTCAGGAGATGCTGTGGGGAGGGGCATTTGTCAGGAAAAAATGCTGAATGCTTGGAGTTTTGTGTGCTGTTGCTGATCTTGGAACCAACTCTCTGATCTCTTGTTGTTCTGTGTTGTGATTTCTGCTTGGAAACCTTGAAACTCTGACCATTGGACTGGCTGACACTTGATTTGGTGTTCAAAGACCTCGGGTTGAATTTTGGCTTCTCTTCTGAAACTGCTCAGGCAAGCTTGTATTTCCACAGACTCGTTAAGATTTTGGATATATGTTTCTTTCCTTGTTATCTACGTGACCTTGAGTAAATTACTCTTCTAATCTAACTGTGTGTGAGTTGAAACCTGAAGGAGGATGGCTTGTTCCATACACACACTTTCCCTGCCTGAAGAGTTTAAAACTTGTGAAACTACTTGCAGCCAGAGGCTGCTGAAGGTGTGTGTGTCTTACTTTGTTCTGCGGCTTGCCAGAAACGTGGGAGCATTTGGGGAAAATTGGAGCAAATAAAGGGCGGTTTGAACTGCCAGTTGACTGTTTTGCCTCTGTGCCGTGCCCTGGGTCATCACACAGTCCAATCTGACAAATGCTCACAGACATGCCACCTGTCATGGTTGTAGTACTCTCCCTGGATGGTCCATTTTCCACAGTCATCCCACACCTTCTGGGGAAGCCTGTTGCTCTCACACCAAGTGTCGGTATACTATCTGAGTGCAGGATGAACGTTCCCCCACCACTGAGTCTTTATCTGCTAGGACAGGGGTTCCCAACTCCTGGTCTGTGGACCAGTACCGGGCCACGGCATGCCAACAACTAGGCCGCACAAACAAGTAAAGTGCCATCCATGGAATGCAGGCAGCACACAAAACTGGTCAGCGGAAAAACCTCTCTCCACAGAACTGGTCCCTGGTGCCCAAAAGGTTGGGGACCTCTGTGCTAGGACAATTGGAGCAAGCAACCTTTGTCCCTACAATTAGGGAGCCCTGAGGAGAACTGCGGGCGATGATGCCTGGCTCACCGCTATTGAAGTACAAATATCCCATTTAACAGAGACAATGGCCTCATGGATGACAAGGGCCGTTCGCCTATGAAGGGAGGCTTAGCTGGACTGTCCAATGAAGTGATGGACTCTTCTACCCCAGCTAGCTAGCTCCAGCCAAAAGGGTGGCCAAGTACAGCCTCAAGCATCGCCTCTCACAAGTGGAGTTTCACCAACTTCCCCCTCAGTGACAGGAGGGATGAGAGCACCTCCTTTAGCAAGGGGCTCATATACAAAAGAGCCAGCCGAGGACATGGGAGTATCATGAGCTTAGGAGAGTTAAGCAAACAAAGTTGTGGAGGAAACCAAAGAGACCACAGCTGACTCGCCCCCAGAATGGGCCCTGGCTAGCTCCTGGGGGGCACAGACAATGGCCAGGGTGTCAAAGGTTTCAGGGGGGGGGGCAAATGTTAGCTGGATAGATACCCGTTGTATGGGAATCTCTCAATTTCAATGCCCCAAATTTCCAAATAGCTCAACTTGGGGCCCATCGGCTGTGGTCTCTTTGGTTTCCTCCACAACTTTGTTTGCTTAACTCTCCTAAGCTCATGATACTCCCATGTGTTCCCTTCAGCCAGGGTCTTTAGCCGATTCCAGACTGAGTCTGAAATTAAAGCGCCCTGTGAAAATTGTTCCATCCTGGCTTGTTCCACTTTGGTTAAGTCATCTTTTTCCCCACAATCTGACATCCTGTGTTTCTCCCAAAATAAGACCAGGTCTTTAGGCTCTCTCTAACCTTCAGCTTCTTTGGGGCATCTGATACATCCCACTCTTCCACTGCCTGCATGGCCTGCTCCATCCAAACTTCGTATTCCTCTTCTCCCTCTGGCACTGGTTGTATCTCTGAAAAGATACACAGCTTCTTATAAGAACAAGTACCAGCCCCCACACAGTGGCTGCCAATCTGGGTTTGGATGGGTTTTTGGCTTCCCATATTCTAGGCAAACTCTGTGCCTGATGCCCCTGCAGTGATCAAGGTGCGTGTCTCCCCTTGTGGGGCCAAAATCTTCGCAGAAATGTGGCCCGTGATGTTGGGTACATTAGCCTTGCCCTGACATCCTCAGTCAATTGAAGGCTCTCAATCCCAAAGCATTCTGGGATCTTTCTCTTCCACTCCAATAGCACATAAGAGTAAGAACAGTCCCGGTCCACCACATAAACTTTCTGATCTGGGCCCTCACTGTCTGTAGGACAGTCTGTAGGATTCGCTCTTCTGACTAGGCATCCCCAGAGAGGTCAATAGCTACATTTGTCTCTATCTCACTGTTCTGTTCCTCACACCACTTAGTGATGGCAGTGGAGTTCATTTTGCTCCCTTGGCGTATGTCTCTGGATGGAGCCACCCCCTTTTTGAAGAAAGGGATAAAACGAAATCCTGGATGAGCTCCCACTTGTAGTACTACCCCCAAAAGGGTCACAAAAGTCCAGCTCCCTCTGTCTCTTTCTCCCAGATAACTTGGGGTCCTTCATCTCACAGACACTCATCTAACATCTCAGGATCTCTCGTTCTGATCTTTCGCCCAGTTGCCTCTACTTGCCTGGCTCACTGACTCTGACTCTGCAGTCCTCCTGGTGTGTCTGACCCCCCCCTCTGGTAACTGGCTCACTCTCTTACACCATTCTCTCTCTGGGTTAGCTTCGCTTTCTCCTTCTCTCTGGGTCAGCATTGCTCCCTTTCTCTCTCTTTGGATTGGCTTTGTTCTTGCTCTCTCTCCCCCCCTCTGGGTCGGTGTTGTTCCTTTTCTCTTTCTTTGGGTCAGCTTTGCTCTTGCGCTCTGTCAGCCTCTCTCTCTACTGCCTCCCATGCAGGCCTACTTAGTGGCGGGGTGCTGACAGGGTAAGCTGATAAATGCTTACCCCTCTCTCCCTTCTCTCACCTCCTCCTCCTCCGTTTGCTTTTTCCCATCTCTGCTGTCTCTCTTTCCCCTCACGCTGCTTCTCTCTCTTTTTCATTCTGTCTCACTCTGTCTCCATCTCTCCATCCTGTCATGACTTGGAACGGAGTATAGCCAGTGCTGGAATGTGCTATGTTGTTGTAAGCCACCTCTGCGAAAGGCAGTAGTTCAGTCCATTTGTCTTGTTGATAATTTATAAAACACCTCAGGTATTGTTCTAGAACTGAGTTCGACCATTCTATCCCCCCATTCGTTTGCGGATGATGACTAGATGACCTAGATTGGTACCTAATAGATCCAAAAACGCTCTCCAAAATTCTGAAGTGAACTGGACCCCCCCCTGTCCGAAATTATGCGCTGTGAGGCACCATGCAGCTGGTAGATGTGTTGCACGAATAACTTAGCCAAGGCCTTGGCTGTCGGGATTTTTTGGCAGGGAATAAAATGGACTTGTTTGGAGAATAAGTCTCTCATGACCCAAATGAGTGTTCCCCGCACTCTCTGGCAGCTTCACTATAAAATCCATAGAAATCTCTCTCCAGGGTGCTGAAGGACTCACAACTGCCTGTAACAGACCTGGTGTTTTCCCCTGCCTGCGCTTTGCTGCCACGCAGACAGGGCAGCTAGCTACATAGCTTTCAATGTCTTCTTTAATGGAGGGCCACCAGAACTCACTTGATTAGGTGGAGGGTCTTTACGAATCCATAGTGCCCAGCCACCTTCGAGTTATGACAAAGCTGTATGAATTTTACTCTTTGGGTTTTCAGCACATACAGTTTCACCCCACCCAGGGTAGTCTGTCTTTCATTGAGCAAAAGTTCTTGTGGTTCAGGAACCAGTGGTCTTTTTCTAATGCTTCTTTGAACTCTGCTCCCACTGTGCTTCTTTGCCTGTGCCCTCATGGTGACTGGGGCCGCTAGCTGTTTAGGGATCATCAAGGGCTTAACCACTTCAGTGCTGTTATACTGTGGCATGCTCGATAAAGCATCGGCTAGAAAGTTTCCCCCCCCCCCAGGGATATATTTGATAGTAAAATCAAATTGGTGGAAATGTTGGGACCACCGGGCTTGCTTGGGAGATAGTTTCCTTGGGGTCTTTAGTGCTTCAAGGTTTTTGTGGTCAGTCCATACTTGGAAGGGGATTTTGCTCCCTTCTAAAAAATGTCTCCAAGTTAAGAGAGCCCAGTGCACAGCATATGCTTCCTTCTCCCAAACTGCTCTCCTCTGCTCAGCCTTGGTAAGCTTCCTGTAAGTGTAAGTGCAGGGTTACAACTGGCCCTCTTGATTCTCTTGGAGCAGTACTGCTCCCACTGCTACATTGCTGGCATCAGCCTGGATAACAGTTTTTCTGGGTCTGGGTGCTTAAGCACAGGCTCAGCTGAAAAAAGCCTTTTTAGTTTTTCAAAAGCTGCCTGGTACTCCATAGTCCATTTCAATAGTTGGCTGGGCTTTGGTTTACTCTCCCCCCTCATTTTCAGTAAGCTAGTAATGGGGAGACTGATCTATGCGAAAGAGGGAATGAACTGCTGGTAAAAATTTGCAAACCCCAGGAAGCTTTGCAATTGCCTTCTTGTGCGTGGTGGTGCCCACTCTAACACAACCCGCACTTTCTCTGGGTCCATTTCTATCCCCTGATGGCAGATACGATATCCTAAATAGTCAATCTTTTCCTTGTGAAACTTGCACTTCAAGAGTTTAGCACAGAGGCGGGCCAAGTGGAGCTTGTTCAGGACAGCTCGGACTAGCCAGACATGCTCCTCCTTCATCTCAGTGAATATTAGGATGTCATCCAAATGCACCAAAACCCCCTTATACAGGTGCTCATGGAGGACCTCATTGATCAGCTGCATGAATACGGCTGGCGCCTCTTGCAGTCCAAAAGGAAGTACTCAGAACTGGAAACACCCTAGGGGGCAGTTAAATGCCGTTTTCCACTCATCTCCTTCTTTAATCGTAACCCTGTAATACGCTTCTCTCAAGTCCAACTTGGAGAAAATTTTCCCCTTGGAAAGGTGGGACAACATGTCCTTCATCAGTGGCAAGGGATAAACACTGTTTTCGCACACTGTGTTCAAAGACCTATAATCCACACACAGGCAAAGTGACCCATCTTTCTTTTTGCGAAACAGCACAGGGGCAGCCGTTTTTGGCCTCGCCGGCTGGATAAAACCCTGCACCAAATTCTTTTCAATGAACTTCTGCAACTCCTCGAGTTCCCTGGGAGTCATTGAATAGAGTTTGGGCTTAGGCAATTTAGCTCCCAGGAGAATCTCAATGGGCAGTCAGTCGGTCAAGGGGGGGGGCAATTCATTGGACCACTCTTCGCTGAAAACCTCAGCCAGGTCCTGATATTATTTAGGTATGCCTTCCAGTCTCCGTTCACTGGTGGCTGCCATTACCTCTGATTTTTTTTTCTCCCTTTGGCTTTAGGCTCTCTGCCCTGCATGGTTGCCTTCCCTTTCGGAAACCTTAGTTCTCCCATCCTCCAATTCACTCTTGGGTTCCAGATCTTTAGCCATGCCATTCCCAAAATCAGGGGCCACTCAATGCCAGGGGCTATAATAATAGTCAAAGTCTCCCTCATCGTGAGTTCAACTGGTGTTTTTTTTTAAAAAAACAAGTTTTATTAGTATTTTTTGGTTTTACAACAGAGTGCTTTGAGAATCCACGTGGAGATAGGGTGGTCAATCATCCAAAGAAAACAATATAATCAAACATAAATAATTCAATAATTCCTTAAAGGTTCTTCTCTATTTCCCTCAAACTATAACCTAGTATTAATACATTTCTAAATAAAATTCAATCATTGTAAAAAAAAATATCAATAGTAATTCATTTATATCAATCAAAATCCTGTTTTTAAGTTTAACTATTTTAAAATTACCACTTTCCATTTTAGCCTAAAATGAACACATAAGTTACATTTCGGGTCTCCCAATTTCCCATAAAGCAATAATTATTTCTAAAATATACATATTATATAACTATTATATTTTAATACTTCTCAACTATATTCTATTTCCTGTACTCTGTCAAATATATATTTTATAAATCAATCCATATCTCTAAAGATTCCTCAGTTGCTTTAACATAATCAAATTAATACATTTCTAATTAGCATTCAATCATTGTAAAAAAAAATATCAGTAATATTTCACCAATATCAATCCAACTCATTTTTGAATTTAAAATTTCCAATTTTCCATATTACCATTCCCGACCATAATCAAATCAATAATTTTCATCTCAATAGTATTATCTCAAACCAAAATCCTAAACCTTTAACCTCTCAATAGTATTAGCTCAGTCAAAGTCTCTAAAAACCTTTTTAACCCATCAGATAAGATTTTAACTCTCATTTTTAAACCTAATTCTAGCTTTCTTTTTGTGCCAAGCAGGTTTCCACAAACGAGCCTCTAATTCCTCAAATCTTAATGTTTGGCTATACATATATCTCCAGAATTGAGTCTGATCGTAGTCCTCTTCTCTTTCTTCCAATGTAGTCTGCACTATGTAGTCAGTCTTAATCAATATGGTAGTTATTCGTTGTTTGTCCATATTGTCAGTGTTTTCAATGCCTCGTATTTGAAAAATTCCTGTTGCTTTTAGGATTATAAGTGTTTTAGTTAGAAACTAACTAAATTATGGTCATCAAAATTCTCCATAATTTGCATATGAGATGTAATATCTTCCTCTGTCTTGATTGGTTCCTCTTCAATAGATTGTGGACATATTTCCTCCATCTTGTTAAATTGTGAATATAGTTGCATATCGGCCTCTTTAGTGTTGATCTGTTCTTCCTCTGTTGTTCCTTGTTTCATGTCCATTCTGAATTGTTCTTTCAGTTCCAAATTTTTTTCTAGTAAAAGTCCATAGTCAAGCTGTGAGTGGGATTCCATTTCAATAATAGAATAGCCTTGGTCTATAACTTGATCAGTCAAAGTTTGAGATTCAATTTTTAACTCTGAAACATCATCTTTCATGTCCATTCTGAACTGTTCTTTCAGTTCCAAAAAATTTTCTAGTAAAAGTCCATAGTCAAACTGTGGGTAGGATTCCATTTCAATAATAAAATAACATAGTCTTCGTTTTTTGGTGAAAGTTCAGCTTAGAAAGTAAATACAACAATAAAAATTCTGTAATAGGAGTGTATAAGGTCTAGGATCCAAAGAAAAACAAAAAAAAAGCAGAAAAGTCAGGCCAGAGAAAATGTAATCCAAGATCATAATAAAATCTTTAAGTTCCAAAATTTTTCTGGTGTGAGTCCATAACCATCAAGACAAACAAAAATATAAAGGCAGAAAAAATCCAAATCAGTATTGTGAGTGTCCAATTTGTAATCTAAAATAGTAATATAAAAGTATGCCTTAAAAGTCAATTATTATATTGTAATCCAAAAGAAAGAGAAAAACCATTTTTCTAGAAAATATATTTTATATTGTAAAGTCAAAATGAACTACTAGTAGACAGAAAAGGAAAAAAAAAAAAAGGAGCCCTTGAGCTGGTTTCCATACAGATAGGAATGTCTGGGCGTCACGCCAAGTTCAGGGCAAAGTGAAAGTTAACAGCTTAAAATGGATACTTTGTAGCTTTCATTCCACAAAAACCCGGCCAGACAGCCAGAATTTTTTTTAAAAAAGAACAGCAATGTTCAGAAGGGGGGGAGGAAGAAAAACACTCCACCCCCCTCCCTAAAGGCTTCTACTTAAGCTAAAAACAAGCAGGCAAATAAAAAGAAGGTCCACCTTCACAATAAGAATTTTTTTTTCAGGATCCCCAAAATCCAACAGTTCAGTCAGTAAAAATTAATGATTTTTTCTCAAAGCTCGTTTTCCCAAGTATCCAAACGCTGCTTTCTTAAAGTAGGGAAGTAATTCTAGAAGCTTTTCACAGGCAAAATAGGGTATCAAGAGGGAAGGAAAGGTCTCACCTGGATCACCCACGGTGGTTCTTTTCGCTTAGATGTTGCTGTGACTTTTGGCTGAAGCAGCTAAGTGATCGGCCATGTTAATGGCCGATCTTTTCCCCGTCGGCCCAAAGGAGATTTCTTGGACCCTAGAGGGAGCTACCGCTCCCTCTGCCATCAACGAGTGTCCTCCTCCATGGTGGTCGCCCCTCCAGGGCGACTTTCGACCCTGTCCAGGGTCTACCGGCAGGGGAAAACCAGCCAGCAAAGAGAACAGACTCCTTGCGCGACCGCCTGCACTGCGACCGGAACCGGAAGTCTGTTCAACTGGCTTTGTGGCAAGAGTGGCTGGAACTCCCCCTGCAATGGACCCATCTAGCTGGTCAAAGGAGATTGGCTTCTTCAGCCTCCTCACCGGAATCTCCAAATTCCCCACCAGCGTTGGGCTGATTAAGCACCGGGTACAGCCTGAGTCTATTAGAGCCTTCAGGGTTACTTTCTCCTCCATCCCTGGGCTTAAACAGTTCTATGAGGGGTGAGGGGCATGATGGGTCCACTTACCAGAGGCTCATTGTTGGAATCATTGTCAGAAGTCTCCGGCGGCTTCCCTGCTGGGCTGAACAGAGTTCTCCCTGCTAGATTTTCTGAGGGTTGGACCTCGATGACCTTGGTGCCTTTCATGGTGGTCTCCCGAGGACACTGTGGGGTCTTTCTGGCCTTCCCTGCCCTGGACCGGACCGGTTTGTGCACTGGAGTCTTTAAGTGACATTCAGCAGCTCGATGGCCCTCTTTACCACACTTGAAACATGCAGTTGAGTGCGGAACTGAGGTTGGGGTCTTAATTGCCTCTCTCTTCCCCTCTGGGGGATTCAGGTTCAGGTTCAACCACCCCATTGTTGACTATGGGGCCAGGTTGATCTCTGCTTCTTCAGCCATGACACACCAGTCATGGAGGCGGACTGGATCTCCCCGAGCGATGCATGCTTGGTAGAGTTCGTCATTCAGCCCGTCCTTGAAATAGCCCCTCAGGATTTCCTCTGGCCAGTTGAGGCAGCTGGCCAGGTCTCGGAATTCCTTGGTATATATCCGCCACCAGTCGTCGACCTTGCCTCACGGTTTTAATGTGTTCTCTCACTTTCCGGTCTGGTAAGGGGTCCTCGAACCTCCGTCTCAGGGCTGCCATGAACTGGTTAGAATTACGGAGCTCAGGTGCGTCGACGTTATGCAGGGTCACCATCCAGCAGGTAGCTGCGCCTTCCAGGGCCATGGTCACCACTCTGACCCGTCCGCTGTTGCTAGGGATGTCTTGCCCATACTTGTGCATGTAGCTCAGGACTTGGGCCAAGAAGAACCCCAACTGCTGTGGCGACCCATCTTATTTCACTCCCAGAGCTGGGATTTTCCGATTGGACCTTCAAGCCCTCCTCCTCCTGGCACGATGTCCGTCTCCCCCGGCTGGGGTGGCTCAGGCCAGAGTAGCGGCTTCGGCCATCGCCCCCGCGGCTTCCGAAGTACTGGTGGAAGGGCCAGGGTTGACGAGTTCACTCTCCCGGGCTTCTTCTTCCTCGTCCAGTCTCATTGTTACCGAACCGTGGCAGGAATCTGCTTCCTTCTCCTTGAGGTTTTTGAAAGCTTTCATTATCAAGTTGATGGCCTGCTTAAGGAAGTGATCAGATCGGGTTGGCCTTTAAGTCTCTTCCTTGCTGAGGTTGAATGATCTCTCCATCTCACGCTTCCACTCAGGTTGGTGGCTGCCTCAGTGGAGGGTCACCTTCCTGGCTTTCGCTTCCCAATCATCTTTCTTCCCCACTCTGATCGACCATCTTGGTTTCTCTCAGGTCTTGGCCTCGTCGGATGAGCCGGCAGAGTCTGAGCAGCTGTTGCTCAGGCAAGCTTTCAGGGGGGCCTCCACCCAGCGCTCGCTTTCTCCTTTCTCACTGCCGTATTTAGACATTACCTTGCACGGTCCCCGTGGTAGGAAGTTCTCCTCCGTGTTGACCACTTTGCGAATCCTGCCTAATGTAAGGACCTGCCTCCCTTCTCCTACCAAGAAAGCAGAACTCTTGAAACAGGTATCATTTCAACAGGAACTTTTATTGGCAGGTACAGACAGCAGGAAAGCTAGGCAGGATCGCCCGCCCAAATCACTAGGTTAAAGGAGCAATTGAAACCTCACCCAACTGTCCATCCGGTCAGTTCAAACAGGTCAATCCATAGGTGTCACTTCGCTGTGGAAATGAACCGATAAGGCATCTCTTCTCAAGGTTGTCAGGTCTTCACAGCTTCCTCTCTCCGCCTGGAGATAAGGCAGGTGGCCTGGAGGCACATTCCAATCACACCCTGAAACAGATACATCAAAGCGGATAGAGCAAAGCAGAGGCAGTATCTTCCCCCCAGTACTGCAAGGGTCCACGTGACTCCCCCTCCCTCCCAGGAGAATGGCAGAACCCAAAAAGGACAGTATATGATATATAGGGTTCTGACAAAGATGTTGTTTTAGGTTTCTCCTTTCGTGGCCATAGAAAGAAATAATTCTTGATTATTGTAAATTGTCAATAAGCTGGAAGAGTATTTTTTTTCCCTGGGGACTGTGCAAAGAGAACAAACCCAGAAGCCTATAAAAAAATTTTAAGGAGATATACATCTTTCTTTCAAAGCCATCTATGGTTCTATGGTGATAGCAACTAATGAGAACCAACCAAGCTGAAGTCTCTGGTTTTATTTAAAATTTACTTAATAATTTACTTTTTTACTTGAATTGCTGTATACCATCCAGAGTCATCTTTCATGAGATGGACAGCCATATAAATTTGATAAATAAATAAATAATATCTCTTTGAATTCTTGAAACTCCACTTCTTTTATTTAGGAATTTACAAGTTTACGTTTTTATGATTAGGGAAGACAGCCTAATTAACTTCTCTACTAACTCTATTTTTCCTTTTGATTGCTTAATAGCATTTTTTCCAAATTTAGAAAGGCAAACTTATTTATTTATTAAACCCATCAATATAAGTGCCTATCTCACAATCAGCAACTCTGGAAGGCATACAACAGAGATAAAACAGTTAATAAATACACTAAAAATATAAAAACTAAAGAATATATTCCTTTTAAGAGGAATATGGGCAATTATAAATTATATTTGGTTAATATAGCAAGAATTTCTGAGTAAAGACAGCACTTTGATTTTATTTTACTATTACTATTTTTTTGAAATGACCACACTTAATAAAACTATCAATAATAATTTTATCAATCTGCAAACAATTGATTTTGATCTGTATACTTCCAGGTTCCATTCTAAGTGTTATATTTTTAGACTTTTCTTATTTTTATGGAATTTTTATTTTCTGTAACCACATGAGGGAGCTACAACATAAGGAATGTCTAATCAAGCTTTTCAAATTTAAAACAAATATTAAGATATTTAGACTGAAGAAATCTTTGGAATTGTAGTATAAAGAATGATAGAATATTATGAGTTTAATATATATTATTAGGATGTAGCTTTAATATCTGTTTTTCTTTTAAAGGGTTTCTATATGTTTTTTAAATTTCATATTGTATTATCTGTATTATCATCAAAACAATTAAAAAACGAAAGCTAGAATATTTCGGACATGTGATGCGACACCCAGAAAAATATGGAATACTCCATTTAATCCTCCAGGGAAAGATTGAAGGCAAACGAGGTCCAGGCAGAAGAAGAACATCATGGCTTCAAAATCTAAGGGACTGGTTTGGACAAAACTCAACAGCACTTTTTCGTGCAGCTGCTGATAAAAACAGGATCGCCAACATGATCGCCAACGTCCGATAACGGATATGGCACAAGAAGAAGAAGATTATCTGGACATTTTATATTATGATATCTAGTTACCACTGGCTTTTTTCTTACCTAATATCTTTTAACTATATGCTTTTTTCTGGTCCTGTTCAATAAGAGGAAATTTTGAGCGTAAAATCATTTTTAATCTATCAAAAATAAATGGAAAATGACAAACATTTTTATTATACGGAGAAACAAGACAAATCTGAGGAGGCCTTCCCTAAAATAACCTAAAATAACAGAAGAAGCAGTTGATAGTGATAAATTGGGGGGAAGTTACCGCAATCAACTGATTATTCAGTTTTTATCACAAGTTAAAGACCTTATCACAGGTGAACTGTATTCAATGGAAAATAATGTCAACAAATTAATTGGACAGAAACTTTAAGCTTTGGGAGTTAGATCTGGTTCTTTTAAGGCTAAATTTAATGACAAATATGACAGATTAAGTTGCATTAGAACATCAGGAAAAAGAAATTAAAGATTTGTAGAGAAGATACTAGTAATTGTTCAGTTCAAAGAATCCAAAAGATATACAGTAGCTAAAGAAGTTGGAAGCTAAATTAAAAATAGCTGAAACAGAACTTCATATAAATAAGTTGAAATTCAGGGATATGCCTGAAGATTTTGGGGGGGAAATATTCAGAAACAGAAATGGAAAAGTTACTTAAAACTTTTTTTTCATTTGGATATAGATGAGACTTTGGAAATTCAAGAAATCTATACAACAAATTCATAGAAAACACAAAGAAGAAAATTGCTTTGAAATAATAGAAAATACTTGTAGCTTGGGTTTTAGATTTTGGCTGTGGTTTGTTTTCCAAGCTTGTTTTAATATAATTTCTGAATGTTTCGTTACCAAACTAGATAACATCAGCAGCAGGAGTTTCTTGTCCTATTCTTCTTAGCTCATGTCTTGTGTGCCAGTCTGGTCAGTTGGTCGTGTGGTTGTTTGTTTGGAGCTATATTTTAATTCTGAGCAGCTGATTGTTTCTCTTGTTCATTGGCACTTCGAATGGTCTGGTTTCTTACATATTGATGGAATACCAGGCCTCAATAAACTTACGTGCATGGCGGATGTTGACATGCCCAATAACCTTTGTTCCTTCCCAATCGAATTGGTGTTGTTTATGATCAATGTGGTTTGAGATCAGGGATTTTTGGTCATGTTGTTTAACTGCTAGTTGATGTTCATGAACCCTTGTTTTCAATTGCCTTCCTGTTTGTCCCACATAGAATTGGTTACAATTGTTGCAATTGATCTTGTATACTATGTTGCTGTTGTCTTCCTTCTGTATTTTGTCTTTGACTTTAGTTAGCTCTTTTCTGAGTGGGTTTGTGAGCTATCATTCACTATTCCTAAGGGTTGCACTATTCTAGCAGCCATTTCGGATGTTCCTTTAATGTATGGCAGGACTTGTTGTTGTGTTGTGGTTGGCTGTGTATTTTGTCAGGGTTTGGACAATAAGCATCGTATTATGAATTTTTTGGGATAGCCATTGCAGAGGAAAACATTAAAAAGGTGTTTCTCTTCTGCTTTTCTTAATAATTCGATGCTGCAGTGTGTTTTGGCTCTTTTGAAAAGGATCTGGATGCAGCTCCTCTTGTATGCAGCGGGGTGGTTGCTTGCGAAATGTAGAATTTGGTCTGTGTGTGTGGATTTTCGGTATACACAGGTTGTTAATTTGCCATTATCTTGTCTCTTTATGTCAATATCTAGGAAGGGGAATCGTTGCTCTTTTTCTTCCTCATGTGTAAAACTGATCCCAGTGAATACAGTGTTTAAGTAGATGATGTGTCTCTTCTAGTCTGGTACGTTTGATGATGGTAAAAGTGTTGTTGTCCACGTAACGTACCCAAAATGCTGGCTGGCTGGTTGGTAGGACTGTTCAAGTTTCTGCATTACAGCTTCTGCTATTAGACCAGATATAGCTGATCCCATAGGTGTAGATAGATTTTGCCATTGAATTTAAAGTGTGTTATGAGGGATAGCTCCAGAGGTTTCATGGTAGCATTAGTGGAGATGGAGTGTTCTTTAGGAGTCTTTTCGTTATGGTTTTGATTTTCTGTGAGTAGATCCTAGATGGTTTGTTTGATCAGGTCAATGTTGATAGATGTGAATAATGCGGTGACGTCAAATGAGACCATTATTTCTTCTTTATTTTGACATTTTTAATTAATTGGAGGAATTGTTCAGGTGAGTTTATAGAATAATCCGAATTGTTGATGAGATGGTGAAGTCTTTTTCTTAAAAAGTTTTCACCAATTTGTAGGTTGGTGGTCCGGGTAGCACCACTATGGAGTTGAGAGGAATTTCATTTTTGTATATTTTGGGAAGTCCATAGAAGGAGGCACAGTGAAGAATCTGTGCCTAAATATCCTAACCCTAGAGAAAGAAGTCACATTTCCTTAAAATGGAGCATTATTCCATTCTGTCTAGAATGGGGTGCAAAATTAATTTTCCCAGGGAGCACATGAGAAACTGGGGCTGTTGTGGACAGCCGAACCAATAGGCTTCCTGTTGCCCTTTGCAGAGATATCGCCTGTCATGGTTGGCATTGAGCTCCTTTTGGTGACTTTGGCCACCAGTACCAACATGTTGAGGGAGGAGGGAGCGTGGAGCTTCGCCTCACCTCACTTCAGACTGGCCTGGCCTACCCACCATTCTTCTGCTGCCACAATTACACTCCCACTGACTCACTATCTTTGGGATGCGCTCCACCCACTTGGCTGCAAGGCTGTGCTTTGACTGTGGAGGTAGTGGGTGGCCAAGCCCACATCCCCTTATGCTATGACTGCTGCCACCTCCTCAGGCTGCTCCAGGTGAGGGGCAAGCACCATGCAGGTGCAGAAAAACTCTTTTTCTCCTTGCCCTCTCATGGCTGCCAGCTGACTGAAGGAGCTCATAGCGACTACACATAGCTTCTTCTCCCACCCCTTTCGGTGCACTTATTTGCATTTGATTTCTAATTTCCAACTGACCTCATGAGGGCTACAGAAGAATAGCCAAAGGGCCAGATGAGGCCCAGGAGGGGTATAAAATGCCAAGGTCTAGTCTAGAGGTTTTTATGAATAGTATATTTTATTGATAATGCCAATAGAATGCTTAAGTCATTGGCTCTGATAGAGTAAGGAATAAAGTCCAACATTTGAACCAAGTAACTGCTATTTCTTCATAAATTAATTTGATATCTGAGATCATGGATCAAATTAAAATATTCTCAACTAATATTAATGGCTTGAAGAGCCCATTTAAAAGAGAGAAAAAATGAAACTGAAAAAGGGAAATGCACACATTATATATCTTCAGGAGACACAATTAACAAAGCTAGCATAAGCCTGTTAGAATGTAAAAGCTCAGCTAAAATTTTGCAGTTGTGAAAAATGTAATATACATGACAAATGAACTATGGAATTTAGAAAAACAAATCAAAGAGGAAAAAGGGATACCTATAATAGTACTTTTTTCAGACTGGATTTGGGAAAATAACCATTGGTTAAATTTATGCTACAAATGACAACAAAATAAAGTTCTATAAAAGATTTTTCAGCTTCCAGTTTGCGATTGCGGCACGGGCAGACATGCAGGGCGATCACTCTCTCCGCCATCCGGTTTTCTCCCGCCGGGGGACCCTGAAAAGGGTCGGAAGTTGCCCTGGACGGGTGACGAGCGTGAAGAGGACCCCGAGTGATCGCGGAAGGGCAGCAGCCCTCCCGTTTGATCTGGGGCAGCTCTTTGAACTGACGGGGAAAAGATTGGCCATCAACATGGTCCATCACTAAGCTGCTACCAGCCGAGGCCAAAATCACCAACAAGCACTTTGAAAGCACCACGGAGGAATTGGGTGAGATCTTACCTTCTCTGTACCCCAAGTATTTTCCTGTAAAAAGTTTCTTGAAATTTCTTCCCCCTGTGAGGAGAGAGGGAAGGAAACTTTTTCCTCCCACCCTCTAAAATGGCAGAATCTGACTACCTAGGGGAAATAAAGCTTTGAAAAGAACAACTAAATAATTGGATTTGCATCTTCTTGACATTTGGGGACCCAAAAGTTCCTACTCTTACGGGGACCTGCTATTTTATTTACTTGTAAAAAAGATGAAAAAGAACTTAAATTGGATAAAAACCTAGCCTGGGATTTGAAAAAGACTTTAAATGCGATTGGGGACATCTTGTGGCGAAGCTTGGTACAGCAAGTGAATATTCCTGACAAAGAGACTTGCTCATAGCCCAGATCTGTCCTTGGTATTATCTAAGAGAGATTAAAAGCTGGGCAGTGAAATTGGTTTCTAGGAATTGTGGAGGCGAACAGTTACTGACTCTTGTTTAACAAATAGCCTCCACTAGAAGATCAGCTATAACCATGTCAGAAATGGAGGAGGAGGAGCAGCAAAAAATTTCGGCTATGTATAAACTTATACTTGAAAAAATTCTTGAAGCCACCAAGATAATCAAATCTAGACTGAAAGAGAAAGGCGCAAGCTTAAATCTACAAAGCGAAACCCTGATTCCAACTAAAGAACCTACACTCCAAAAAACAACAGAAGCGGAAGAAATTAATACCAAGACGGAAAATCTACAAAGCGAAACCCTGATTTCAACTAAAGAACCTACAATCCAAAAAACAACAGAAGCGGAAGAAATTAATACCAAGACCGAGGGCTTTAAAGATCAACAAGTACAGCTTACTGAAAATTTAGACAATCAAATAACAACTATAAAAGTGGACATGACTTTCTACACAAACCAGAAGAAACTTGAGGAAGAAGAAGACCAGATCGAATTGAAAACAATTATGTTAGAGCAAATATGGGGGAGATGGGCCACCAGGGCGACAACTTAATGATTATAAATGGGCCAGTTCCTTTAGAAAACTGACAACTAGATGGTCTCCTTTAATTCAAGTAACATGTACAAGAATGAAGGGAGATCTATCTGATGAGTTGAAAGCATTGGTATGGAAGCCTGGTTGGCATAAAAAGAAAGCTAGAGTTAGATTGAAAAAAGGGGGTCTTTTGGTCTACTAGAGAGGATCCTAAACTGCTAACTATTGGGCTAAAGGGAGATTTTGAGATAGTGGGAAATTTGATTATTAGATTTAAAATAGTTGGAAGATAGTAAAAAAATAAGGGATTAATCTGTTTAATATTGAGAATTTAGATTTATATGGGAAATGAAAACTATTAGGAAATAGCTTTGAACTATTGTTTAGCCCAGATAATATAGATGTTGGACTTGAGAAAACAAAGGACAATCCATTATTAAGGTGGTGATGTATTAGGGCAAGAAATAGAAAATGTTTATGAAATAAAATTAGAATATATCTAAGTAAGTAATATGTGCATTTTAGACATTATAATTGTTATCTAGTGAGACAAAGGAAATTTGGGTTACCCGAAACTTAAATACTTTGGATATTAAAGGTTAAATTGGAGTACTGTAATTAAAAACTAAAAATTAGGTAAAACCTAAAAACAGGATATGTATAAGCAAAAAATGTATTGATAAATGTGATAATGAAGTTTTAACTAATGTTAAGGGAAACAGAGAAGAAATATTTGATGATGTAACCTGAGATGTACTAAAGATTTTGTTATTGAACTTTTGACTAACCCAATCACCACGTTGCTTTCCAAATACTCAAATGTAAAACTGGAAAACAAATAAAATATTTTATATATATATATATATATATATATAAAGATTTTTCAATCACTTCTTGAGATTGCAGAATAAGATATTCTGATTCTTGTAAATATGGTTTCTCCTCTAAATATGGACAAATTTCCTTTATGTAAAAGGAATAATCAGCTTCCAGAATTTAAGTATCTTAGACTATATATCCAGACCATCTATTTTCATAGTGTGGAGAGAGAATACCTCCAGGATAAATGTAAAAAACAACTGTTTAATAGCTAAGCTTTCGTTGGTCCCCTGCCGACATCATCAGAGTAAAAAACCAGAGGTTTGAAAGTCTGCTTATAAAGCCGGCTGTTTCAGCGCTCTGCTCATCGAGCGCGTAACTGGTCTACCCGCCCCCGTCAACTGTATTCTCTCTAGCCGCGTCGCATTCGCCTGCGATTCCAGCGCCTCCTCTCCTCCCGTTATTACCTCCCCCTCCTGCTCCACTTGTTTCTGGATGTTTATTGTTGTTGTCAAATCGCCCTCCGATATATCTCGTCTTGTGGCTCTCGTCAGGTATTATGTATTTGCATATGGTAATGTTCCTCCCATCGTATATGTCACCCTGTTGTCACTTGGCTCTTGAGCGAGTTGTGTTGATGTTTCCTCCTTTACACTTGTTGTAATTCCTTGCTGTCACATAAGCAGGCAACTTTGATCTTGTCTATCCTTCTCCCTCCTATGCGTGGGCGGCGCTCTTTGTACTCGTTGTGAGTTCTTGCGTTGTTGCTCATATTTTCTTAGTGCCTGGTAAGCCGGCAGCAAGTCTATGTGGTGGTTAATTGAATGTTCGTTTGATAGCCAGTCCTCTTTGAGTAATTGGCCATCTTTGGAAGTGTCCTGGGCAATGGCCTCCCCTCCTGCAAGATCAAACCTCTGGTTTTTTACTCTGATGACATCGGCAAGGGACCGACGAAAGCTTAGCTATTAAACAGTTGTTTTTTTACATTTATCCTGGAGGTCATTGTTTTTCTACTGTTAATATATATGTATATGTATATACCTATATATATGTATGTATATATGTGTGTGTGTGTACACAAACACACACACACATATATATATACATATACACATACATACACATACATACACGTACAGCATATTATTCTTCAGTTGATAAAATTTACTTGAGAGTAGATATGTGCTAGATTTCTAGCACACTGTTAACTGTTTATAGACATAGAAATTGCAGCTTCTACATATGCAGAACATAACACCATAATTCTAAGATTAATGAAAAGAACCTTTAGACTGAAGATATGGAGACTGAATGAGCTTTTACTACTACAAGGGGACATAAAATTGAACTGCCATAGGAATTAAGAAGTTTTCTTAAGTTAATTTAATATCTTATTTTTCTTTATTTACAGTAGGAATTCTATCAAAGCATTTATGAGATGATTATTTATCTTTCTGGCATCAAATAGCTAGAAAGCTATGCAAAAGTAGTAAGATATACTAATGAACTGAAGCAGTTAGAATTAATTGCTTAAGCTTGTGAACTTAGAACAAGTGATTCATAATCAGCTAGATGCAAGGGATCTAGGTGAGACTTGTAAAAATTGAATTTTGTCAAACAGAAACATTTTGAAAAAGGCAACAGTGGGCCACGGAAATGGCTGGCCGGTGTGTGCATGTGTGTGCGTGCATACTCCCTCACTTGTGCTAGTGGCCGTGGCTCCATTTGTGCATGTGCATGGGCGCAAATGGGGCTGCTAGCACTGGGTGGGTGTGCGTGGCCTGTTTGCGCATGCACGAATGGGGCCGCTAACGCCGGGTGGGTATGTGCGGCCCATTTGCGCATGCGTGAACGGGGCCGCTAGTACCATGCCGGCGTGTGTGGTGCTGTTTGCATTCACACGTGCACGTGCACCAATTTGGAAGCTGCTCTCCTTCCCTCCAGGCCACGAGCCTGGAAAGGTTGGAGACCTCTGCTCTAATCTACAAGAAATAAACAACCCAACCTATCCAGAATCCTAGTGACCAATTTCTTCATTGAATGTAACTACAAACTTTTAAAGATGATAATTACAAAGAGAATAAATATTGTTTAATTATATTAATACATCTGACCAGACTGAATTTGTCCCAAAGATACATAAGGGACAACATCAGAAATTTATTTATTTTTTGTATAGATTTTATTAATTTTTATAGGGTTGGGGATAAGGTGGGGTCGGGATTAGGGTTGGGCTTTGGGTTAGGGTTAGGGTTAAGGTTTGGGTTTTTCCAAACAACATTTTCAATATTTAGCAAACAGCATAATGTCTGGGTACATGTATTTAACTAACAATAATAGATATAGTTAATTATCATAAACAATATGTTAATTCATCACTCAATAGCCTTCTTCTTACTAATATATATTCAAAATTACATATCACATTCCTTTCTCTATGACTCGTTTTTCTAGCTATTGATAAAAATTATCCCATGTTCTAAAATACACTGAGTCTTCTTTCTCTTTTATCTTTAAAGTCAATCTATCCATTTCTGCACACTCTAGAATTTTCTTAATTAGTACTTCTTCAGTTGGTAAATTTTCATTTTTCCAATGTTGGGCAAATACAATTCTTGCTGCCGTTAATATGTGTAGTATTAAATATCTACAATCTTTCTCATAATTAGCTCCTATTATTCCTAACAAAAATAATTCTGGTTTAAAGTCTATTTGTTTTTTAGTCATTTTCTCCAACCATAAATGTATTTTAACCCAAAATCTTTTTGCTTTGGGACATGTCTACCAGATATGATAATAAGTACCTGATCTCTGTTTACATTTCCAACAGTTGTTTGAAGTATTTTTAAACATTTTTGCTAATCTCACTGGTGTCATATGCCATCTGTAAAACATTTTATATAAGTTTTCTTTATATGGCACTGCTTTAGTTAATTTAACACTTCTTTCCCATAACTTTTGCCAATCTTCTAATTCTACATTATATCCAAAATTCTTTGCCCATTTTATCATTGTTTCTTTTACTTGTTCTTCCTCCATCTTTAAGTTTAACAGAAATCTATAGAGTTTCTTAATCAACTTTTCATCTGTTTTTAACAGTATCTGATCAAAGTCTGTCTGTTCTTTATAAAATCCCGTTGTTTTAACATCTTTTTCATATCTCGTTTGAATTTGCAGATATGGCCACCATGCTAAATCAATACCTTGTTCTTGTAACTCTTGTCTCTTTCAATTTTCCTTCATTGTCCAAAATATCTTTATAAGTCACAACTTTATCGTAGTTCGGTAGCACATATACTAAAATTGGAATGATACAGAGAAGATTAGCATGGCCCCTGCGCAAGGGAGTTTCCGGTGATGTCGCTGCAAGATGGGCGCTGGGGAATGAATCTTCCTTCCCCAAGTCCGATTTCTACCAGCTGGTGAATCCAATAGGACCGACGACAGGCGACTGGCCAAAGGGTGAAACTTTGCAGATCGCGGGCCACTGGTAGCCAGCCCGCTAGATCCAAAGGAGCCCTCGGAACCCATGCAGTCTGCCATAAGCAACTGATCGTCAGAGACAACGAATTTTAAAGTGGAAGGCAAACAGCCGATCTGGGTGAGACTACTTTTCTTATCTCTCTACAAGTGGATACCAGTTCTGTGAAACAGCATTCCGATCAGCATTCCAACAGCATTTAAAAACAAAGCCCCTAGCTCCGGGGGGGGGGTTTCCTTACCCCTCCCTCCTGAACTATAAGTGGCGGTTTAAGCTTTGGGGAAATTAAAACTGATTTATAACAATTTTGTGAAACTGACTGAGGCATAAAAGAAGGATAATTTGCAAAACTTTGGGGTTTTTTTATAGATCCTTTTTGTTTGTTTAGTTGGAAACCATCGGGGTTTTTTAACTTCTTAAACTTTTTCAAAGTATGGTGGGAATCTAGTTGCAAAACTGAGAACTACATGCAGTTTGCTTTGATTGGACTAAAACCTGGCTATATACCCAGACATTGCTTATATTTTAAACATCTTGATGATCTTGGAATTTGAAGTCCTGAAGATTGTGGCTGGGAAAGAAAGACTCTTTTTGGATTGCCCTGTCTTACAGGATGGATTACAATTATAAATAAAAATTGTGTTTGAAGTCATCGGACTTCCCTGGATTACAAATACAGCTTGACCTGGAATCTTTACAAGCTGTTTTGAAAGAGTGAATATCAAGAAACCCCTCCAAATAGAATACTTTGGATTACAAATTTTGGTATTCTTTTTTCCCCCCGTTTTTTCTTTTTGCCCTTCTGCTCTTTTTTACTACTTACTATTTTTACTGTTTACCTCTCCTATTTGTTAGGAGCTTATTGGATTATAAATTTTGACTTTCTTTGTGGATTACAATGTATGATTTAAAGACCCAGAAATTTCTTGAATGTTGTTTAAATGGTCTTTTTTGGTGTAGAGAAAGCTTTTGATAGTTTGGATTGGACTTTCATATGTATGACTTGAACAATGTTAAGGGGCTTTAACTTTTTCACATGGATACTGTAGGAGATGAGTAGTCTTGAGCCCAAAAGTGGGATAAAACACATCACCACTTTGGAGTTACTGCGTTCCCACAAGAGACCCAAGTCCAGCTCCATGAATTCCATTGACCCTTGTCTAGTACCAATTTGGCTTGACTGTTAGTAGATCAGATTTTTGCCTATAGGTTGCATGTAATAAACATTTAATGCTTTGTGCTCAACTCCTGTTACTGGTTACTTGTGCCTGACAGATACAGAGCATTTATAACAGCGGTACCCAACCTTTGCAGCTTGGCAGGGAGGGAGGGGAAATGGGCAGTGTGAGTGAGCAAGTTGAGCTGAGAGCACATGCATTCCAGCCATCCACTCATGTGGCCCGGTTGCAAATAGGCCGCAGCCTGGGGATTGGGGACCCCCGATTTATAAAATTCAACCTTCAGCTAATATATTCTCTTCCATTTATAAAAAAACATGAAACAAATGTAACTAGCACATGTCACAGAAACATACCATAATGAAGGGGACAAGAAAAGTATAGTTTGTTCCCTTTGTTCTTCCTTATTCTTATTAGCACAAGAGTCAGTAGTAAAGAAAATATGTCAATAGCAATAACACTTAGACTTATATACCGCTTCACAGTGCTTTAGAGCCCTCTCTAAGTGGTTTAGAGTCAGCATATTGTCCCCAACAATCTGGATCCTCGTTTTACCAACCTCGGAAGGATGGAAGGCTGAGTCAATTTTGAACTGATGAGAATTGAACTGCCAAACTGCAGTCAGCCGGCAGTCAGAAGAAGTAGCCTGCAGTTTGGCAGTTCAATTCTCATCAGTTCAAGGTTGACTGCGCCACCACGGCTCAAGATAATAAAATATTGGGAATTAAATTAACAAATTACTCAGATAAATGACTCCTTAGAATTGATGAGGGACTACATACAGTAGCATGGTCCAGGGTCAGAATATCAAATCAATAAGGATAAAATTCAGATGCTGACAAACTAAACTGAAGAGGAAAAGCAATCTTTCTTCTAAATAACAGGATTTATTATCACTACCAAAAAAGATTAATACCTGGGAATTTACTATATAGAAAACAATAAAGACTAAAGACTAAATATAAATATAAAGAAAAATTAAAAATCTTAAATTTTTAAAGATTAAAAATAATCACAGATTTGGAAAAATACAATGACAGATATTTCAAAATGGAGAAAGATAAAATAGTTTTGGCTAAGAAGATTGCAGCTGTTAAAGTAACAATTGCCAAGACTGAAATTTCTCTTCCAAATTATTTCAGTGAAAATTGAAAAGAAGGCAGAGACAAGTAACAAATTTTATATGGTCTAATAAAAGACTGAGGGTTAAATGTAAGATATTACAGGATTCAAATAAGTTTGGAAGCCTTGAGTGTTCCACTGTATTATTATTGATAGCTATCTAACCTGGATTTTATTTGACCTATGGGTCATCTTCAAAGAGGAAGCAAGATGGTCTTCACAAATATATTTGGATAGATATTTATTTGTTTGTATGTTTGTTAAATTCTATGCCACCCAATTCCCCTACATCTGGGCAGCTAACAAATTATCAAAATAGGTGAAAAATAATTAAAAAATTAAAAGATCAAAAACAACCAACATAAAAATATTATTAAAAACTGTGCTGAAACCACAGCTACAAGAGCCAAGAGATGGATGGGACAGGGATGAGATCTTCTACCCTGTCACCCACCTCCAGCAGGGAGCGCCGCACCTCAGGACCCCAAGCCAATGGACAAAACCAGGTTTTGATACCCTTCCAGAAGGCCAAAAGGGAGGAGGGAATTCTCACCTCTGGTGGAAGAAGGTTCCACAGGGATGGGGTCATAGCAGAAAAGGCTCTTCTTCTTGATCACTGTTTCAATATTTTAGCAGATAGGATCTGTAGCAGGCCTCTTCCATTGGCACGAATGGGGCAGGCACATCCCATCGAGGACAGATGGCTCCTCTGATACCCTGGAACCATGCCATGTAGGGCTTTAAAGGTAATGACCAATACCTTGAATTGGATCTGGAAGCAAACTGGCAACCAATGCAGCTCACGTAGTAGTTATATGTGCAGCCCTAGGAGATCCCAGGACTGTGCATGCTGCAGTATTCTGCATCAGCTGCTGCTTCTGAATTTTCTTCAAGGGTAGCCCAATGTAGAGCGTGTTGCAGTAATCCAGCCAAAAGATGATTAGGGCATGAGTGACCATGTGCATAAGCACAAATGGCTTATACAGTACAACATTAAGGTACGGAACTATACACACTTATGATCAGAAAAAAAGAAATTGAAAAAGTGCTCTTGAAAATGAACAAATGTTTTTAGCAAACAAATTCCAAGGAATCAATAGCAATTTGTTTCAAAAGTAATACGGATGTAAAAATTTCACATCAAATTAAATTGTTACAGCAACAATTGTCTATGTTAATAGTTCAAGAAATAGAAACAAAAATGAAGTATGTGAAACAAAGACATTTTGAATTTGCAAATAAACCAGGGAGATGGTTGGCATATAAATTAAGGAAGGAAGGGGAAAAATGAATGATTGAGAATATTAGTGAAGGGGATAAGGTAATAGCTGATAATGAACGTTAAAAAGACTTTTCATAATTTTTATTCTAGGTTGTATAAAAAACAGGAGTTAGACAGGTCTAAAATAAATGAATATCTTTTAAGACAAAGGTTACCTAAGTTATCACAATCCCAGAGGCAACTTATGAATGACCCAATAACAGTCTTCAAAATATCACAAGCTATTAAAAAAAATGAAACCAGGTAAGTCTCCAGGACCAGATGGCCTTACAAGTCAATACTATAAGTGTTTCGAGAAGGAACTTCTACAGCCACTAAAGGACATAATGAATGATATACTTGAGGAGGGAAGGATATCCCAAACATGGAAGGAAGCCAATATTGTGTTATTACCGAAGGAGGGTCAAGATCCTACAAAGACAAAGAATTATAGACCAATTTCACTACTGAATAATGACTATAAACTCTTTGCTGCAATTCTGGCAGAAAGGGATAATGTGAGGACTGTTCTGAATATCATTGAATAATTACAATACCACAATGAGAAACAGGCAGCTTTAATATTCCTAGATGCAGAGAAGGCCTTTGACAATCTAAATTGGACTTCTATGTTTTAAGTCCTGGAAGAAATGGACTTTGGAGAGAGCTTTATTCAAGGAGTTAAAGCTATTTATGTTGAGGAAATTAAATGAGTTTGGGGTTCTAGCAGGTTTTAAAATAAATAAACAGAAAACAACAATGTTGATCAAGAATATGTCCTCCCAGGATGGTGATATATTGAGTAAAAGGTCTGGTTTCAAGGTGGAGAAAAAGGTGAGATATTTGGGGGTTATGTTGACAAACACAAACACAAAACTGTTTCAAAATAATTATGTACCTCTTTGGAATGATATAAAAAAGGATCTACAAAGATGGAACAAACTACATTTATCATTACTGGGTAGGATTTCAGTAATTAAAATAAATGTTTTACCAAAGATGCTCTTTCTGTTCCAGACAATACCAATACTTGCAACGGATATTCCATTTAAACAGTGGCAGAGGGATATCTCTAAATTTATATGGCAAGGAAAGAAACCAAGAATCAAATACAAGTTATTGCAAGATGCTAAGGCAGTGATGGCAAGCCTTTTAGAGACCGAGTGCCCAAAAACCGGCCCTGTCCCCCTGCTCTACCCCCAGCCCCGCCCCCCACCCCACCCCGCCCCAGCCCCCCGCCCAACCCACTCACAGGGCCACCCACCGCCTCCACGGCCAGCTGCAGCAGATCGCCCAGGCGGCCCAGCAGCGCCATGGCGGCCATGCCCTCCGCCTGTGCCCCGCAGCATCAACTGCGCATGATGGGGCACGAGGGCGGAGTCTTGTCCTTGCTACCCGGCTGTCATGTCCTTGGCTGCGCTGCTCTGCGCAGGCCATGCTTGCGGGCGACTCTCTTCTAGGGGGGCTCCTGGTGAGGAGGGGGCTGCGGGAGGAGGCGGGGCTGGGGTGATGGCGCACGTGCCTATAGAGAGGGCTCTGAGTGCCGCCTCTGGCACACGTGCCATAGTCTCGCCATCACTGTGCTAAGGTAAGAGGAGGGTCTGGGTTTACCAGATTTGAAATTATATTTTGATGCATGCTGTTTGGCTTGGTTAAAAGAGTGGGTGAACCTCCAGAATAAGAGGCTACTCGATTTGGAAGGCCATGAATTAAGGTTTGGATGGCATGGGTATTTATGGTACAATAAAGTTAAAATAAATGTTGATTTTAATAATCATTTTATTAGACGTGCCATATTAAGAGTTTGGAATAAATATAAAACAAGTTTTTTTTACAAGATTGCCCCCCAAGAAGCTTTTTTTAGAAAAGAAATGGTGGTGAAGCCAGACTGGTGGACATATGGTAAAATAGTATCTTTCAATTCTGGAGACCCCATCCTCAAGTCTAGGGAAGAATTAGAATTAGAAGGTCATGCTTGTCACTGGTTTACATATCAACAAATGAAGGAAAGATTTAAACTAGACAAAAAAGGCCATGGTTTTGAATTTGCTAAAATTGAACTGTAAATCCTACTATGTGGTAGTGATGATCATATAATTGCCAAGGTGTCAACGCTGCTAACATTGGATGTTCTTGCTTTGAGAACATATGGAGATGCAGCCTTTTTCTTTTTTATGCTTTACTCTTAGAATTAGATGATACTGGGGGAGGGGGAGGAATGTGTGGGAGTTAGTTAGACATACAATATTGTAATAAGAGATGATAAGGCATGGCGGAATAAAGAACTGGGCGGAAAGCCAGCATTTCAAACTAATTGGAGAATGTGATTTATGACTGTTAGTTGTAGGAGGGAATTGTGCTTTGATCTATGTGCTGAAGGCAGGGGAAGTCAGATTTTGGCTTTGACTATGTACGTGCCGAAGCTATGCTCCTCGAATAAAGATTCTTTAAGGTAAACAATGCCTCAAAGTTCCTTGAAGAGTTTCATCTTTCGGATCCATGACAAAATTGAATTTGGAAAATGAACATGTAAAACACTGTATGATCCAGTGGGCAAGGAATTTTGGGTATAATGTGATGTTTGAACAACGGGAGAATATGTGGATAAAAGGCTTAAAATTCAGATTAAATTATAACCTAAAAGAAAAATTTTACAAAATGATGTACTGCTGGTATTTAACACCAGATAAGTTATCTAGAATGTATAAAGGTATTTCAAATGAATGTTGGAAATGTAAACGTAAAGAAGGGACTTTTTATCATTTATGGTGGACATGTGATAAGGCAAAGAAATATTGGAGTAGGATTCATATATTAATGCAGAAAATTCTTAAAGTGAACATAAAGATTAAACCAGAAACTTTCCTTCTGGGCCTAATGGATAGAGAACTGGAAAAAAAGTTTGGAACTCTTATTTTATATATGCTGACAGCAGCAAGATTGCTCTACGCACAAAAGTGGAAGGATGCCTCGATTCCTACCATGGACGAATGGTTACAAAAGCTGATGGAATTAGCAGAGATAGCCAAATTGACTGTGCTGATAAAAGAAAAGAGTACTTTTGTTTCTACTTGGAAACCGCTTCTGGACTTTGTGCTTGAGGTGGAAAAAAAATATATTATGATTTTGGGTTTTACCGATTAGACTGATTTGCAGATACAGAAATGGATAGTGCATACTACTATAGAAATGTAAAAAGTTGAGATTTGATTTTAATGTCTGATTTTACTGCAACAGAGAGAGTCGGAAGTCATTGCCTTTTGTTTCTTTCTCCTCCCTTTCTTCACACCTTTTTTGTTTTCTTTTTCTACTGTTGTCCCCTACTATTTGCTTTTGTATTTTCACATTTTATGTTATAAATGAATAAAACTAATAAAAAAGTAATATAGTAATGGTAACTAGTGTAATAAGTGTACAGGTAGTCCTTGACGTATGACCACAATTGAGCCCAAAATTTCTCTTTCTAAGCAAGGCGGTTGTTAAGTGAGTTTTGCCCTATTTTACGACATTTTTGCCACAGTTGTTAAGTGAATTGTGCAGTCATTAAATGAATATGGCTTCCCCCATTGACTTTGCTTGTTGGAAGCCAGCTGGGAAGGTTACAAATGGTGTTCACATGATCCCTGGAAAGTGCAACTGTTATAAATACATGCAAAGCAAAGCAGCTGAATTTTGATCATATGACCATGGGGATGTTGCAATGGTCGTAAGTGTGAAAAACAATAATAAGTCACTTTTTTCAGTGCAATTGTAACTTTGAAAGGTCACTAAATGAATAGTTTTAAGTCTATTACTACTTGTAATTATTCAGTACATGTACTGTATATTAAAATGAGAAAAAGATTTGCCTGACTCTACTCCAACATCCTTAACAAATCCAGTCATCCTGTCTTAGCTCCAGAAAGAAAGAAATGGCAAATCACTTTCAAACTCTTGCCAAGAAAATTGCAGAGGTCTGTCCAGGCAGTTGCCAGGAATCATGACTGACTCAAAGGCATGCGCATGCGCGCACATACACAAACACAAAACCTAAGAAGTATTAGATGAAACACATGTGTCATACCATGAGCATTAAAAAATAAGCCATCATGCTGTTTTCATTTTTTCATTTTGCTTTGTTTTCCTCCTATTTTCTCTGGAATGTTTTTTAGGGACTCATTCATTCATTTTATGGAAATTGTTGCATCATGGTTTGAATACCATTTGTAGGTCTGTTTTATGTCCTTGTATGCTCTCTCTCTATCACAACCTTTGTTAAACTGGTCTTCAGCTGTGGTATATTACTATAACTCCCAGGAGCCATGTTGACTGGATATGGTAATTGTAGTCCTACACACTTAGACTGCACCAAATTGGAGAAGGTCACTTTATTCATTCTGGAAAGCCATTTTAGAATGATCTGTCATCACTTATCCAAGCTTTGGTTATATCCATATCAGATTTTTGCAGAAATTTCTGCCCTTTGAAAAACATAAATAATCCCAGTTAAGAGTAAAATGAAATAATTTGCTATGTTCCAACAGGAATACAGTCTCATGATCACATCATCCTATTTTAAGGAATGCACTACTTGTCTGTTGTTTTCCAGGTTCAGTTCAAGATTTTAATCTTTAAATCCCCTCAAATGGCTTAGGGTCTGGTTATCTGATAAAATTTGTAAGGAGACGTTTAATGTCTTTATCCACAGAGGCTCAGCAAAGCTTTTCTCCTAGAATCTAAACAGACTGCTTTGGGAATTACAAATGGTAACTCTTTTTCTCTGATTTAGGGCATCAAGATAGAACTTTTTAATTGAACATTTGATTTGTTTTAATAATTATAATTATTTTTGAATTATTGGATGTTTTGCTACTGGGATATTTTAATCTTCATTTTTCAGAAATGTTTAAAAATCACAATATATAAGTAATATATGGGTTGATTGGGGAAGTCCTCCATTTTGTTGTGGATTTACACAAATTTTATTTTCTTTTAAAAGATATGAAAGTAGTTAACTATGTGTGTCTCCAGAAATATGTTATGGATAGAATAAAAAAAATAACCAAGCGACAAAGTGTAACAATAGACAGATTATGTATATTTAAAAAAATTATCTTCTTGAAAGGTTTGGACTGACAGAGCCCTGTATAACCTTTTTAGGGTATTGAAGGCTGCAGTTGGTAGGATAATGATGCAAAGTGGATAGGTCCTGCATTTTCTGGATTTTTTTTTTCTTGGATCCTGGAGCAAATTTATAGATTTTATTTCTTTTTTAAATGATATTAGATCCATTGCAGGGCTCATCTACTACTTCTTTTTAGAACATAAAAATATAAACATCCAATGGCAGATGTTTGTATCATCCATTTTTAGCTTTAGTAATCAGATGTGGTTTGGGGACAAGAAGGAATTCAGGGGCTACTTAGAGTCCTGAGACTTATGTTGTACACTATACAGTAGTCTAGGCTCCCATTTCTTCATTTAAATGTGATAGCATTTAAACAAAAGTATGGCAGTGCATTTTGGTTAAAACCACATTACAGAAAAACTAATGAATGTACATCAAATATCATTGTAGAACAAAAGCTTATATGGAGGGATCTGGTTTTCATCTTTTTCTCCTAATATTTAAAGCAATTCAGAGTTCAGTCATTCTTCCTATTTATGTCTCAGGTTTATATCCCACATTTTGGACAACAGCTGCTGAAGGTTGCTTAATACAGTCATCAATGTATAGCAAATGCAAATGCATATAACCTGGCACTCCAGACAACATATTCACTGTGCTTCCCTGTCATCAGATATATATTTTGAGCTCCTTGCTTCAGATGAAAACATGGAATGCAAAAAAGCTTATGGATAATATTAAAAATAAAATAAAACCAAGGATCCATATATCAAAAGCAAAGCTCTGAACCTTTAATATTTAGCTTCTGCCCTTCTGTGGTATTTTGCATCTTAGTGTTATGGATGTGCCACCAGAGATCAAAGTATCATGTTGTAGAGATCCCACTTCATTTAGCAAGGGAGTCATGTGCCAGCCATCTGTTGTAGCTGCTGACAGAAAACAGCAGCACATTTCTCAAACTTTTGCCAGAAAAAAAGGCTTTATTGCTCAGCAAAAATGAATTACAAGGTAGCTTGTAAACTATATCTGGACTCCACAGTCATTTACATGGTATATACCACACTACAAAATTGTGTCTTACCCCATTCTTTCTTCACAGATGCATAACATATGGTAAATAGAGTTTTCAGTGGAATTTATTATTTTCTATAAATGCTTTTCAAAAACAAAACCCTTTTGCACACTGAAACAGTGAATTGCTATTTTGTTTCTGTCAAAATTTGAACTTCAGAGCTTGCAGCTATCTACTGGGTATGGGAGGAATAGCATAACTGAGTCACAGTAGCTGCGCTTGTAAGTTGTGATACTACCTTGGAAATCCGTGTCTCGCAAAAGTTTGTCCACCATTGATCAATCATCTCCTTCAAATACTTACTATTAACTAGGAGAACCAGTTTGGTGTAGTGTTTAAGGCAGGGGTCTTCAAACTTGGCCCTTTTATTCTGGGAGTTGAAGTCCACAAGTCATAAAAGGGCCAAGTTTGAAGACCCCTGGTTTAAGGCACCAGGCTAGAAACCAGGAGACTTAGTTTTAATCCTGCTTTAGGCATGAAAACCAGGTGGATGACTTTGGGCTGGTCTCTCTCTCTCAGCCCAACTCACCTCAAAAGATTGATGTTGGGAAAATAGGATGAGGAAGTAGTGTTAGGTAGGTTCGCCATCAATAAAGGTGGGATATTAATTAATTAATACCATCAACAGCACAGTTGTATTAGCATAAGCAGTTCTCAAATCCACTCAAAAGTGACTTCAGTCAATTTACCTATATTTAAACATGGATACAAAATGTCAGGCTGCTGGCCCTATATGATCTGTAAAAACTTTGGATGCTAAATGAAGTGATAATGTTTAATAGAACAGAACAGATATATTGTTAAATATCAAAGCAGTCATATTAACTATGTTTAATTTGAATTAAATATACATGTCAATGATATGAAATCATATTTAGCTTTTCTTTTGGTTCCACTCCCTATGGCAGGGGTGTCAAACTCGCAACATCACGTGACGTGTCACGACATATCGCGACTTTTTTTCCATTGCTGGTAATGGGGTGGGCACGGTTTCAGCATGACACTTCCGGCCCGCAGGCTGGCAGTTTGACACCCCTGCCCTATGGAATATGTGGTCTCCAACATGCCATCTAAAGGTCAAGCATTGTTCTTAGTTTTGAACAGTACTCCCAGGGTACTCTTGGTACTCCCAGAGTAGAAGCTAAGAAAGAACTGTATGCAGCCCCCTACCCTATTTGGGCTGCCCTCAAAACTCCCCAAGACTGTGCCACAAAAATTAAACAGCAAGATGGTGACCTTAGGCTGGACAATATTTTGTCTTTCAAAATACTTATTTAAAGCTTTAAAAAAGATGTATTGAAGTATTGGCTATTTTTTTAAAAAAATCAACATAAAAAGAACCAAAACATTTTGACCTTGCTTACACCATTGATTTCAGTGCTCATGAGCCACGTTCCCTGGAGTCCTTGGATAACAAAATATGTGCCTCCAAAGAAGATTAAAATTGCCCTGGCACAAAATACTCATTTTGAGGGACTGCCTTGTACTGTTTCTATCTGGAACTGAGCTTCATTAGAGAGATACATACAGAGAAAGTACACTGTATACCTTTGCCTATCATAGACTTGATTGATTCATACTTCATCTGGCAGATAATTTTTGGTGTAATTCTAAAATACTTTCTACTATAAAAATCAATCCACTTCAAAATATTTCTCTTCTCTCCCTGCCACCCCCACCCCAACAGTGCCAAGTTATATCAATCTATACCGTCTACCTACCTTTCCTGTTGCTTGCCAGGTGAAATTTATAGACTGAATGTTGACAGGGATAGCTGGCATTCTTTGTTGAGCTTTTCTGAAATCGTGAGTGAATGGGGCCATCTTTCCTTCTGAAACAATCAGAATATCCTCTTCAAAGCCTGTAAAATAAAACCAATTAAGTTGAAACAGGCAGAAAATTAAATACTAACATGGGATGAAAAGCAAGCATTCAGTCTGAAGGGTTTTCATAGGAAAACGTGCAGGCTTTTTCAGAGAATTACTCTAGCAGAACTATGGCAGACATACATATTCTGAGAGACATGCCTATTCAGTCACTTATGGGGGTAAAGAATGTATAACGTATAAAAAAGGATCACCATCGTGCATTACTCAAGTATATGTTTTTTGGGTTTAACTCCATAATGTCTGGAAATAGTTGTTTCACATCATTTCTCCAGATTACTCATAGAGTAGTAATTTAAACATTAAAAAATGGTATAAGAAATCACTTGATTGACTGTTTGTTATCAAGTTGTTTTTGACTCTTAGCAACCATGTTGATAAGAAGTCAGTACCCTTCCACAAAACCTTGTAAGAAAGAACTACTAATCCATTCAGATTTACAGTTGCCATTCTTTCATGCCAACATGAAAGTAAATGTTCAGTGTTAGAATTACAATCTCTTTCAATCTTTGCAATAGTCTCCTTAACTATTTTTTCAGGAATTTTGTTTGGGGGAAGCCAAATACCTCAAAGGACTTTTCATTTTCTTTCCATAATTGCCTTGTATATATTATACTCATGTGGAGGCACAAGGAAAGAAGAACCAGCAGACCAAATCCATCATCCATTATTTAATCCATCATTTGGTAGCTTTGCACCCTTCCATTATCTTTTTCCTAATAGCTATCCAGGGGCTTACTCCAAAGATACTTCAGACAATGCATAGCCATTCTCAATGACCAATAGCCATTGGTAGCCTTATCCTTTATGAAACTCTTGCCTAGCTGTCCAAGTTGGCAGCCATAAGTACATCTGGTGGCAATGGATTCCAAAGTTCTATTCCAGCGCTGCTTAAGAGTTAAACTTACCTTGTGGAGAATCCACGCGCTAAAGAGGAGTCGGTGGGGATGGGGAAAGATAAAAACCCGGTGCCCTTCCCACGTTTGAGGACAAATCTCATATTCCCCACCAACAGACTAGATGACTAGGAACGGAGCTGCGATATGTATCCGGACAGAGCCCCAGATTAGAGAAGTCTAAGCGAGAGCGCGCGCAGACGGCGGAGCAAAGAGATCCTCGCGAGCCCCAGCCTCACCTACCGATCAGCACGCGGGCTTGATGAGCGTCAATCCACATGTAGAGGGTGTCTTCCTGGCGCTGTGCGCCGCGCAAAAGCGGCAGGCTGGCGAGGCACAGAGTGCCGCAAAGCCAGAGCGCCGGTGAACAGAAGGCGCTAATTCCACGGGCCATGCCGCGCTTGATTTATCTGTTCCACGGGGCGGGGGGGGCAGGGGAGAAGCAAGAAAGGACGTCCTTCCTCGAGGGAGCGCCTTCACGCCTGCTTCCCGCTCCCTCTTCTCCTCCGTCCCGGGTGGCGTCTCACTTCTGCACCGAGGAGGCGGGCTGGAGGCGTCTGTTGTCTTGCTCTGCAGCGGCTGGAGGTGGGCTTTTGGCAGCCGCAGCGGTTGTGAGAGCGGGGCTAGGAATAGGGAATGTGTGCTTTATAGAAGTAGGGGAGCGAGCGCGGCGAGCCAGTCCCGCTAGGCGGCAGCAGCGATCTGCCAAGAAGCGGCCCTTGGAGAAGTTGGAGAAGAACGCAGCCTATCAGCACCGAGATGGAGGAATCGCGGGGAGGGTGGAGGGGGGGAGAGAGGATTTGTAGACCTCGGGTTGGGTAACTGGTTTCTATTTGCAATAGTTTTATCCTACCGTGCTTCCCCTCTACCATCTTCTTATTGCGGTTGTACTCATTCTTATTTCGCCATTTATAATATGCAGCTTTTTTCTTGTTTCTTGTTTCTCATTGTGGAAACGGAAGGCAAGAACGGATATTTTTAAAATAAAAATGATGCCACAGTGGGATGTAGAAGAAAATAAATAGAACACCAGTGTATTGTAGTTAAAGACAGTACTTTTTATATCCTTCATTGATGCCTTAACACTCCTCGTTGAAGTCTAGACAAAGAAAAACTGCTTTCATAGTCAAATTCACTAGTTATATAGGACCTGAAAGTATTGATGAAAACATTCCTGAAAATAGGCAAAAAGTTCTTTCTGGAAACAGCCTAGAATGCCGCTTACCTACCAAGGGAGAAAAAGGTGCTGATAAGCTGACAGGATAATCAGCTTACCTACGTTTTATTTTATTTTATTTACTTCTCTAGCAGTTAAAAAAATAACGAGGGTCTTGATGCAGAAAAACCAGAGCATTTTACAAAACTGCCTTCCCAGGTTACCTAGTTCTTTTGCAATTCAGAAGGATTGAGTGTTCTATGTCATTTGTAGGCAAATAGTTTTTCATTCTTACTCATTCATATTTTGCATCAGAGAAGATGTCTTCTTTCTCCCTAATTTTTGCATCTGGATATTGTGAAGCAGATGGTACCAGCAGCTAGCTGTTCTTTTTTTGTTTGTGGTTGTTTAAGTTTGAATAGACAAGATGTCTATTAGACTACAGATGTTCAAGCAAAGTAAGTATATGTGTAATATATATATAATATACATATTTTACATGCTATATTTATATGTAAATGAAGCAGAAAAGCAAGAAAATGAAACATACAATAAATTATCCAAGCATTCTTCTTTTGAGTATTGTTGGGCTTTTGCTTAAGTTAGTTGTGTGATTCAAGTGTCTTCCAAGCCAGCAGTTGTGCTTTCATGACTTGTATTGCACAATCACCTTGTATTATTCACAAGATGTTATAATGGCATTAGATTACATACATAATGTGAAACCTTTCTGTATTTTCCCATATTCCTGCCATCCCTCTAGGGGCTATTCCTCACAGTTGACCAGGGGATGGCTTTATTATATGATAATTTGACAATATGTTCATTGAACGTGAAAGTAAGTCACGTTTGCCTACAGTATTATAAGCAGCCATGTCTTCAAGTTACTGCCTTTTGACTTTGATTTAAACACATTTTTTACGCACAAACTTGCTATTAAAGCAGTGAGGGCCTCTGCTGGCTGACCTTCCTAACAGCAAATTGTTAAGAAATTTTTACAGTTTTACAAATAACCTGATTCGCATACCTCAATAAAACTAACCAATGCCATAATTAGATTATGTAAATGGATAGATTTCAGCATAAATTTATCCTCATCCCTTTAAATTGTTTCTGCTAACTTTTATAAGTGCATTTTTGGTTTTGATCTTAATTCTGCTTTAGATAGAAATCCCTTTAGCTGAAAATTCTTTTGGCATAGAATAGCATATGCATGCACTCTAGAGCAAAATGTTATTTTGGTCAGGGTAATTATTCAGAAACTATCATTTTCCGAGTTTCATTACCTCAATAAATATTAGGAACAATGTAGGTGCAAAACATATTTTGATGTTTTAGCAACTTCTCTCTATTAACCAAAACCGATTACTCTTAATACATATCATAGGATTTTTTTTAGCTTTAAAACAGAAGATGCTATCTGTAAGAAAAAAAAATATGTGAAAAAAATATTGTAGAAAAAAATGTATCTGCAGAATACCTACAATTAAGTGCTAAACATAGCACCTTATAGCACCTTATAATACTTCCAACAGATTTTATGAAATGAGCTGCATTTTTCTTTAACCAAAAAAATATTCACCATTTGGTAAAAGAAACAGTAATTTTGAATAAGTGCACAAAACCTGTTCTCAGTTTTAACCAAGATATAATAAAGATAAAAGATATGTTGACAATTTTACAAATTAAAATTTGTTGTTTTTATTATTTTGTTTTAATATACTTACACAAAGCACAATTAAACATGTAAAATTTATATTGTGATACAGTATTTGTCTGTAAAGAAATGTATAGGAGCCACCCAGAATTGTGTTCTGTACAAGATGGGCGGCCATATCTTTTAAATAAATGAACAAATAAATAAATAAAGCCAGAGGCTGTCTATCTTGAAGTGAGTCTTCCTGACACCAGTGCTGGGGTAAACGTGTATAGAAAATTGCATGAGGGAATTTATAGTATTTTAAAACTCATAATTAATTAATTTTAATATTATAATAATTGATTAAACTTGTATGCCAGCGGACTCTCAATGATTCTGGATGACTCACAACAATCAAAGAAATTACAATCACACCAATACACATAAAAGATATAGATGATAAAAGATGATAAGTGCAAGTGACAGATGGAATGCAGCGAGGGAGACAGATATTATGGGAGACAGGTAGTTCCTCAAGTAACTGGGCCTTATGCCATGTAGGGCTTTATAATGTAGAAAGAGCCCCCTCCCCAGAATAAAATACTGCACAGAATAAGAAAAAGAAGCAGAATAGAATATTTCCCCTAAAGGAGAAGAGGAGAAAAATCTCATTAACAAAGGCAGAAAGCACCCCCCCCCCGTCTTTCCTCCACTAAAACAGCCTGCAGGCAAAGCTTAAAGAAACTAAGTTTCATTCATAAAACCAGTGCTTTTTTTGTAAAAAAAAAAAAAAAAAAAAAGGTGCCGGAACTCACACATCTCATACAACCCACTTTGCCTACCCTACAAGGTTCCATCCCCAAAAGGTGCCGGAACTCCGTTCTGAGCGTTCTATGAGAAAAAAGCCCTGCATAAAACAATGTATACATTGTAAAACCAGACTTGGCTAAAGAGATCTCCAAATAGACAGCAGAATAGACCAGGAACTGAAATTGATTAGGCCAACAGGATTAAATCAAAACAACAAAACATCTTAAGATTTGCATCTTCCCTCACCTCTTCGGCCAGTCACAACCCCGCAAATCACAAAGGAAATTTCAAAATAGCAAGTAAAACACAAACAAATCCAGAAAGAACACATTTTCATATAGAATAGATGATGACATATAAATCACAAAAGGTCCAAACCATATAAAAACTAACACACAACCCCAATGTGCCAGCTGCCACCAGGAACGCATGTTGTCACTGTTGTTACTGGGCCAATAAACAGAAACCTCCTTTCCAAATGCAGCCTGCCTCTAACTTACTTTTCCTTTGCCTGCCTTTCTCTCCCAGCTTGGAATAAGACATGGACTGGATTTAATTTCCAACAATAAGTAATAGCTTAAATCACACCCAAAATGATTAAGATTTAAGATTATGATTCTTTCCTGTGTTCATTTCATTACTGAAATGGTAATAGCAGTTGACAAGTATGAAATTGGTCATCACTGCACAAGTTCACAGCTTTCAAAAGCCTTGCTATCTCTTCACATAATCAAGGAAGAAAATTATCTCAATTCTAGCTCCAATACACACAGAAACATCCATACTCACAGACATAGACACAACCAAACAGAAAAAGAGGTGCTCAAGCTGGAAATGTTTGCATTTAAAAGCAACCCAGGGCCCTGAACTCACAACAAATTGGGACCCAAATTCTTTGAACTATATCAAAGGTGGTGTTTACAGTAAACAGTACCTTTAGAAGGCAATCTCATTTACTGGAGGCACTTTTCAGCAAGTACTGATAACAAAGTCTATATGCATCAATCAGTCCACTGAGACAATATTGTCACAGTATTGCTTAAAGGCTGAACCTGGAGATTCATCTATACCAATTTCTCTTAAATTAGGACTTGCAAAGTAGATTCCTCATCTTCAAATTTAAATTTCATGAAGCACACAGCCCCCTCACACTATAATTAAGAGTCTGAACAGCCTACATGGAATTTTTCAGTGACTCACTCATAAAATACCAAGTAAATCCAAGAGCTCAAAGTATCTGCTATCAAAGTGTAACCCGCATGTGTTCACTTTAGGAACAATTTTTATACAGTAGTTAGTCTGCTGTTTAGAACATGATATTATGCATATTTACTCAATTTTCAAAGTGATTTATGTTGTGAAAGGACCTATTCTAATTGTTTAGGGTTGTTTAATATTTTGCTTACTAATATTGTGAATGAGAACAGTAGTTATAAGCTATTATTTTTATTTTACAATAATTGGCAGTTTGAAATGACTCTTGGTGTATAAAAAAACTACAAAAAGTTTAAATGTCTTAGTTTTCAAAGGTGATTGCAAGATTAAGATAAACATGTCTAGCTTTTTAAATAGACAATTTCTGATATTAATAGCAGCTGAGAATGTTCAGAAAATGCAATATGAGCAGAATAATCCATTTCTGAATGTAATAAAGTACTGTTTTTATTTGGCTGAAAACATTACGTATCAAGAGGTTAGCTATGCTTCCTTCTTTTGACTGAGTAATATTCATATTTGGGAATATATTGACAACTGTAACCCTCAAACACTTGTGATTGTAAAGCTTGCCACTAATATAGTCCTGTTTTTATAACCAAATTTCATTTCTCATAATTTACTTATATACTGAAGGTGCCTATAATATGTTAACAGAACAACAATCTTATTTTAACAATTAAATTAAAAAAAACCAAGATAAAGTTATCAATTTTACAAGACAATAAAGATGCTCTTTTAAAAGTGCAGTTTTGTTCTGCCAATTATCCTACAAAAGCTTAGGTGAACGAGCATACCTTTAGCACATCTTTTACAGTCAATACCATAACTGGAGTGCTTCTCCTGAGAAGGGGTTTACTCCTGATCATTGCACTGTGAGGAATTGGAAGGAAGTCACCCCCAGCTGATCTCAGGACTCAGGTTGGTGGTAATGACAGCAATTATACTTTGAATACTAATACTGCTTGTAACTTTATATAAAAATTTCCAATTTTTATTAACTAGAAGATTAGCACCTCTAACTTATATACCGGTATCCTACTGTAGTTGTTAAGAAAACCAAATAATTCTTTTTCAGAAGAACTTGCTATTTTATAAAATAGATATTTGCAAAGCCTCCAGAATCCTATTCAGTTCTTCTACCGTTCTTCATCAAAATTGTTTCACTGAATTATTTATTAACTATTATTTATAAAATTTATATGCTACTCATTGCACCAATAAAGCGACTTTGGGTGGCTTACAAAACGGTAAAAAAGCTAAATATAAAAAAAGTTAAAATTAATAAGACTTAAATAAGAACTGATAATGCCCAATAGGCAATGTCATATTCCCTTTATTAACGAGCATCAACTAAGGAACAGCTTCCACAAATATAATCTATGATCAGTAGTTCTGGAGACGTTCCCAGAAAAACATAATGTCAAAACTGGGAAAAACTCTAAAGATGGGTGTTTGCCCTGTGTCCAAAGTAATGGGGACCAAAATCTCAGAGATATAAAGTGCACATATGCCATCAGAATTTTCACCACTTTATAAGGAATTGAGGTTCACCATGATACAGCAAATACTACTTGTATTATAATGTTTAGCTAAAGGATAGAACATAAAAATGTAGATATTTGGTTGAATGTATATAAAATTACTTAGCTCTGAGCTAACTGAAAGCTGAAAATGTCTTTATCCTGAAATATGTACTGATGTAAATGAGTATTTAACTCATTAAAATTATCTCATGCTAAGTATTGTACTTTTGTTAAATTATACCTTGTTCAAACTTGTTATAAAACTTATTTTGCTAACTAGTTTTAAGGGAGACTGAACTGGTGCCAAACAAATCTGTGAGTGAATGCTTTCATTCTTTTACTAATTTTAAGCTCTTTAAAAATGGTACAAAAGTCCAGACTTGCCTTAATGTATTTGCTTTCAGGCTTCCTTTAAAAAGCCTATATGTAGCTTGGCTCTTTCTTTGGTCTATTTAACAAAGCATTTCCTTTAGACCAGGACATCTAATGTGTTTCATTGATTGCAAATCAATTGTATAAGATAATGGGGAAGTTTCAGCTTTCAGTTTTGAGAGATAGGACCATTTTAGATAAAAGTGCAAGAGAAATTTATATCCATCCTTCAGATGTGTTACTGAATGTGACTCACAATTATGACACTGTACTATAAAATAATACAATACTAAACAACAACCATATTGAGTGCGATGAAGGCAGACAAGGACTATTACAGTAGCCTGCTCAGATGGACTCATACTTCTTTCCCCTCCCCTACTCCCCCCAAGCCCTTATTATTTGCCCTGTCAGAAGAACTATGTTTGTTATAAGATAATATTGGTTGTATTTGATATTGTTTGTAATTGTTACTATGTAAAACAAGATACAAATAATTAAAATAAGTAATCCAGAGGGGACTCAAAAAGTTCTACCTCTTGTTACTGCTTAAGTACATATCTTAAGTACATATCTTTCTGCTCACCCCATTTAGTTTAAGTAGGCTGGTTAGAAAGCATCAGAGATCTGTTCGTGTTTCATTTTTTCTTCTGAAAAATGTCAAGGGACTGTATAGGATTCAGAGGGATTCAGACAAGAGAATGAACAAGACAACTTGGACATTAGGGTGTCCAGTCATTCAAGAGTCTGGTTGGCTGAATATTTATTGAGAAGAGAATACTTATTAAGGAACAATTTAGGTTATGTCCTATCCAGGAATACCGTTTCATCATTCCTAGTTCTGGATAATTGGTTTCATCCAAAAAGTCCTAGTGCTCAGACAACACTGCTGTTTAAGACGCTTGCTAACAGATGGCAAATTAGAAATTGATCAGAAAGTATACATTATGCTAAGAATCAAGATATATTTTTTTCAAACATATTTTACTATATATTAATGTCACCAGTCACCAATGCTGATTGGGGTATCTTGGCAGTCTATATATCAAAGTTTACAAGGTTGAGAAACACTATATTAATGTTTAATTTTTTAAAAAAAATATTTTATTAGTTTTCCAGTTTTACATTTGAGTATTTAGAAAGCAATGTGGTGACTGGGTTAAAAAATAGTTCAATAACAAAATCTTTAGTAGGTATCTCGGGTTACATCAACAAATATTTCTTCTCTGTTTCCCTTAACATTTGCTATTTCATATTTAAGCTAGTGAATTTCTAATTGTATCAAACTCAGTAAAAACTTCATTATCGCATTTATACATTTTTTTTGCTTATACGTATCTTAATAAACCTCGATTAACAATTCATGTCCTGTTGTTAAATTTTACCTAATTTTTAGTTTTTAATTACAGTATTCCAATTTAACCTTTAATATCCATAGTATTTAACTTTCAGGTAACCCAAATTTCCTTTATCTCACTTCATAAAAATTATAATGTCTAAAATACACATATTAATTACTTAAATATATTCTATTTTGTAAACATTTTCTATTTCTCATCCTAGTACATCATCACCTTAATAGTAGAATATCCTTTATTAGTTCAAATCCGTCATCTATATTATCTGGGCTAGTCAATAATTCAAGGCTATTTCCTAATAGTTAGTTTACCTTTCCCTTGTAAATCTAAATCCTCAGTATTAAACAAATTAATCCCTTATTTTTTACTATTTTCCAACTATTTTAAATCTAGTAATCACATTCCCCTTTGTCTCAAAATCTCCCTTTAGCCCACTAGTTGATAGTTTAGGATCCTCTCTAGTAAGCCAAAAAGCCCCAATTTTTCAACCTAATTCTAGCTTTCTTCTTCTGCCAGCTAGGCTTCCATACCAATGCTTTTAATTTGTTGAATAGATCTCCCTTCATTCTTGTGTATGTTACTTGGATTGACGGAGACCATCTAATTGCCAATTTTCTGAAAGATCTGGCCCATTTATAATCATTAGGTTGTCGCCCTGATAGACCAGATCCCCGTATTTGTTCTGGTATAGTTGTCTTCAATTTGATCTGGTCTTCTTCTTTCTCAGATTTCTTCTGGTTTGTACAGAAAGTCATTCCCAATTTTAAAGTGATTGTTTCGTTGTCTAGATTTTCAGTGAACTGTACTTGTTGATCTATAAAGCCCTCTGTCTTGGTATTCACTTCTTCCACTCCTGTTGTTTTTTGGATTAGTAATTCTTTAGCTGCAATCAAGGTTTTGCTTTGTGGCTCTAGGCTGGCACCTTTGTCTTTCAGGTTAGCTTTGAGTTTCTCAGTGTTTGCAAGAATGCTTTCAAGTAAGGATTTTAACATAGCCAGGGTTTTTTGCTGATCCTCCTCCATTTCTGACATAGTTATAAACGGTCTTTCTAGTGAAGGCTATTTATTAATCAAAGTCAGTAAATATTCACCTCCACCATTCCTAGAAACCAATTTCACTGCCCAGCTGCTCTCTCAAAGTTCATAGATAATACCAAGGTGAGGTCTGGGCTGTGAGCAAGTCTCTTTGTCAGGAGCAATAGACTGCTGTACCAAGCTTCGCCACAAGACATCCCCGATAGCATTTAGAATTCTTTTCAAATCCCGGGCTAGGTTCTTATCCGATTTAAGTTCTATTTTGCAAATAAACTAAAATAGCAGGTTCCAGTGAGAATAGGAACTTTTTGGGTCCCCAAATTCCAAGAAAAAGTAAGTATCCAATTATGTTAAGTTGATCTTTTCAATACTTTGTTTCCCCTGGGTGATCAGGCGCCGCCATTTTAGAGGGTGGGGAAAAAAGCTCCCTTTCCTCTCTCCTCACAGGGGGAGAAAATTTTCAAGAAACTTTTAACAGGAAAAGTACTTGGGATACAGAGAAGGTAGGATCTCACCCAATTCCTCCACGTTGCTTTCGAAGTGCTTGTTAGTAGATTTGGCCTCGGCTGTCAGCAGCTTGGTGATGGGCCATATTAGTGGCCGATCTTTTCCCCGTCAGTTTGAAGAGCTACCCCGGATCAAACAGGAGGGCTACCACCCTTCCGCAATCACTCGGGGGTCCTCTTCACGCTCGTCGCCCCTACAGGGCGACTTCCGACCCTCTTCTTCAGGGTCCCCTGGTGGGAGAAAACCGGACGGTGGAGAGAGCGATCGCTCCACACGTCTGCAAACGCCGCGATTGCGAACCGGACTTTAATGTTTAATTTCTGAAACATAATGATGAGCCCATGATTTATTGGTTATCACAATACTGTGACTACGTTCCTCACCTTTCTCCTTGCTTAAGATGCAGTATAAGTACTCTGTAGGCTTCCATTTCACGTACAATAGCAACACACTTTTCTCACAGCAACGTCCTGCCAACTGAAGGAAAAGAATGGATGCTAAAGGATGTTAACCAATACATCAGGGTTTCTAACACAGCCTTTCTAAACTTTTTCACTTTGCAAGTATCCTTGAAATAATTTTCAGGGAACTCCATTAAAAAAAAATCACAAAAAATACAAAAACTTCACATTACAATTAAATTCTAACCTACACAACGAACACTTTACATTTACAACAACAGCAAAGCAGTACCTGAGTTGTGGCACTAACAATTCTCATCACTGCAAGTGCTTGCATTGCAGTGTGTGAAGGTTAAAAAAAGGTTTTCTTTTAATCATCTCTCTCACAGAACACTAATCCCAATTGCTAGTGCATCATAATTACCATTTATTGACAATGCTCAGCACTGAGGCATTTTGTTTCATTCAGCCTTCGAGATGGGATGAGGTGGTGCATTCATCCTTATCTCCTTGGCCATTCTGCTGGTTTGGAAACAGACAGCACGCTATATTGGACTGGTTCTGTGCAGTTCAAATATGGGGTACCATTTTATAGTGGTTCTCTTCTCTGGAACTGGTTTCAGTGGGTGTTGGTTGGGGGGGGGGAGATAGCTCCCAAGGCCCACCATTTGTGCTGCAGGATATACTCTCTCCTCTTATTCAACATCTACGTGAAAGCAGTGGGTGAGATCATTTGTCACTATGAGGTCCCGTATCATCAATGTTCTGATTTTACCCAATTTTATCTTTTGACCCCAAACTAGGCTAGCCCTATCTTCATCTAGTGTATCAGTTTTGCCCTATCCTAGACTGGGAAGCCCTTCAGTAATAATAATAATAAAGTTGGAAGGGACCTTGGAGGTCATCTAGTCCAACCCCCTGCTCAGACAGGAAACCCTATACCATTTCGGACAAATGGTTGTCCAGTCTCTTCTTAAAAACTTCCAGTGTTGGAGAATTCACCGCTTCTGGAGGCAGGTTGTTCCACTGGTTAATTGTTCTAACTGTCAGGAAGTTTCTCCTTAGTTCTAGGTTGCTTCTCTCCTTGATTAGTTTCCATCCGTTGCTTCTTGTCCTGCCTTCAGGCGCTTTGAAAAATAGCTTGACTCCCTCTTCTTTGTGGCAGCCCCTGAGATATTGGAACATTGCTATTATGTCCCCCCTGGTCCTTCTCTTCATTAAACTAGATATACCCAATTCCAGCAGCTGTTCCTTATATGCTTTAGTCTCCAGTCCATCATCTTTGTTGTTCTTCTCTGTACTCTTTCTAGAGTCTCAACATTTTTTTTACATCACGGTGACCAAAACTGGATGCAGTATTCCAAGTGTGGCCTTACCAAGGCATTGTAAAGTGGTATTAACACTTCACGTGATCTTGATTCTATCCCTCTAATAATCTCAGCTCCATTATTGCCACAGTATCTGCAAGGGACTATTCTTGAAGACCACCCAGAAACTTCCATTGTCCAGGAAAAAAATTTACATGAATATTTTTTTTGCAAATTTTTTTGATGTGAATAATAGTGTAACAACATTCATAATATCACGTTAGATCCAAGATGTAAAGGCTACCTATTAATATACCTTTTTCTTTAACGGAAGATGATAGTGTTTAGGAATATTTGGTTGCAGAAATTCTCTATTTATAGTCACTGGCAAAACCTTTTTTGCTGGAGCAATTGTAAAGCTGAATACTTTTGATTCCACCTGCCTAATAACACCATTACACAATCGGTTTCCCAAACCATCCCTTCGTTATCTCTATGAATTGCGTGTGCAACTGCTTTTTTTTTTTCACTTTGTTAAGTAGCATCAGGTGAGAATTACAACCCCCGAAGTACCGCACGAGCTGAACTTTCGGCGATTTCAGTAAGGAAACGACCCCTCTCTGCATGGGTTTCCAATTCCTACCAATCTCCGATCAGCATTTAAATTTGCCATGTCCTTTTTTTGCCGCAGGAGATGTCTGAATTTCGGATTAAAACGTCGCAAATAAACTACGCAGTAGATTCAAAGAATCAATACGTTTCATTTGTTCCAATGGAGAGTGCGAAAGCCCTTAAGAAACCAAAGTGAATTTTAAAGGGCGTCCTCCGATGTTAATAACTAAACTCTTGTCTCTTTCATACCCCCTCTCCCCTTGCTTTGGGTGGGCCTAGGCCACGGTCCAGTGCGCACGCGTCAGTTCCTCCCGGCGGAGATCAAAGAGATAAGGAACATGGAAGGTTCAGACAGCCATTACTGGTTCCAGTATATGCATGGCAAATGAAAATGGGAAAATCTGTCCTTTCTTAAAAAATAAAAATGGATAGATTAAAAACTTTCTTTTTGACAATTTTTGAAGCAATGTTTTCTATTGTGACGAAGTTCCCACTCCTCTCTCTGCAGTTCAAACTAATTGAGTGTCTGGCTATTGGTAATTTGAATGTCAATCAAAAATTCAGGAAGCGAAGCATCCTATTATTATATCTACCTATGATAGCCGTTATGATGCATTTAAACTCATGCTAATTATGTTAGGGAAAGGATAAAGTTTTGAATCCTGTAAGATGGGCAATCCACATTTCTAATACATTCTCCTTATGCATTTGCGGACCCCAACATGGAGGTAACTGCCAACTGCAGTCGCGGAGCCAGAATTCTATTCAGGGAACGGTTAAGACTATATCCCCTGGGCGGGGCCAGGAGCTCGGCGCGTGGGTAGGAAGCGGCCACGGCGGGTATTGGAGGAGGAAAATGGCGGCGGCCACTGCCGCGCAGCTCACCGATGAGGAGCTTTTCTCTGAACTGAAGCGATTCGGTTTCTCGCCGGGACCGGTGACGGAAAGCACCAGGCCAGTCTACATTAAAAAGCTAAAGAAACTGCGAGAGGAAGAGCGGACGTCCGGGGCCCACAGCGTTGTAGCCAACAAGACCCGGAACAGTAATAACAATACACCGGGTGCAGGCGGCGGCAACGGCTTGGGAGCTCGGTTGGGCAGCCCCGAACTCTTGTCTTTGTCCAGAGTAATTGGCGGGGGTGGCGTCCGGGCTCGCGCAACTCCCTTCGGTGGAAGCGGTGGCAAAGTCCTGCTGGGCTTCAGTTCTGACGAATCGGATGTGGAGGCCAGTCCCAGGGGCCAGGCTGGCGCCGCTGCCAGCCGGAGGGAACGGGGTTCAACCTCACGTCGGGACCCGAGGCCTGCAGGCGCGTCTGGCGCCGCCTGCCTCAATCATAGTGCCTTGGCAGAGTCGCCGGCCCGCAGGAAGCCCAATGCCTGGTGGGGAGCGACGACTAGACGGGCTACGGTCACGGCAGGGGCTTGGAAGCAGACGGAGGGCGGGAGAGCGACCGGCGACGAGGAAGACGCCCAGAAAGAAAAAGAGGAGGCCGAACCCAGGCGGGAGCGATGCAAGAGCCGAGCAGTGAACGGGAACAGGCTGCTCGCCTCCGGCAGCGCAAATATGAGGGGAAAATATTCGGACTCGGAGGAAGAAGACGAGGTCGCGGCTACCCATCTGGGGCTAACGGAGGAATCCCTTACTCGCCACTATGTCTGCAGGAAGAATCTTTGTAAATCGGTCAGCCCCTTCTCCGCTCGCAAAGGTATTGCAGCCGGCGACGGCTTGCTGGAGGCGGGTAGAGGGCAAGGCTCTGCGGTTGGCAGTAGCTTTGCGGGGAATGTCAGAGCTACCGGCGGTAGTAAAAACGCCGAAAGAGCGGACAGGCGAGAGGATGAGAAAGAAACACTAACAGCCGGAGGAGATGGCGATTATCTGGACTCGAATCCACTTGCTCCCCGATACCGCGGCAGTTCTGCCAAGAAAACCAATCAGCTGTTATTGCCGCCACTGTTACCTGACATAGACCATAGCAAAATAACTGATTCCTTAAGCAGTAGTAGGAAACCAGCCAACAATCATATTCTCTCTGATGCAATTGGTGGCTATAATATTGAATCAAGCATTTACAGTGCTACCAGCAGTCTGGCTTCAGGTGCTACCACCTCAGCATCTACTAGAATTAATCACTCCAATCACACAGGTTCCAATCATACATATTTGAAAAATTCTTACAACCCAAAGCTTTCGGAACCTGAAGAGGATCTGTTGCAGCAGTTTAAGAGAGAAGAAATATCCACCACAGGAAGTTTCAGTGCTCATTATTTGTCGATGTTCCTCTTAACTGCTGCATGTTTGTTTTTTCTGGTGTTGGGATTCACTTACCTGAGAATGAGAGGTTCTGGAGTAGCTGAGAATATGAGAATTGAGAGTAAGTATTAGGATGAAGAGCAATGTGACATTTGAGTAAATACATAAGTGCTAAATTTTAATTGGGAAGCCTAATTGTACTCGTTATATATTATACTGATGTTGACTTTTAAAGTATATATTTTTTAATGTTGATGAAGGGCTGCTTGTAAGTTAATTTATTTGGCTACACAATCTTTGGATTGTGTTTGATACTCAAAATATGATATTGGTTAATGTCATTTAGAAAGCTGTTTTATTCATAAGATTTTCAAATGAAATATTTTAATTTATAAATGTATGAAAGAATTATATAGTATACATGTTTACATTGCAGCTGTATAATCAAAATACACAACTCCTTGTACTCCTTATGTAGCAGTTTGTAATGCATTAAATGATCTAGATTCTAGAAGCTAATAGGTTTAGCACTTATTCCTCTGACTATATCCTTTGAAGTGCATTTTCACATCAATTTTGATCACTAGTGATTTCATTGCATGGAGTACTGGAAGTTGAGGAGAGACATTTTTTTAAAACAAGCCTATGTTTGATTTTACTTTAAGGGGTTTTAACAATTGAAGTTCTTGAGCAAAATGAACTAGTTAACTTAAAGCAGTACTAATATGTTTTTGATAAAGCATGGTTGACTTCAGTATATCTGCGCAAAAAAGGAACTTTATGCAGCCTTTTCCTTTTCCCAACTCAAGACAAAGTAGCATTCTCAAGTGAATTCTTACAGTTGAGTATTAATGGTATAATTCTTGGTTTTGAAAATATTAGTTTACCTTTATGTTTTTTTCTTATGTGCTTTGCTTTATTATTTCAAGTTTTTAAATGTTGCTTCCTGATAAGGGAAATGTGTTGCTTCATTTTTTAAAATTTATGATTAGCATAGTAGAAAGATGACTTAAAAGTTTAAACCACAGTTTTTAATTTGCTGTTTGAGTCTTCAGGTGCATAATTATTTACAGAGATGAAATTATATTTGGATTTTGCATTGCTATATGCACTCATTTTACATATATCTTCTCTTAATCTAGAATTGTCTGTCCAAAGTATTTGGCTTAATAAATGAGATTTTAGAACTGTAATTGAATCTGTCTTCTAGTTCCACTGTGTCAATTGAGAACATGAAAAAAATGTCTAATGCAGTAATGGATATTTATTACTTTCCTCCATGAGATCTCCTCTGTTGCACTTCTTTTCTTCGGTCTGCATTTGAATTTGTTTCTGTTTCAAAATGAGATATCCCCATATCACCACCTCCTTTCTCCCCTTTCCTTTCTCTTATCTTCTTATCTCTTATCTTATATTATCTTCCTGTCTGGTGAATTGTTCTTTATCCACTGGCAGTTTCCCAGGCTATTTTAATCTCATTCTTTTTCATGATTTCTTGAAAGAAATGTTCCTGGATTCCTCTTTAACTTAATTGTGCTCTTCCCCCATTTTATCCAGAGCTCTTAAGGTAGTTGCCCTTCACAATTGATTTCTTATTTATCTTCCAGTGGCCTTCTCTTATCATGGGTTGGAGCAAGTCATTTAACTGAAAGCGGTTTTTCAAGTTCTTAATGAAGTTCTGGTGGCTGAGACCAAACACCTTATAATGGCCCTAATCCTTTTGGATTTCATTCACTTAAGTATCAGATATTGATGCCTAGGTCCTTGGAAACAATTGGCTAAGCACTTGATTAGTTTGCCTTTGTCTTCCCATTTTTATTTTTTGCAGTACTGGATGGAGGATTAAATCGGGCATTCCAAGTATCAGTCTTGGTTGCTATTTCAATTATTTTTTATACTCTTGATTGTCCTGATTCATGATAAGGATTTTCAGTCTCACTGTTACAGTGAAGTGAGACTGTAATGCTGTTCCATTATGGTCAGCCATATGGACTATTTCAGCTTGGTACTCTCTTATTGCCTCCAGTTAAATATGGAAGATATAGAGATTGTTGTCTTTCTCATCCTTTGCTGTGTCCTCAATTTGTCTCCAAAACTCCTGGATTGCCCAGTTTCTTTTAATTGAGGTCTTGATTAATAATCAGCTGACATTGAAAGAATAACCATTCAACTGAACAAAACCATTCAACTGAACATACATATTCTTAACCCCCTCAAGTTGTCTAACCCTGTTTGCAGTTAGGTAATGTGAGCAGTATGCTAATCTCCAGAGAGATGTTATTTTAAGGAGTAGGTGCAGCATCAGGGAAGGCCTTTTCCTGGATTCCAATAGATGACATTTCGTCAGTGATGGGACCCAAAACAGGCCAATCTTATTTGAATATATGGGATGGGTAGTGCTGTGAGCCATAGTAAGTCATTCAGTAGCTCAGCTCTATGCCGTGTAAAGCTTTATACATTATAACCAGCATCCTGAAGTCAAATGGTAACCACTCTAATGCATATAGCAGTGGTATTGACATAGGTAGTCTTCATTTATTGATGACATTTGGGAGCAGCAATTCAATCACTAAGTGACAGGGTTGTAAAGTGAAAAGTCACTTGACCATGGCTGACATACATCAATTCCATCAGCGATTGTTAAGCAAATCACCGTGGTCATTAAGTGTGATGTCTTGTGACTTCAACTTGTGACTTCCCCCTGGTTTTCTCATTGACTTTGTCAGAAGCCAGCTGTGAAAGTTGCAAAAGGTGAACACATGACCATGGGATGCTGCAATCACTGTAAATGTGCACCAGTTTACAAGTGTCCAAACCACAATCACATGACCAGAGGAATGCTGCAACAGCTGCAAGTTCAAGGACTGGTTGTAATGTCCGTTTACTACTGTTATAGTAAGCGAGGGCTACCTGCAGTGGGACTGCTAATGCTGCAATACTTTTTACTGTCTGTCTCTTTTGAGTGATTTTCAAAGGCAGTCACACTTATAGGATATTGCAGTAACCCAACAATGAGTTGATCAAGACAGGAGTGACCATGAGGAAGCCCTTAGTGCCGGAATGAGCATAATTGATAGAAAAGATGTACCTTTGCAAGGCCTTCCTAGAATCCAGGAAGTTCATTAAATAGAGTCCCAATTCTAGAATAGTTCAGGACCAGAGATGAAAGACTGCGAGCATCAGGAGGGCTATAAGTCAGTGTGGCAGGGATTTAATCTGAGCCTGTTCCTTCCCATTCAGACACTGGGACAAGACTTTAATTGTACTTCTCCCTATAATCCTGCTTTATTTTATATTTTATTGGGCAAAGTTTTCTTTTCCCTTTTCCAAGATCACAGACTCCAGGATTTCAGGAACTTGCCCCATCAATACTAAGTTGACTCCTTTCCTTTCACACAATGAGTGTCTGGTGGCCTTTATAAATGCTTTAAATATTTTTTATTTGGCTGGTAATGTGAGGCTTGGTTATTTCATTGTTTTATCATGACAATTGGTAGTTTTCATGTAAATGTTTATTTTGTGTGATAGTATTGTAGGACATTTTTTAAATATGTACGGTGGTTCATTTGTTTTTGTTAAAAGTGTTGGTTTTATTGATTAGCTGATATAAATAATTTAATTGGGAAACATAATTATTGTGTTCCCTTTTTGATTTGTACTGAGTTGTTAAAAGTGCATAATAAATTATTACTAAATAAGATGTTTAACTGTAGGCTAGACTGAGAAAATAAAAATATTCTGGAAGAAGGCAATAACAGTGCTGTTGCCAAGAAAATAGAATGGGTGTGTTTATGAAATCAACAGCAGTCAAGCTTGTTTTTAAGGTGATTTTAAATGTATGTTAATAATTTAACATTTTTAGTTCAAATTGTAGATATTATGATTTTGCCAAATAGACAACTTGCATACAAAGCTTAACAGAAGAAGCCTTTCCTGAATTAACTTGTTATAATATCTGATAATTGCATTTTATGTTTACTTTCTAAATTTGTCTGCATTAGAATAATCAAATACGACTGTTACTAATTTATTAATTTAGACATCAAGAGTGAGAATTTGTATTGTCTTTGAGAATTATATCTGTGCAACTCTATACATGGTTATATTTTGCATGCTTTTAAACATTTTGACTTATATGAGAACTTTTATTTACTAGCAATACATATTTTGTTATTTAAATAAGGACTACATAATGGAGATTACCAAAATATACTACAGAGATGCTGGATATCATTGAGACATCGACCTGTTCTGAATTCTGTCATTCTGCTGTAAAATGTGATGATGCATTTAGGAGCTAGTTGAATACTTCTGTAATATAATTACAATAATTGGCATATTTAGTATATCAATTGTTTTTCATTTATAGATAATAATCCAACCATTGGGGAACCAAAAGTAAGTATGAATTAATAACTTTGGTAAGCTTTATTGCAACTCTTATTTAAATTACATGGATTGTTGGCTTTAAAATTATTAAATAAATTTACCCTACAAATTTTGCTGGCTGTATGATATATCACTTATAAAGGATTTACATTTTTTGAAAATATTAGTGATTGTGAAGAAGCCTACAGAAGTTGATATGTCTCTCTGATAAGAACTTAGTTATGCACATTCTACAACTTAGTAATATTTTATGCACAAATCTTGGGCGTGCATATACTTTAGAATGCACATCAGAACATCACTTAAGTCATTTTATCTGGAATTTATGAAAATTCTATATTTCAGAAATTAAGGTACATCTCTCTAAAATATGTAGCAGTCTCTGCTGCAACATAGAACACATGAAGATTATATATTTACCTATTTAACTTTTATTCTGGGTGTCTCACAGCAAAGAAATTAAAATCAATAAAAGATAAAAATAAAAGATGGCAAGTGTTATGTAGTGAGAATTCTCACACATCATTAAAGGCCTGGGTGAATTGCTCACCCATCATATGCTATAAAAATCCTAGTTGAAAAATATCATTTTTGGATATAAATAGTCATAGAATTATGAATGATTTCAGAACAAAACATGTTAATTCATTTTTAATTTTTAGGTAGAGAAACCAATTCTCATGAACTGTTTATATAGACTTCATGAAAAGTTGGCTCAAATGGCAGGTAAGTCTTTAAAATTAATACATAGTTTAATTAAAAGCATTCAAATGTAAAATATTTTGATACTTTCAGGAACAAAATATGAGACTAAACAATATGAATTTCTTACCATTTTAAAAATAATTTTATTAAAGATAATTGCAATAGTAACAATACAAGCTAAAGAAAGAATAGAAAGTAAAAAGGCAAAGCAGAAAAGAATAGAAAAAAGTATAAACAATTTTAATAACTTCACCTCCTCTTAATTTACAACTAATGATCTCTTCATCTTATCTCCCATCACATTTCAGCCCTGGGGTCAGCAAAAGTCCATTAAGCGTTGCCAGAAATAATAATATATCTATTTTAATCTTGATCAAATAAACCAACTTAGTATTACTTTCTTTTACTTCTAACAATCTCACAAGATTAATTCAAGCTTTAACAAACCTTTCGTAAATCCAATATAAAAATTATCCAGATTTATTATTTGTAATTCTCTCTTGATTTTTAAAGCATCAACCAATTTCTTTTGTATATCGAATTAAACATCTTTTTCCTTGTTATTCTTGTAGCTCATCACTTGTAGAACCACTTTCAATGTCAACACTGTCTCAGTCTTGACAGATAAACTTGTTCCTTTTCTTCCAAAACATTTTTGGACCTAATCTATCCAGAGAAGCAAACATCACTATTTATTGATATTAACTTCTAATTTATTTTTTCAAAAGTATCTTTTAATATTTCCATTGTTTCCATATTTTGTATCATTCTGTAGCTTTTAATTATATTTATGTATTTTTCTCCTTTAATTAAAATCTTTTTTTCTAATGTTCATTTTTTAAAAAAATGCTTATTTCTTTTATGTCTTAGAATAAATTCAAAACAAGTTGATTTTCCCATGGGAAGGATTCTTTATAATTAATTCCAAAATCTTAATTTCAAACTTATATGGGCCCTTAATCCATATATAACTTTTTAACATTAGTTTTAATTGACTTTTTGCTGTTTATTTCACATTTTTTAAGTTCTTACTACCGTATGTAGTTAACGTTTTCATTCAAGATTGAAGGCAGGTTTTATTTGGTGGTTAGACTTGTCAATCTAAAGTTTTCTAATAGCTGAAAAGTAATTATAAGCAATATCTGTATGTTATTAGAAAAGAAAGTATATGAACTCAGTGTCATTTTAAAGTCACTGACTGCAATTTGAGTAAGATGGCTATTCTCTCCTCTCCCTTGGCTCAGAACCCACTGTCTTATTGTCTCCTCATGAGGAGCAACTGTCTGGAGTACTTGTGATTTCCCATCCTCTCTTTGTCTGCAGAGGTTCATCAGTTTGCCAGCAATTCATTCTTTGCAGTGACCTCCAGCTCCATTTTTTGTTATACTATCTTCAATCTTGAAAATTCAAATTTCTTACTAAATTTTTGATGTAATACAAGACACATTTTTGTTAATTATATTGTGACAATATAATTTAAATGAAAATTAAATTAAAGAATAAAGTGTACATGTTGGATGGAGACGGCTATAGAAAGCTCAATCCTTAGTAAAGCACTCTCTTTATTACAACCACTTATCAGTCCTTTTAAAGACTTAATACCACTGATTTTGAGGAAGAGCAACTTATCTTGTGAATGTAATATTATTTAGTTTATGAGATTTGTTTGAATACTAGTAGCTCGGGTTGATAGCTGGGCTGTTGGTTTGATCTCCGGGCTTGGTAATTAGGTTGCAAATGTTTCATGTCCGTTCGAGGGGACATCTTCAGTGCGGTTTGAATTGTGTTCAAACAACATCTTCCACATCTACATCTTCACAGACATCCGATTCACGATAGAAACCGAGAACAACAATGAACTGCCATTCCTGGACATCCTTGTAACCAGAACCACCAATGGCCAATTTCTAACATCTGTATATAGAAAGACAACACACACAGACCAAATCCTCAACTTCCACAAAAACCACCCCAAATGCTACAAACAAAGCTGTGTCAGAACACTTTTCAGAAGAGCAGAATCCCATTGCAACACCACAGAAGCCAGATCAGCAGAACAGAGACACTTATACAGAGTCTTTGAGAGAAACGGATATCCACGAAACTTCATCTGGCGATCCCTAGACACAAATAACACAAACGCCCCAAACAACACAACAACAGGAACAGGAACAACCAAACAAATCACAATTCCTTACATACAGAACATTTCAGAGATAACAGCAAGACTACTATGCCAACATGACCTCACAGCCTTCAAACCAGCTGCAACTCTTGGACGCTATCAAAACCTAAGGAGCCAATAGAAAGAAATCAAAGATCAGGTATCATATACCAAGTCCAGTGCAACTACTGTGAAAAGAACTATGTGGGCCAAACAAGAAAAAAGCTATTTACCAGACTGCATGTGCACTCCCTGGCTATCAAAAGATATGACCCATTGTCCCTCATGTCTGTTCACGAGGACTCGGAAGGACACAAGTTCGATCTAACCGGGACCACAATTATATCCCAAGCAAAGTCAAGGAGAGAAAGAGAATTCCTTGAGGCCTGGTTCTCCACCAACCAATCAGTGAACAGACACATTGACATTGACCCCGCCTACCAACCACTGAGAGCGAGAGAGCTGCTTCAACTGAAATACCAGAAGCAACATTCCAAACAAACCAAACACAATTCAAACTGCACTGAAGATGTTCCCCTGAATGGAGACGAAACATTTGCAACCTAATTATGAAGCCCAGAGATCAAACTAACAGCCCTTATTTAGTTCATTTATTATTATTTAGTTTATTTATATATTATTTAGTTTATTATTTATTTTTCTTTTTAAAGAAAAAATACTTTTTTCAGTTTTTTTTTTTTTTGAAGTTGCTGGTTCTACAGACATGAATCCCATTTTTTAAAAAATTGTGTTACTTTGTTTTTTTAATTAACTGAAAGCATTTATATCAGCAATTGACTAACCTGTAGATGAAAAATGATTATAGTTATCTGCTTTTGAATGAGAGATTGTGGAAGTTTGTTAAAAGAATGAAAGAGAGTATACATAAACAATTGAGATAGCAGATACAAGTCAGATCGCAGTTATCTCATAAATGCAACATAGCCCAAGTGGAATGTCTATGGAGATTCTCTATCATCCATTTTGAAAAAGCACCTTTGGGACAGCTCAAGTGGAAAGAAATCTGGAAAGAAGCATTTCAAATAATTTGAAGAAATTTCACCTTAAACAAATTTGGATAGCCTTTGCTTCTTTGATCTTGGATGATTGCTGGGGGCTTGACAACATGTTTTATTACTGAATTAGAATAGTTAAAAGTACATCTGTTAGATATTTTGAGAGAATTAAGTTTCCCTTTGCTTTTGTAACCAGATTAGCATGCTTTTATATTAATATCCTAATAGATTATGAACAATACAGTATTACAGAACTACATTTAGATTTTATGCACTGCAGGTAGAATTTGTAAACAGATACAGATATATGCAATATGATTTTCCCAATTACTTTCTCATCAATTCCAACATGTAACCTAAACTTGCTCTGCTAAGTTGCCCTACCCATTCTGTCACTATTAGATGGAATACCATTTTTCATTTTTATAAGATAGATTTTGTTCCTACATATCTATATGTAATATAAAGCGCTCTCTTTCTCGCTCTCTCTCTCCCTCTCCCTCTGTGTGTGTGTGGGTGTGTTTGTGTATTATATATATATATATAAAATACAGTAAATAAAAATGTATTTTTCCCAGGTGATCATGAATGTGGAAATTCTGTAAAGAAGGGTCTTTCCATCCAAGAAGCTGCTACTTATTTAAAAGTAAGTAACATTAATTTTAAAATGTATTGTTTACCTACAGAGTTAAAAATACTGATAGTATATTGCATGTATAATTTGCTTGTAAGAAGTTATTTTGAATTTTTAAGTATTCATATTTAAGCAAAAGAAATATCAAATGTATAGGCTTTTTTAAAAAAGTGTGTGTTCTTGTCTGATCAATTTATTCATTATAATCTATTTGGTATGATGATAAATTAATAGGCCTAAATTCTGCAATACTTTTAATCTGTAGCTCTCTCTATATATTAAGTATGTGCACTTAATATTTTAAAGAAATATTTATTTATTACATTTCTATGCCACTCATCTGACTATTACATTGATTCTAGGTGGCTTATAATATAATAAAAATTAAAAGATGCTAAAAGCAAAATTAGAATAAAATATTAAAAGTTAAGAACCACAATGATGGACAACCTGGGGATGAGAATCTTCTCTACCCCATTAGCCATCCTCAATGTAACAGGCCAAGCAACAGAACCAAGTTTTAGGCTCTTCTGGAAGGCCAGGAGTGTGGGGGTGGATCTCATCTCTGAGGGGAGATTATTCCATAGGCTAGGGACATATATCTCCTTATTATAATTTCATTCTCCAGATGAAGATAGGGACAGGGGATATACAAAATGTTTTATTATATTTTGAGTGCAAAGTTTCACAGAACACCTGCTCTGAGTACAAAGTCCTGTTTTAAGTACAAAGTAACTATTTCAAATGTTCTGGAAACATTTTGGCCTGCTGTCCTTCCAGTTTGAAATACTTCCCAAAAGTTTAAAATAGCACTTCTATCTGCTTTGCCCTATAATGAGCAATTCCACCTTTAAAATATTATATTTTGTAAAAATCTATTTGCCATACATTTATTTATACATTCATTTAAAAGTGAAATAGTTTGCACATCTTTACCAGAAACTATAAAATCAAAGTCCATAATATTTTGGAATAAAAGCTGTCTGTCAACCTCCGGGTGAAAAGCCCAACTAAGAAAAAAACCAGAGCCATTAAGTTCTCTAATGTAATCTTTATTGAGCAGAATCATTTAGGTAGGTTCAAAGTGAAAGCTAGCTCTGAAGAAAAAGCGGGAAAGAAGCAATTAAAAGAATGAATATCCTCCTCTCCTCTCTGACAGTTCAAGTCACATTGCCCAATACATCTCTTTAATTGTTACAGTGAGGGAAAAAATTATTTGATCCCCTGCTGATTTTGTATGTTTGCCTACTGACAAAGTAATGATCAGTCTATAATTTGAATGGTAGGTTTATTTTAACAGTGAGAGACAGAATGACAACAAAATAAATCCAGAAAAACGCATTTCAAAAAAGTTATAAATTGATTTGCATTTTAATGAGTGAAATAAGTATTTGATCCCCTATCAATCAGCAAGATTTCTGGCTCCCAGGTGTCTTTTGAACAGGTAACGAGCTGAGATTAGGAGCAGTCTCTTAAAGGGAGTGCTCCTAATCTCAGCTTGTTACCTGTATAAAAGACACCTGTCCACAGAAGCAATCAATCAGATCCCAAACTCTCCACCATGGCCAAGACCAAAGAGCTGTCCAAGGTTGTCAGGGACAAGATTGTAGACCTACACAAGGCTGAATGGGCTACAAGACTATCGCCAAGCAGCTTGGTGAGAAGGTGACAACAGTTGGTGCGATTATTCGCAAATGGAAGAAACACAAAATAACTGTCAATCTCCCTCGGTTTGGGGCTCCATGCAAGATCTCACCTCATGGAGTTTCAATGATCATGAGAACGGTGAGGAATCAGCCCAGAACTACACAGAAGGATCTTATCAATGATCTCAAGGCAGTTGGGACCATAGTCACCAAGAAAACAATTGGTAACACACTACGCCCTGAAGGACTGAAATCCTGCAGTGCCCGCAAGGTCCCCCTGCTCAAGAAAGCACACAGGCCCGTCTGAAGTTTGCCAATGAACATCTGAACGATTCAGAGGAGAACTGGGTGAAAGTGTTGTGGTCAGATGCGACCAAAATCGAGCTCTTTGGCATCAACTCAACTTGCCGTGTTTGGAGGAGGAGGAACGTTGCCTATGACCCCAAGAACACCATCCCCACCCGTCAAACATGGAAGTGGAAACATTATGCTTTGGGGGTGTTTTTCTGCTAAGGGGACAGGACAACTTCACCGGATCAAAGGGACAATGGACGGGGCCATGTACTGTCAAATCTTGGGTGAGAACCTCCTTCCCTCAGCCAGGACATTGAAAATGGGTCGTGGATGGGTATTCCAGCATGACAATGACCTACAAGACACGGCCAAGGCAACAAAGGAGTGGCTCAAGAGGAAGCACATTAAGGTCCTGGAGTGGCCTAGCCAGTCTCCAGACCTCAATCCCATAGAAAATCTATGGAGGGAGCTGAAGGTTCGAGCTGCCAAACATCAGCCTCGAAAACATAATGACTTGGAGAGGATCTGCAAAGTGAAGTGGGACAAAATCCCTCCTTAGATGTGTGCAAACCCCAGAAAACTTTGCAGCTGCTTGTGGGTGCAAGGGGCTTGCCATTCCAAGATGTATTTCACCTTCCCCGGGTCCATCTCTATTCCATCGCACAACACGCGGTAGCCCAAGTAGTCCAGTTTGTGAAATTCGTATTTAGACAGCTTGGCATACAGCTTAGTGTCCAATAGCTTTTTTAGCACTTGCCGCACAAGCAGTGTAAATGAGGATATTGTCAAGATACACTAAGACCCCCTTGTAAAGATGCTCATGTAGCACCTCGTTTATGAGTTGCATGAATACTGCAGGGAGCCCCTGTAGTCCAAATGGCATTACTTTAAACTGGTAACTCCTCAGGGGACAATTGAAAGCCGTCTTCCACTCATCGCCTTCTTTAATTCTCACTCGATAGTATGCCTCCTTCAGGTCTAGTTTTGTGAATTTCTTCCCCTTGGCTAAGTGGCCTAGCATGTCCTTCATGAGGGGGAGGGGGTACATGTTTTCCATGCACACTGTTAATTCCTCGAAAATCCACACATAATCTAAGCCAGTGATGGCAAACCTTTTAGAGGCCAAGTGCCCAAACTGCAACCCCAAACCCATTTATTTATCACAAAGTGCCAGGGCCGCATCAGCATTGTGGTGCCGTCAGGGGATGGGTGGGCGTGGCCACTGGGTGAGCGTGGCCACCTCAACGTTGCTCGTGGGGGAGACGCCTGTGGGGGCCGGGCAGGGTTGGGGCAGATCCAGGGTGGGACGGTGGGCAGGAGGCTCATTCTGCCGGGTGAGGCAGGGGGCAGAGCGGGGTGCCATTGCCGCGGGGCAAGGCAAGGTAGGCAGGGGCCGGGGCGGCTGCTGCCTGATACCATTGGCCCCCGCACACAAAGGCCAGCGAGTGTATGGGGGCCGACAGCGTCCATCAGCAGCCACAGCCTGCCGGCCCCTCGAGCAGCACACTCTGGGGCTCCGCAGCCCGCTGCCAATACTGGGCCAGCCCTCCAGCAGCAGGCGGAGTAGGGGAGGGGGCAGGCACATGATGCAGACTGCTGGACACACCTACTCTGTCCCATCTGTTTTTGCTTGCGGCTGGAGAGCAGGTCGCTGCTGCTCATCTCGGCCCCCTTGCAGATCTTGCCCTTGGCCCACGCGTGGAGCCTGTTCCCCTCGCTCACCCAACATACCTTGGCCCCGCCTCAGGCGGCCGCCGCCAGCAGCTCACGCAGGTCCATTAGGCTGCCGCCACTGCCCACAGCAGCAGCCCCGCCCAGCACAAAAGAGGCAAAGTGGCCAGCTAGCAAGCTCAAGTACAGGTGGTAGAGCACGCCCACGCCCAGCAACCCAAAGGCCACCCCGAGCGGGGAAAGCCGGATCCCCATCGGCGTCATGGCCGCCCAGGCTCAGCAGAGATGGGGGGAGGCACACAATCCTAGCTGGGACTGGGAGACCATGGCACCGATGGGGATCCGGCTTTCCCCGCTCGGGGTGGCCTTTGGGTTGCTGGCCCTGGGCGTGCTCTACCACCTTTACGTGGGGCTTCCTAGCTGACCGCTTTGCCTTCTTCATGCTGGGCAGGCCTGTAGCTCTGGGCGGCAGCCTAATGGATTTGCGTGAGCGGCTGGCGGCCGCGGCACGTGTGCCCACAGAGAGGGCTCTGAGTGCCACCTCTGGCATGCGTGCCACAGGTTTGCCACCACTGATCTAAGCGACCCGTCTTTTCTTTAAAGAGTACTGGGGCTGCGACTCGAGATTTCGCGGCTTGAATAAACCCCCTCGCTAAGTTCTTGTCAATGTACTCCCTCAGCTCCTTCATCTCCTTTGGAATCATGGAATACATCTTTGGTTTGGGGAGTTTTGCCCTGGCTGGATCTCTATGGCACAGTCCGTGGGGCAATCGGGGGGCAGGACGTCACATTCCTTCTTACTGAACGCTTCCAGGAGGTCTTGGTATTCCCTCAGGATGGATTACAGTCCCTCCCCTTCCTCTGATGCTCCCTTGCTGTGCTCACCCCCCACCTTCTTGGGCTGGTTCCCCCTTGATCATCCGGCTCATGGCTCTCTCCCAGTAGATTCGGGGTCCCCATTTGACTAGCCAAGGTAGACCCAGGATCATATCCTATGCCATCTTTGGGGAGCCCAGGAAGCGAATGGTCTCCTGGTGCTCCCCTAGTTCCAGTTGCACTGGCTCAGTCAGATGGGAAGCAGCCTTGCCCTCTTATCAGTGAGCTATCAACCTGTTTGAACTTCATGGGTATTTTAAGCTTCCTCACGTGCAACCCCAACTTTTGCACTACTGCTTGACTAATTAGGCAAAGAGAGCAACCTGAGTCCATGAGGGCTTTAACCACTCCCATTGCCCCTGAGCCCACGCTAACCTCAAGGTGGTTAACTGGTCCACTCACCTTCGGGTCATCTTCTCCCTCGCTGTTGCTGTCATAAAGGACCATCAGCGGTTCTTCTTCAGTCAGAGTTCTATCCCCTCCACTCTCGGGAGGGGAGTTCTCAATGATCTGCATTGCAGCCCATGACTTCTTTTTTTCCTCCTTGGGTGGCTTCTTCGGCTTCGAAGGAGTCGGGGTCACAGCCATCCGGGGCATTGGCGCTGGGCATATTGCAGCTTGGTGACCCTCTTGGCCCTAGTGGAAGCACACGATAGGCACATGCTCGGCCAGCTTTGCAGGTGTTGAGGTCACTACCACCAATTGCTTCCTCCTGAAGGCACACTTCTCCTGGACCTTTGGGCGTGGGCTGACACCCCCACTGCCCTTGTACACCGCCAGGTCCAGCTCCACGGTAGTGACTAGCTGGTACCAGTTACCAAACCGATTTGGGATCCCTTGGGCTAGACACAGATGGAACAGGTCGCGGTTCAGCCCCTCTTGAAAATACTGGGTCAGGAGCTGATCCAGCCAGTTCCTCAGCCTCCCCGCGATCCGCCTGAAGTCTCGAATGTACTCAACTACAGTCTTGTCCCCTTCTTGTCCCTCCGGACTTCCAGCTCTGCCCACTGGGTCTGTGCGGGGTCCCCAAGCTGGGCTCTGAGGCTATAGAGGAAAGCGTCCGGATCCACCAGCTCAGGGGCACTTCGTCGTGGAGGATGGTGATCCATTCTGCTGCCTCCCCTTTGAGGTTAGCCATGATGACATCCACCTGAGCCACATCATCAGGGTAATCATCTCCATGCCAATCTAAGGGGTCCAGACTTGATTTAGGAAAATGCCAGCTTTTCTGGGCTCCCATCGAACCTCACCCTCAGCAGTGGAGGTAGCCTGGGTGCCAGCGCTGATTGAGGCCACTGCACCCATGCCCTGCAGTCTGGGTACATCTCTTACTGCACTCCCTCGATGGGCGTTTCCAACCCACTCCCCCAAGCTGTGGAGCAGGTGCTGGTGGCGAGCTGTAGGCTCTCCGCCCCGGACTGGGTCCCGGCGGGGAAGGTAGCCCAGGCAACAGGCTAACTGCCCCTTGTCATCGCAGCTGCCGCCCACCGAGCGCTGGGGTGAAGGGATCGGTGTTGGCCTCAGGGTCAGGGCTGAACCCCCCCCCCAGGGTCTGGTATCCAGTTGTGGGACCGATCCTCCTCCATGGACCTTCAGGCTGCTGAACTGCTGCCCCAGATGTTCCACTGACTGGCTGCCGCACCTTGGTAGGTAGCACTCCCTGGGTGCCATTCTCTCCAAGGCTTTGCATTTCCACCACTCCATCCCTGTGGCTCCTTCAGGCTAGGGGCAGTATGACTGGAACTCAGCTTCGACAGCTCTCCGCAATTCCTCTCTCCACCTCTCCAACAAGGGCCGGTTGAATGCTGCAGCTCCCCCCATCCGCTCCAGGGTTGGCTCCCTTCGTTCAACTCGTTGCTTGGGTCGGGTCGAGGCTGGTGGGGTTATGAAGCCACTCCAGCTGGAGTTCCACTGATAGAAGCTCCAGCCAGCTTCTCCATTTCAGCCATCTTCCCCTAAGTCATCACCACCCCCCTGGAAGCTTCCAGCGGGGCATAGGGGCTCAGGACCCCTCAATGGAAATTAATTTGTTGAGAGAGCTAGCTTAGTGTCAGCCTCTGGCTAAAAGGCCCAACTAAGAAAAACACCAGAGCCATTAAGTCCTCTGTAATCTTTATTGAGCAGAATCATTTCAGTAGGTTCAAAGTGAAAGCTAGCTCTGAAGAAAAAGCGGGAAACAAGTAATTAAAAGAATGAATCTCCTCCTCTCCTCTCTGACAGTTCAAGTCACATTGCCCAATACATCTCCCAGTAATTGTTATGAGAAGAAACTTTGGTTCACCAAAGCAACTCTTCCACAGCTCTGGCTTTCTCACGTTCATAAGAAAACCTGTGGATCCAAAGCTCTACCCATCTCCCACCCCACTCTGTTGGCAAGCTAGAAGCACGCAGTGGTCCTAAAGGCAGTAGGGTTCATAGCTTGACACTCAGCTATTTTCAAACAAGAACCATGTGAACAAATTAGGCAAACGTACGATTTGTGGGAAAAGAGTGATAATCACAAATATAAATGGAGCATTAAATAAAACAACCCAGTGCAATCACAGTTTCTTTGTATCACTTTACTATGACATATATACATTTTAGTAGAAAATTGGAAGGCTCATGGAGTGATTTAAAAATCATTGAAAATCATGAAACTGCATTGTTACATTTTTGTCTTCTTTTTCTATTTATAGTTTTCTTTTTTAATTGCTTATGTTAGATCGCAGTTTCAGTTAACACAGCACATGTGAGCTCACGGTAACTACAGTCAGGTCCTGGTTACTGTTGTCAGCTTTTATAACTGTAGTACTCACATTGATACCTTTGTGCTTTATTGAACCAATTTTCAGTCATTGATCTTGACTGAATGGTGATGAGCACAAAGAGATTGGGGCTTTGAGCAGACTGTGGTGATTGACAGTGAATATAGGAAGCTGAATTGGTCTCAGATTGGTGATTTGTGCCTAGGTCAGACTAGATAAGGTTCAATGGCATTCAAAGGGGATCATATTTGCCCTCTTGTGCCCACATAGAGATTCCAGACTAATTTCCCAATTGACTTCTCCACTTGGCTCAGCCAGTCTCTCTCCGACGTGGACAGGGCTGTGCCAAAATTTTTAATAGGATAGACAGTGAAAGGAAACAGGGAAAGAAAGATTAAAAAAGTCCCTTTCAGTATCAAAGTAAACCTGACTGAAAAACAGTTAATTGCATACTCATTATTCACTTAGAGCAGGGCTTTTCAACCTTTTTACCGATTGTACCACTTTTAGGATATGGCAATATTCAAGTACCACCTAGCAAGGTGTCAAAAACTTGGTGACAAAAAAAAAACCTGTTCAAAGTTGCAATTGCACTGAAATGACCTATGACCATTTTTCACACTTAATGACCATTGCAGCAACAGGGTCATGTGATTTATATTTGGATGCTTGGCAACTGATTCATATTTATGATGGTCACAGTGTCCCAGGGTCATGTGATCCCCTTCTGCAGCCTTTTGACAAGCAAAGTCAATGGCAGAGCTGCTGGTGGCCAACTGCTAAGGCGGGACTTCCTTCCCTGCCTCCCTTTTTCTCATTCCCATCTCCTTCTGAAGGAAGAATTTGAACCCCCCCATATTTTCCCTCTTCCATATATTGATCAAACAAGGAAAGGCCTCCAGAAACAGAAAAGACAAGCTGCTGAGTGAACTAGCTTAAAAAGGCACTTCCCCTTTAAGAATTAGCTACTGGCTAGAAAGGAAAGTAAGGAGCCCAGCTGGCACTTAAAGAAGAAAAAAAAATGTAAGTACTGGCTGCCGGCTAAGGCAGCCTCCCCAAATGGCTCCATTCATAAGTAAAATCTGCAGCTCCAGAGGACTCTCTCACTGTAAGTCTTTGCCTGCGCTGGCTCTTTCCCTCCCCCACTACACTTGGCTAGGCAGGGCTGCGTACCACCTGCCACTCATTAATGTACCACAAGTGGTATGCGTACCACAGGTTGAAAAGCCCTGACTTAGATTAGGCATGTCAAACTCGCGATGTCACGTGACGTCGCGTGACGTATCGTGACTTTTCCCCATTGCTGGCAATGGGGTGGGCTCAGTTTCGGCGTTACGCATCTGGCCCGCGGGCTGGCAGTTTGACATGCCTGACTTAGATCATCACCAAGTTTAGCTATGTCTCTAGTTCATCACTAAATTATCAGATAGAATGGGTACATAGTGTTTCCTATTTCTTATAGGTTTTATTGTCTCCTTCGAAAGCCCATGTCCAAATCATAATCTAGCATTTGTGCACTGTTTTGCTCATTCCTATATTTATGATGAAATACCTAGATGTTAATGACAAAGTAACATGAAATACAGTGGGGCAAAAAAGTATTTAGTCAACCACCAATTGTGCAAGTTCTCCCACTTAAAAAGATGAGAGAGGCCTGTAATTGTCATCATAGGTAGACCTCAACTATGAGAGACAAAATGAGAAAACAAATCCAGACAATCACATTGTCTGATTTGGAAAGAATTTATTTGCAAATTATGGTGGAAAATACGTATTTGGTCACTATCAAACGTTCATCTCAATACTTTGTTATATATCCTTTGTTGGCAATGACAGAAGTCAAACGTTTTCTGTAAGTCTTCACAAGGTTGGCACACACTGTTGCTGGTATGTTGGCCCATTCCTCCATGCACATCTCCTCTAGAGCAGTGATGTTTTGGGGCTGTCGCTGGGCAACACGGACTTTCAACTCCCTCCAAAGGTTTTCTATGGGGTTGAGATCTGGAGACTGGCTAGGCCACTCCAGGACCTTGAAATGCTTCTTACGAAGCCACTCCTTCGTTGCCTGGGCGGTGTGTTTGGGATCATTGTCATGCTGAAAGACCCGTTTCATCTTCAATGCCCTTGCTGATGGAAGGAGGTTTGCACTCAAAATCTCACGATACATGGCCCCATTCATTCTTTCCTGTACACGGATCAGTCGTCCTGGTCCCTTTGCAGAGAAACAGCCCCAAAGCATGATGTTGCCACCCCCATGCTTCACAGTAGGTATGGTGTTCTTTGGATGCAACTCAGCATTCTCTCTCCTCCAAACACGACGAGTTGTGTTTCTACCAAACAGTTCTACTTTGGTTTCATCTGACCATATGACATTCTCCCAATCCTCTTCTGGATCATCCAAATGCTCTCTAGCAAACTTCAGATGGGCCCGGACATGTACTGGCTTAAGCAGGGGGACACGTCTGGCACTGCAGGATCTCTGGCGGCGTAGTGTGATACTGATGGTAGCCTTTGTTACGTTGGTCCCAGCTCTCTGCAGGTCATTCACTAGGTCCCCCCGTGTGGTTCTGGGATTTTTGCTCACTGTTCTTGTGATCATTTTGACCCCACGGGGTGAGATCTTGCATGGAGCCCCAGATCGAGGGAGATTATCAGTGGTCTTGTATGTCTTCCATTTTCTAATTATTGCTCCCACAGTTGATTTCTTCACACCAAGCTGCTTGCCTATTGCAGATTCAGTCTTCCCAGCCTGGTGCAGGTCTACAATTTTGTTTCTGGTGTCCTTTGACAGCTCTTTGGTCTTCACCATAGTGGAGTTTGGAGTGTGACTGTTTGAGGTTGTGGACAGGTGTCTTTTATACTGATAACAAGTTCAAACAGGTGCCATTAATACAGGTAATGAGTGGAGGACAGAGGAGCCTCTTAAAGAAGAAGTTACAGGTCTGTGAGAGCCAGAAATCTTGCTTGTTTGTAGGTGACCAAATACGTATTTTCCACCATAATTTGCAAATAAATTCTTTCCAAATCAGACAATGTGATTGTCTGGATTTGTTTTCTCATTTTGTCTCTCATAGTTGAGGTCTACCTATGATGACAATTACAGGCCTCTCTCATCTTTTTAAGTGGGAGAACTTGCACAATTGGTGGCTGACTAAATACTTTTTTGCCCCACTGTATAGATGAATTTTGTATTTGTGTACATATTTATAGTTTTATTAAAATGCTTTATATAGCATTGTTACATTATACCAGAATTTATTTATTTTGGAAATTTGCAACAGCTCTCACTACTGAATGTTCTGTATACAATTACTAGAGAATTCATGGTCTTTATTTTTATTTGATTTCCTTGCTTCTCTTAGAGTTTAGGTCCAGACTATGAAAATGCATTTAATGAATCGTTGCAATGGTTATTAAATAGTGGAGAAGATGTTGGTATAAAGTAAGTCATTTTATTTCATATTTTTTCTAGAAATAGTTTAATTATGGATTGTCTTTCAAATCATAGTACAATAAGATTATTATTAAAAAATATTATTATAAAGCCATAGAAGGAAGAGGGAATGTACAACTCTGCAGATTGTTTATGATCTGAATCATAAGTATAAGAAAAGGTTGAATTATCTTTTATAGGTATGTTGGTAACAGCTCAGATGAAGAGTCCATAACCGATACAACTGATATAAAATATCTAGTATCAACTAAGCCACAGATGACCCTTAAATGTCGTTTTCGACGTGCATTTGTTACTGCAACCTGTAGATCATTCATTCTGCTGTTAGGTGAGTATTATTTAGTATTTTTATTCTTAAAGTTTAATTTACACTTGTGTGACTTATGTTTCTTAAGTGTGATGGTAATTGACAATTCCATTTTTTTCAGTAGATTTTGTACCCTCTATATGAAAGTAGAGGAAATTGGTAAGCATTGTGTTGAAACATTATAGTGCAGAGGTCCCCAACCTTCTGGGCATCAGGGACCGGTGCCATGGAAAAAGGTTTTTCCATGGACCAGAGGGGGTGTGGTTTTGAATACTGTCTGCATCCTGAGGATGGAGCTTTGCTTGTTTGTGCGGCCCGCTTGTTGCCATGCTGCGGACCGGTGCTGGTCCACAGATTGGGGGTTGGGGACCCCTGTTATAATCTGATAACTTAGATCCAAATACTAATATAAAATGAAGGAATTATAAGGAAATAACCACACAAACACCTTTTTAGTAGTTTGTAAAATAGCACATATAGTGATTGCTGCCTGCATAGTTCAGTGAAAATTAATCTGTGTTCTGTACACTTAAAAATACAGGTAGTCGTTGTTGTTGGTTGCGAAGTCGTGTCCGAACCATCGCGACCCCATGGACAACGTTCCTCCAGGTCTTCCTGTCCTCTACCATCTTCTGGAGTCCATTTAAGCTCACGCCTACTGCTTCAGTGACTCCATCCAGCCACCTCATTCTCTGTCGTCCCCTTCTTCTATTGCCCTCAATCTTTCCTAGCATCAGGCTCTTCTCCAGTGAATCCTTCCTTCTGATTAGGTGGCCAAAGTATTTGAGTTTCAACTTCAGGATCTGGCCTTCTAAGGAGCAGTCGGGGTTGATCTCTTCTAAGACTGACCGGTTTGAATGCCTTGCAGTCCAAGGGACTCGCAGGAGTCTTCTCCAACACCATAGTTCAAAGGCTTCAATTCTTTGGCGCTCAGCCTTTCTTATGGTCCAACTTTCACAGCCATACATTGCAACTGGGAAAACCATGGCCTTGACTATACGCCCTTTTGTTGGCAGGGTGATGTCTCTGCTTTTTAGTATGCTGTCTAGATTTGCCATAGCTTTCCTCCCCAGGAGCAAGCGTCTTTTAATTTCTTGGCTGCAGTCCCCATCTGTGGTGATCTTGGAATCCAGGAAAATAAAATCTGTCACTACCTCCATTTCTTCCCCATCTATTTGCCAGGAATTGGGAGGGCCGGATGCCATGATCTTGGTTTTCTTAATGTTGAGTTTCAAGCCAACGTTTGCACTCTCCTTCTTCACCCACATCAAGAGGCTCTTTAGTTCCTCTTCACTTTCTGCCATTAGAGTGGTATCATCTGCATATCTTAGGTTGTTGATATTTCTCCCTGCAATCTTAATTCCAACTTTTGATTCATCTAGCTCTGCCTTTCTCATGATGTGCTCTGCATATAAGTTAAATAGGCAGGGCGACAGTATACAGCCTTGCCGGACTCCTTTCCCAATTTTGAACCAATCAGTGGTTCCGTGTCCAGTTCTCACTGTTGCTTCTTGACCCGCATATGGTTTCTCAAGAAACAAATAAGATGGTCTGGAACTCCCATCTCTTTAAGAACTTGCCACAGTTTGTTGTGATCCACACAATCAAAGGCTTTAGCATAGTCAATGAAGCAGAGGTAGATGTTTTTCTGGAACTCCCTAGCTTTCTCCATGATCCAGCGTATGTTGGCAATTTGATCTCTAGTCCCTCTGCCTCTTCGAAATCCTGCCTGTACTTCTGGTAGTTCTTGATCCACATACTGCTGGAGTCTAGCTTGTAGGATTTTAAGCATAACTTTACTAGCATGTGAAATGAGTGCAATGGTGCGATAATTTGAACATTCTTTGGCATTGCCTTTCTTTGGAATTGGAATGTAAACTGACCTTTTCCAATCCTGTGGCCACTGTTGAGTTTTCCAAATTTGCTGGCAAATTGAGTGTAGCACTTTTACTGCATCGTCTTTTAAGATTTTGAATAGCTCAGCTGGAATACTGTCACCTCCACTAGCTTTGTTGTTGCTCAGATTTCCTAAGGCCCATTTCACTTCACATTCTAGGATGTCTGGCTCGAGGTCAGTGACCACCCCATCGTGGTTATCAGGGATGCTAAGCTCGTTCTTGTATAGTTCTTCTGTGTAGTTTTGCCACCTCTTCTTAATCTCTTCTGCCTCTGTTAAGTCCCTGCCATTTTGGTCCTTTATCATGCCCATTTTTGCATGAAACGTTCCCTTCATATCTCCAATTTTCTTGAAGAGATCTCTGGTTCTCCCTATTCTATTGTTTTCTTCTATTTCTTTGCACTGTTCATTTAAGAAGGCATTCTTATCTCTTCTAGCTATTCTCTGGAATTCTGCACTCAATTGGGTGTATCTTTCTCTTTCTCCCTTGCCTTTCACTTCCCTTCTTTCCTCAGCTATTTGCAAAGGTTCCTCAGACAGCCATTTTGCTTTCTTGCATTTCTTTTTCTTTGGGATGGTTTTAGTTGCTACCTCTTGTACAATGTTGCAATCCTCTGTCCATAGTTCTTCAGGCACTCTGTCGTATCAGATCTAATTCCTCAAATCTATTTGTCACCTCTACTGTATATTCATCAGGGATATGATTTAGTTCATACCTGAATGGCCTAGTGCTTTTCCCTACTTTCTTCAATTTAAGTCTAAATTTTGCAACGAGAAGCTCATGATCTGAGCCACAGTCAGCTCCTGGTCTTGTTTTTACTGACTGTATAGAGCTTCTCCATCTTTGGCTGCAGAGCACATAGTCAATCTGATTTCTGTGTTGACCGTCTGGTGATGTCCATGTGTAGAGCCGTCTCTTGGGTTGTTGGAAAAGAGTGTTTGCTATGACCATCGTATTCTCTTGACAAAATTCTATCAGCCTGTGCCCTGTTTCATTTTGTACTCCAAGGCCAAACCTGCCTGTTATTCCAGTTATCTTTTGGCTTCCTACTTTAGCATTCCAATCCCCCATGATGATAAGAACATCATTTTTTGTGTTAATTCTATAAGGTGCTGTAGGGTTTCATAGAACCGGTCGATTTCATCCTCTTCAGCACCAGTGGTTGGGGCATAGACCTGGACTACTGTGATATTGAATGGTTTGCCTTTGATTCGAACTGAGATCATACTGTCATTTTGGGGATTGTTTCCCAATATTGCTTTTCCTACTCTTTTATTGACTATGAAGGCTACTCTGTTTCTTCTGAGGGATTCTTGCCCGCAGTAGTATACTTGATGGTCATCTGAGTTAAATTCACCCATTCCTGTCCATTATACTTTGCTGATTCCTAAGATGTCGATGTTCAGTCTTGTCATCTCTTGTTTGACCACGTCCAGCTTGCCTTGATTCATGGATCTTACATTCCAGGTTCCTATGGAAAAAAGATCTTTACAGCATCGGACTTTCCTTTCACCACCAGATGCATCCACAGCTGAGCGTCCTTTCGGCTTTGGCCCAGTCGCTTCACTCTTTCTGGCGCTACTAGTACTAGCCCTCTGCTCTTCACCAGTAGCATGTTGGACACCTTCCGACCTGAGGGGCTCATCTTCCAGCATCATATCTTTTTGCCCTTTGGTACTGTCCATGGGGTTTTCATGGCAAAGATACTGGAGTGGGTTGCCATTTCCTTCTCCAGTGGATCACATTTTGTCAGAACTCTCTGCTATGACCTGTCCGTCTTGGGTGGCCCTGCACGGCATAGCTCATAGCTTCATTGAATTACGCAAGCCCCTTCGCCACGACAAGGCAGTAATCCATGAAGGAGTGTCCTTGACTACTTGAGCCCAAAATTTCTATTGCTAAGTGAGACACTTGTTAAGTGAATTTTGCCCCATTTTACAACCTTTCTTGACGCAATTGTTAAGTGAATCAGTGCAGTTGTTAAGTTAGTAACATGGTTATTAAGTGAATCTGGCTTCCCCATTGACTTTCCGTGTCAGAAAGTGATCATATAATCCAGGAACGCTGCAATCATCATAAATATGAGTCAGTTGCCAAGCATCTGAATTTTGATCATGTGACCATGGGATGCTGCAACAATCATAATTGTGAAAAACAGTCATAAGTCACTTTTTTCAGTGCTGTTGTAACTTTGAACATTAATGAACTGTTGCAAATTGAGGACTATCTGTACTAATGCTGAAGAAATTTAATATTTTTTAAATTTAAAATGTGATATTTAATGTCTATAATTCTTCTTGAAATATATTTATAATTTGTGCTGTTGTATGTAAAATATTTTCTAATGGAGTATGCATGAAGTGGGAGAACTTGTTTTGAACTTGGGACATAGTATCTTACTAAAAATGTTCCATTAGAACATTTTAGTTGTAACAAAAAACCTGAAAATAGTTTGAATATTTGTTTTACTTTCTTGATTTTCACTTGACAACTACATCGTAGGTAGAAAGAATAGTCATGTTTCTTCTTGGCCAGCTGGAAAAATTGACAAAAGTTATGTAAAAAAAAAAAAAAAGGAAAAAAAATCAAGTAGCTCTTACTGACAGAATAAAAATTAGTATTCCTCCCAGGAAGAGCCAATTCTCTCATATTCATCAATCAGCATGAATCAGTATCCCCCACCTTGAGCATTCCATTATTATGCTTTGGTTTTCTTTAATTGTTTGCTGCCACTATCATTTACTGGTAGTGCCTAACTATGTGACTCGTGTTACTATCGTGTTTCCCCCAAAAGAAGACCCTGTCTTATATATATTTTTTGCCTCCAAAAGAGGCACCAGGTCTTATTTTTGAGAGATATCTTATCGCTTACCTTAGGACCGCTGCAGCCAGGCCTACCATGCCCCAACACTTGTTGCACTGCTGCCTGACTTCTGCAGCCGCTTGCGGCTGGATGCCATGTGGCGCATTGCGCTGGTGCCGCCACTTGCGGCAGGAGGCCGCATGGCTCATTGCGTTGGTGCCACCACTCGCGCCATCACAGCGCAACACACCATGTGGCTTCCTTCCATGAGCGGTGGTATCGGCGCAAAGCGTCATGCGGCATCCTACAAGTGGCGGCCCTGGCATGAATCGCCACGCAGCCTCCTGCAAGCGGCGGCAGCACAATGCATCACATGGTGTCCTGCTGTGAGCAGCCACAGAAGAAATTGGGCAGCGGTGCGACAGGTGTCGATGTGTGGGAGGCGTGCAGCGGTCCAAATGTAAGCTGGTGAGGGGCAGCTCCACCCGCACCCCTATCCTAAATTTTTATGTATGCGCCTCGCCCCCAAACTAGGGCTTATTTTAGGAGGTAGGGCTTACATTAGGCGCACGTGTAAAAATCAAGCTAGGGCTTATTTTTGAGATAGAACTTATTTTTGGGGAAACACGGTAAGTATTACAGCAGCATAAAAATCAATACCACCTACTCCCACTGCTAATATATTTTCAGGCTTTGCTGACACTAGTATATTAACATTCATAGCCCATCATAAAAATAAATAAAACTATGCTCTATTTTCAGCTAGCAACCAAACCAATACAATTCCTTTTAGTTTCTAAAATTTACACTTTGCTCTACATTAATAAAGCACAATAGCATGCAGAGAGTTCATGCCCAAAATACAAGTATTTCATTTTTAAATGCACTCTGAAAGTTTCACATCAGCAGGCACAAGAACGTATACAAGTGTATGCAAAGGACTATCATAACAAATCAATTTTATCAGTATGGTCCTTTTGCCATTTTAAAATCCACTGTGACATTATTATATTAGAACACTAACAAAATCCATAGCTATCTTAACACCAATATAATGAATGTTTTTTTGTGGGGAGGGGGACCACTATGTTGACTTTCCATAATATAAAATTGAAATTTTGTGAAGGTGAGCTTACCGGGTGAGAATATTCTGGGAATCAAGCGTTAGAAAAGTGGAGTTCAATGTTCCCTCTTTTCATAGACTCGTGGAAGGAGCCAGCATAGTATTTCTCCATATAGCACCATTGACAACTTTAGTGCCTCCTGGGAGGATCATGGCCTAGTCATTTTCAGACCAGATCATTTTGAACAACCAGCTTAAGTGGGCAATCCATAGGTGTTCCTAGAAATTGCATCTCACAGTCTGCTTTTTTTATGTTGGTGCCACAGTGAAGATCTGGCCATCTAGATGTCTTAATTAACTTGATTTGCTGTGTGAGCCAGATTCTTGTAGTATAAGTAGTTCTGGCCCAAATTCTTCATCTGTGGCGTTCAGTAAGGGACTGTTTTGACTTGTCCCTGTATCAAGTGTGAATTAAATTTATCAGGTAGAAACTTGTGATAGAATTTATTATTATAGTTTTCATGACATTTTTCACTTGGTGAGATAAGGAATGTACCCCTGCCTGATAGAAGTAGTAAGGTGCTTTAGAGCAGTCAGCTAGAGAAGACACTGGAATCCAGAATTTTCCATCTTAAAAAGGGATACACAGCCATAATCTCTGTGATCATTTATATGATGCACTCAATAACTACTTTAACTACTTACTGTGCTGGTGCTCTGCTGTCCTTGAGACCAAGTATCTTGCTGTTAACTGCTAGTATAAGATTGTCTACTACCATTAGTTGTGTTAAGATACTTTGGTGATACCAGAGCAGATTCCTGAGGTTGAAGGGTTTTTTGCCCTGTTCACTTTTGCCTAGCAGTGATTGCAGGCAGCATAGCATGGGTCTCAGGCTCAGACTGTGTATCTGCTGATAGGATGGTGAGTGCTACCCTGATTTCAGTCTCTTCCTGTCAATCACTTTTATCTCCTGGGTTGCTACTAGAGAGAAGTGTGCTAGCTAGGCAAAGAATCAGTATTGCTTTATCTTTTTTTTTTTTTGTAGGATTAAGAACCTCTCTCCATAAACTGGTTCTTGCTTCAGGCTCACTGCCATGTAGTAACAGGTGGAAAGCAGTATTGTGGCCATTAGCAGAGCAAGCATTGTGCTAAAACAGACTTCTTTGTAGCAGTCAGTCTCTCTTGACCTGTTAACTTTTGAATTGGCTTTTCCTTTGATTACCCCTCTTAACTCTTCCCCAGGCATAGTTTATTTGGCTAGTAGGATTTTTATATGAATATAAGCTGAAATTTGCTGGAAGTTGGAGGGGAGGACAGTTAAGCATGGTAAATAGTTCAGCAATAGTGTAATGGCTAATTCTCACACAAACTCTTGGTTGAAGAATTCCCTCAAATAGATAAATAGAATATATTTGGAAGGAGAGGCGTTGGAGGCAGCAGAGAAAAAAAAAGTCTTTTTAAATTTTAAAGATAATCTTTTCTCTGTGTCTACGGAGATATTTAATCATCCAGATCATGGTTGTCCCAAAGGTGCTGGACTTTCTTGGTTTTTCCTTGGTTTTTCTCTGTACATTAAATTGCTTTTAAAAAATATAAACTCCAAAATTAAAATTCCATAGGATAGACCCTCAGGCAGCCAGACATGCATATGTTTCAGCGCAATAGTGAATCTAAGTGATAGATTGCTTGCAGCTGTTCTCATGATAAGTCTAAATCTTTCATTAACAAGAATTATATTCAGAGTGGTATTGATCATTTGCTGTTTATATGACTTCTTTCAAATACCTGTTCCCTAGCAGACTACCTCTTAATTATCCCACTCACCCTCAGTAAACAAGGCCAACGGATTTTTTTAAACATTACAAAATGCAAGGCAACACTCTAATCAATAGAGGAGGGAAATATTCAAATTTAAATGGGGAGAACACTTTGGATTCAGGGTAGGTGCACTTGCTGTTACTCTTGGATGTTCTTTAAAGAACTTTTTCTTGGGTATCTATATGCTACCAGCAAGTATAACGAGGGTCTACGTTTTTCACTTTGGACCTAAATAATGACCATCTTTAGTAATCCTTTTTTCCAAAACAGAATGGAATCCTCAAAGCATTGGCACTCAGACTAACAATGGTTTGTTCTAAGTAGGTGTTTTGACAATGGAATGCCAGAAATATTTGTTTCAAGCTAAAAATGTCATTGAATCCACATACGTTCTAAGCTAAAAACTGGCATCATAATATTTGAACTGTTAGTTAGATATTTCTGTTTTTATTTGGCACAGGTATTGGAATGATTTGGGGAGTCATAAAATATACGAAATATAGATGGTACAAAGAAGAGGAGGAGACCAGGCAGATGTATGACATGATTGTAAAAATTATAGGTAAGTTGTAACTAAGTTCTCAATTAATAGTGTGCTTCACTATTGGTACCATGTCGTATAAATAATTCTGAGACTTTTCAAAAGTTGGACTGTGATACTTTGTTCCTTCCTATCAATACAGAAGATAATATGCATTTTGATTGTCAGGAGTTAGTTTACGCCTAATCACAGAAAATGTTGTAATTTGTGTTATCCTTAAATACTTTTCATTAGATAACTTGTTGTGATGCCAATTTGATGTAGAAGTTAGTTAACACAATATTTTTCAGATGTTCTAAGAACTCACAATGAAGCATGTCAGGAAAACAAAGAATTACAACCATATATGCCTATTCCCCATGTACGAGATTCTTTGATTGCACCAAAAGACAGGTATGTACAAAGAGTTAAAAATATTTACCATATTAGTTTATTCAGAGTACCTCAAAGATGAATGTTGGAGAAAGATTCTTAATATGTGTTAATACTTAAATAAGTATTTTACCAAAATAACTTCTTTTTTATTTCATATTTCAGGAAAAAAATGGAAAAAGTATGGAAAAGATCTGTTGATTTCCTTGCTGCTAATGAATCTAGAGTTCGCACAGAAACACGAAGAATAGGTGGTGCTGATTTTTTGGTATGGAAGTGGATACAGCCATCTGCATCATGTGATAAAATGCTAATCATGCCATCTAAAGTGTGGCAAGGTCAAGGTATGCAATACTGTACATTTATATTTTGTGAAGTGTTTTCTCTTTATTATAACCTTCAGTTAATACTAACTCTAGTTTATCAGTTGTAATGATATTGATATAATTTTATATTTTTATATTCATTGTGTATGTTTCTTGAGTAGCCAGAAATGTAAATAGTCATGGTGTGTATGCATTTTGAAAAATGATTTTTGTTTTCTTTGTTAGGTAAGTTGGATTTGCATGAAAACTGCCTGGCTCCCTGGGTTACTTCAGTAGATGTCTATGTCTAATTCCCATTCTAATTGTTATTCCTCTATCCAACAATATATTGTCGAGCCACTCCTAAGAAGAGAATCTTTCTAAGAATAAGCTAATTACAATTTATTCATTAACTTATTCCTTTTAAAGACACAATTTTTCCTACCAATGCATTGAATCTTAAGACGAAGCTTAGGCTATAGTGATTGTAGTTTTTAATTAGATTAGCTGAGAATATTTATTATAATAGAGGAAAATAATATTGCATCCTTTTAAAGTATCATTTGTTTTCACAACAAAATATATCATATATATATCATATCATATTTGACAAAGGTAGAACTCAAGGCCCCCATCTATTTGAAAAAGTGTACTTTCTGCCTGTCTATTTTCTTTTAAGTTCTTCCACTTCTAACAGTTCTCTTTTGGTTCAAGTCATTTATAATAATATTTTATAATTATTATTTGCAATTATAAAGGATTGTTTCATATGCCAGGGTATATGGGAGGAAAGCTAAGGTATACAGTACTACAGCCACATTTCTATTGTATCAATTTCTTTAAATCACAACAATGCTGTCTAATAGTGTTACTGAAAACTTAATAGTATAATTCCGTGGTGGCGAACCTATGGCATGCGTGCCACAGGTGGCACGCAGAGCCCTCTCTGTGGGCACATGCACCGTCGCCCAGGTCCTAGGCCTTCAGTCCCGTCCATGAGCAACCTGCATCAATACCCGCACAGGGTAAGGTTGCCGCGCCCGCCCCTGCCTCCCCCAAGCTTCTCAGCCTTCGCCGCGTGTTTGTGGGACTATTGGCAAAAAAAAAAAAAAAAAGTTCCATCAGACTTTCTAACTTCTTGCGAGATCTCAAGAAGTTAGAAAGGCTGATGGAACTTTTTTTTTTTTTAACCAATAGTCCCACAAACATGCGGCAAGGGCTGAGAAGCAAACGGAGAAACAGAATGCAGCTGAAAGGCAGGTTAGTAAAAAAAATGCTTGGGGGAGGCGAGGGCATCTGGGCGGGGGCAGGCGCGGCAACCTTACTCTGCATGGTGGCGGGAGGGTGGGACGCGTGCCCTTCCCATGCCAGGCCAGCCCCTGCAGCCCTGGGGCGGCCGTGCTGGGCGGCGGTGGGCAGGGCATTGAGGTGAGGGCTGGCAGGCTGACCAAAGCAGCAGGTGGAGCGCGGAGGCTTGGGGAGGGAGGGTGCTGAAGTGGGCGGTCGGGCCATTGGCAAGAGCAACGCGTTGGAGCGGAAAGCGGCCTCAGAACAAGTGGGGCAGCTAAGGAAAGAAATCCTTGCTCCCCCAGAAACTGCCTTTCTTTCCTTACCTGACTCCCAGCCCCGTGCCGTTTCTCCTTCGTGATCCGCTGCCGCGTGCAAGGAAATGGAAGTTTTTTTGGGGGGAAAAAAGGTCAGTCAATCAATTCCAACTTCTTGCCCTCAGCATCACCCACACCATCGCCGAGGGGCACAGCCCCACCGGCGGTTGGAGTGGGGCTGCTGGAGTGGGGCACCGGTTATGGGTCTGAGGGGAGCGGGTGAAGGGCGAGGTATTTGTGAGGGGCGGCCGGCATGAGTGAGAAAAAAGGAGGAGAATTTGCTCCTGGAAGGTTATTTCGGGGTTGTGAGGGGTTGTGTGGAGCTGAGGCGATGAAAGGTCGGGGGAGCGCTGGGAGGGAGGATGCGGTCGGCCTTTGGAGGAGCATCCTGATCCATGAATGGGTGTGTGTGTGCCGTGTCCAGGTGAAGCCCCGAGAGGTAGGCAAAGCTGGAGGTGGTGGAGCAGCTCGGTGGAACCGGGAGTGCCGGTTCTGGTGGTTGAGAGAAACTTCATTGGCCTTTAGGGTCCAGGAAATGGTGGAGGAAGAATGGAGGCATTGGGATGTGCCCCATGGGAAAGAGGAATGAGGTCCTGCCAGGCAGGTTCTTCTGCCCTGAGACGGTCCGGAATGCCAATCAAGGAGAATATTTCTGGCTCAGAGTTAAAATGAAGAGTCCTTGGGGGGGGGGATTGTCTCTGAGGATGGTGGTTTTCTTGCAGACGTTTCAGGACCCAAAGTGGGATAATAAGTGAACTAATAATGTTACCTAGTTTGGGTCATGAGACGTCTACAAGAAAGCCACAAAGCTCAGAGAGGACCAAGGAACCTATAACCGCCCCGCTCCTCCTCCTCTTCTTTTCTTCTCCTCCACTCCACAAACCCCATTCTCTTCTGGCACTGCTGATGTTACCTAGTCTGGGTCATGAGACGTCTGCAAGAAATTCTGAATGGAAATGGCACCCCTGCCTTGCCTCGCCTCGCCTCACCCCACAGGATGAGCCTCCTGCCCACCGTCCCACCTGCCAGAGATCCCCTGGATCTCCCCCAACCATGCCCGGCCCCCACAGGCATCCCTCCCCATGAGCAACATTGAGGTGGCCCCAGCCACACCCACCCAGTCTGCCATGACCACTGCAGCCACGCCCACCCAGTGGGCCATGCCCACCTGGCACCCGACGATAAATAAGTGGGGTTTGGGTTGCATTTTGGGCACTCAGTCTCTAAAAGATTCGCCATCACTGGTATAGTTAGTAACATATACATTGTAAAACTCTATTGAAGATAGTAGTGTCTCTAACAGTAATCTGAAATATGTGCTATGGTAGTGAATTTATACAGTTTCATTAATTTACTCTGCATTGTGCATTAGTCATCTTATAATTTATGTAACCAATAAGGATTAGATTGGTTTTAAAATATTTGATATGGGATAATACGATTTATTGCTAACATATATATATTTGGTAGCATTTCATTTAGATAGAAGAAATTCACCACCAAACAGTTTGACCCCTTGCTTAAAGATTCGCAATATGTTTGATCCAGTAATGTAAGTATACTCTTTTCTTTACATATAGAAAATTTTCATGTTTATACAAATGGAATATCTATTTAAATATAGAATAAATTGTTTAGGAAAGGAAAGATAGAACAGAATTGTATTTTGATACTCTGCATTCATTTTTTTTACTGAACATCATACAATGGCAAAAAGTATGTGAATCCTTTAGAACCATCAGTAATTCTGCAGTTCTGTGACCTACAATGTAAGCTGAGTTTCATCTTAGTCCTAGATGAAGAATTTCTAGTTAAATAAACAAAACTAATACAGACTAATATGTGAATACAGTACAGATTCAACATTAGTTGTCTTGTTGAAAAATGTATACAAAGCTTTAGATTTAACAAACTTTACCTAAACCAAACCTTTCCTGGCTCTGGATCACTCCTGCACATTGACTTGGAGGAATTTTGGATTTGGAGGTATTTTGGCCCATTGCTCTTTAAGTAATTTTTTTTCAGTTCATGGGTATGTTGCAGTTCTCTTACATACAGAGTTCTTATCAAGTTATGTGACAACATTGCAGTAGGACTAAAGGGTAGAGCTTTCTCAGTTCTCTTTGAGGGTATGTGTGAATATGCACATTTGTACATGCATAGATGAGACTTGACTCTGCATTCATCAACATGCTTCTAATATAGTTTTCGAGAGGACACAACTGTTTGTTTTTCTTGTTGGAGCGTCACTCCTACAGTTCCCTGATATGCCAGGCTGGGGGGTTTCAGAGGAAGATATTGGGGATGGTTTTTCCCCACTTTTAGCTAGGTATGAAACACCCATTTTGTTACCCCCTTCCAGATATACTATTGTATTCCCCAAGTATTGGCCTTAACTGACACAACCTATCTTAAAATCAATACAGCAATACAGTAGTATCTCATAAAGTTCTTATAGTCTTTACGTGTAGCTTTTATAATCCAATAGGTCCCCCTATAGCTTTGTATTACTTCCACTTTAATGTTATGTATTTCTGTCCCCCATAAAGAATTAAAATGCCGCTTCCGTTTCTCTGGAAGAGTGGGGCAGCAATCCCCTTCCTTCTCACGTTTTTTTTTTTTTTGCTTCTTGGGAATTTGTCTTTTCCAGGAAATTCAGTTGCAAAGTAGTAAAGAAAGGATCAGTATTCTCACCCAGTTACAAGCACACTGTTTACGATCTGCTAATTAGTGCTTTCTTTGTTCGGTTGTCAGTAGCTTGGACTGACCACAGAATGCAGCCAGTCTTTCCCCTGCCGGTTTGGAGGGCTTTCCTCAGATCAAATGGATCGACCGCCATCTCTCTCTGATCAATGAGAGTCCCCTCCTTCTTCATCGCCTCTCCGGAGTGACTTTAGACCCCTTTAGGACCCCCTGGCAGGGCGAAACCAGCCGTGGGGGAGCAGAGCTCCATTTTCCCTCGGCTGCAGCGCCACGACGCAAACCGGAAGTTACCCTTTTCTTAATACTGCTCATTAAATGCTGCAGGTCTATGTGAAGGCTATTTTTGAATGCTACTCTATTTTTTTACCTTCTTAATTACTATTGATTTCTATTTTAGTTTGCTGTAATATTTTGAATACATTAAGATACAAGCATTAATAAACTTTTGTGTGTCATGCGTTTTTAGGGAAATCGGTGATCATTGGCATTTGGCTATTCAAGAAGCAATCTTGGAAAAGTGCAGTGATAATGAGGGAATAGTTCACATAGCAGTGGACAAAAATTCACGGGAGGTAAAAAGTGATTTAAGATAGTTAACTCGTATATTCAGTTTCTTTGCTGGATGTCAACCAAAATTTCATTTTTTCATCTAGGGCTGTGTGTATGTCAAGTGTTTATCTCCAGAATATGCTGGAAAAGCTTTTAAAGCATTGCATGGATCTTGGTTTGATGGTAAGAAGTTCAACAGGAAGCATCAGTAATTGTTTAATAAAAATATTTCAGATGAAAGTGTTTTTATAATGCTTGTAAAATTAATTTTATTCACATTGTATTTTTAAAATGATATTAATGTTTTAAATTATATTTTGCTACAGGCAAGTTGGTAACAGTAAAGTATCTACGATTAGATCGGTATCATCATCGCTTTCCACAGGCTATTGCTTGCAGTGCTCCTCTGAAGCCATCAAATAAACATATGAACTCAATGTCTCATCTTCGTCTCCGGACAGGCACAGCCAACAATCAAGGAAACTCCTGAGACACTTATTGTACTAGAACTGTTGACTTGCAGCAGGAAGTTTTCCTGTCTGGCCTTGTCTTCCACTTTTACTACTTTTTGTATGTTAACATTTACATTAATCATTTTTCAGTCTCATTTTTTAGAATGTCTGAGTAATGGGTAGTACTGAATTAAAATAAAATTGGCTATAGAATGTTTTAGAGCCCAAGCAAATCAACATATTATGTTTTGCATGACAAATGTTGAGTTTATTAAGCATTTTCAGATGTGGCTGAATTTTTGCATCAACAAGTGTATGATAACAGTCCAAAAGCATGGAGATGTACTGTATTTCCATAATTTCCTGTGAAATAATCTTGTGGGTATTTTGTAACAAAAGCCACCTACAATTTCTGATGGAAGATGAATAGATGTGTTAATTTCTGTCCAGGAATTAGTTTTTGTTGCTGTAAAGCTTTATTTGTGTCAATCTGGGGATGGGAAAGATGCTGGCTTTAGTAGTTTTGGAGCAGAAAACAACTGAATGCAGATATGCTGGTTTTGTATATAAACATTGGTGGTGGCAGCACCAACAAATAACTTGTAAAGATGTCTGCTTCAAAGCAGTGAATAAGCTCCCTATTTTATTCATAACCAATGTTTTATTTAATTTGGCTGTATTATTATCCAAGGGCCAAATACCTTGAAGTATTAGATACAAGTTAAATATCTTTTGTAGGTTTTATATTAAAATATATGGTTATGATTTTTGTGTGAATGGTCTAATATTGTTACTGTGATAATGGATTCAAAATCATGTGAGCAATAAAGAAGAAATTGGCAGGTACTCACTTTGTGAAAAGTTATTTACTACAAAAGAAAATTTCTTAAAATATACTAATGGGGAGTATTTCTCAATTAAAATTTGCTGCCTAAATGTGCCCAAATTTTAAAAAATGCACATAAAGTGTAGAAATGCAGTACAAAGATTTTTATATGTTCTATATTAAATGTATGCATTGTTTACACCTTTAAAATTATACAAAATACAAAACATTTTGAAACATAACCTGAAAAAATGAAATAATTTGATACAGTAATTCTTGTTGAAGCAACATAATGTGTTGATCCAGTTGAATATTATATAGGTGAAGGGATGGAAAACCATTTAAAAAAAATATATAGTCCAGTTTTTATTGTAGATATGACCCTGCAGCATGAACTTGCACAAATAATGCACGTTTTCTTATGGCTAAATCAACATGACACACATTTGTGTAATGAAAAATCCTATTGTGCCTTATCCTTGTGCTTTTTTTGTGGGCAACATATTTAATAATGGACTGTTTCTTATCTAGAAAAAAAATGGTTGTTTTTTGTCTAGGATGCTAACAAATATATGTAATATAATCGGCTACACAAAGTTCTGCTCTCAAATAACAAGTACATATTTTTGACATGAGAGTAGATTTTGACAGGCCTGTTAGATTTTTCATGAAACTTACTATATACATATACAAATATGTATAATATACATGTATATGTATTTATGTGTATATAATCAGGTTTTGCTGTATTTGTGCATCATAGTGATTTATTGTTCTGATATTAGTAACCATTTTGTGACCTATTGCAAGTGTGAATGTAAAATTAAATTGTGGTAGTTTAAAATGTTGCCTTTTGATGCAGATGCATCTTCTTCTAAACAATGTGTACATTGATTATAGTAAACTGTACCATTATGTAGCCTATTTTATCATTAAAATGTTGACCAGTTTTCGTCCCTGCAAGACAGATGGGAATGTGTATAATACCATGAACACTTCGAAAAGTCAGATGTTTGTAATTTGTCCTGTAAAAACATAAAAGCAAAACAAAACCAATTAAAGATTTATTAGGGCTTTTTACAACCGTGTCAGTTCTTTGGGTCTTTTAACATCTGGGGACGATAATAGTTAAAATAGATTTCTTCAACTTTTGCACTGGTTGGAAGTACAGGAAAGTTGGATGATTGTTACACACAAAATGACAACTACATTTTATCATGTGTATTTTAAGTGTGAACATCTACTCTATTATTATATCTTCTAATTACTAATTGACTGTTCTGAAAAGTAGAATAATGTGAGAGAATCTCAAGTTGATACCTTTAAGATCACATTACTATAACTTATTCTTCATTCGCAGAAATTAATTTTTACATGTAAAAATATGTTTACAAGATGTTTAGAAGATTTCTATCCATGCTAATTTTGGAATTCCTTATGTGAAATATTCAATAGATTATTTTCTAGATTTCCATCCTAATATTAATGGAGGATGTGGACAAATAAGTCGAAAGGATGATGTGGAATGACTTCTTGCATACAAGTCCAATCGGGTTTATAAAAGTTAACAGACTGAGTTGGATGATGGAACTTAAAATTATGTATTATATACTTACAAGAGGTCACTTTAAAAACATCCATAGTAACAACCTTTCAAACTGGTTTCAAATCTGATTTTGATTTTGAAAGATCCCTCATATATTTGTTATAATGAGAATTGAATAGGTGGCTCTGGAGGCCTATGCTGTAATTATAGCATGGTTGCACTGAATGTTGTAGGACTTCTAGGATTAAGTTAGATTGTTAGGGATTGAGAGTCTCTTTTTCATCAATTGCCAAACAAAATTCCAATTCTTGAATCATTTCCTGGACATATTTTCCATTTGTTTCCAGTTGATTACTCATATTTGGTAATCAACCTAACAAGCCTTAAATCAGGGTTGTCAAACTGCCGGCCCAGAGGCCGAACGCGTCACGCGGAAGCTGCACCCACCCCATTGCCGACAATGGCAAAACAGTCCCGATACGTCGCGCGATGTCACGTGACATCGCGAGTTTGACATGTCTGCCTTAAATGGTCTGGAACTAGAATATCAGAAGGACCATTTCTTCCATATGAATCTATTATGGGAGACAGCCATCTAGAGTAACTGAATCCAAATGGTGTTGCTGAATAAAGTTTTATCTTGAAAACTTACTGATAGAACTTCAATGAAAATTGGCTTTATTTTGGTTTTTTACAATGGTGGCATTTAATTTACCTTGATCATGTCAAACAAAGCTAAACCTTGAAAGGATAGGGACTTGAGTGACAAGTTAGTAGGAAATCCCAGAGCTGAGGGCTAGACTGGGACATTGAAAAAAAAATACCAGAAGAATGCAATGACAAAGCATTTGGATATTGTGAAAAAAAATCCAGGAAATTGAAACTTTTTACTTTGTTTTAAACTAGGGGTATATGAGTGTGGGCTGGATTGTAGTTAACCTGTGATATGTTGGGAGATAAAAAGTGTAGGATACAGAGAAAAACACTGGTTTAATGTAAAATTAATTAAAATTAAATATTTAAATATGCAGAAACTCCTGCTTTTAAAAGAAACAGGTTTTTATGGTTTTGTCCTAAAATCTTACACGATAACCACAAACCAGCCAACCATGTTATGATTCATCACTGTGCTAGAAACCCGTCATGAATAAATTATGGTTAAGTGTAGCCATAGTCTAGTCAGAGTAGATTAGGATGTGATTATAGGTAGTCCTTGACTAAAGACCACAACTGAGCCGAAAATGCATGTTCTTAAGAGAGACATTTGTTAAGTGAGTTTTGCCGCATTTTATGACCTTTTTTTGCCACCGTTAAGTGAATCACTGCAGTTGATTAGTTATAACATGGTTATTAAGAGCATCTAGCTTTCTCATTGACTGGTCAGGTCACATAAGGTGATCATATGACCTTGGGACACAGCAATGGTCATAAATATGAACCAGTTGCCAAGCATCTGAATTTTGATCACATGATTATGGAGATGCTGCAAAGGTCATAACTGAAAAATGGTAATAAGTCACATTTCCCAGTGCCATTGTAATTTTGAACTTTCACTAAAGGAACTGTTAAGTCGAGCACTACCTGTATCGTCACCGAATTGGAAACAGATCTCTGAATTAAACAGACTGGTCAGATATTGGCAAAGTATCAGGAATTCGCGTGTTACATTTAGATGGAATCATACTTGGACCTAACATAGAATTGATTCTACTAAAGTTCTCTATAAATTTACACATGGGTTCTATGGATTCTAAATTGCGGCAACTGAAGACAAACCGGAAGCCGGAAGTAAAGTTTTGCTGACCGACATGGACTTGTAAAGCCCTGGAAACACGTGCAACACCCCCCCCCCTTGGGACGGTTGCAGTCTCTTTCGGCTCTATGCTCATATTTGGAGCTGATTGAGCAGCTGCTGTCCAAGGAATTTCCCGTCATGCCTTTTGGAGAGGCTGCCTGCCCTGTCCTTTTGCTGGACCGTGGGGGTGGAAGGCGCCTTTGGCCCGAGGCGGCTGCGGAAACAGTAGCTATCTTTTCTCCTGCCAAAGCTCTGTTGCTTTATTTTTCTGCCTCGCCTCTCCATGCGCGCCGAGCTTCCCTTGCTCCTGAATTTATTCTGCTTGGCGGCGGCTGTTACGCAGATACCAGGTAAGGTAGCCGTAGTCCTTCGCAAAGGCAACGTTACCCTCCTGTCTACTCGGATTTCTAGATCGTTCGATCCGGCCTGCGGCCGGTTGAAAATTAAAGGGCGATGGCTTGATGGAAACGCTTTGTGGCGGGGATGAGCAAGGAAGAGAAAAGGTGGAGGAGTCCTATTGCCGTGAGACATGTATTCCGTCCAGCAGCTGTCCAACAGTCTGCTTCCGAGAACCCTGTCAATATCCACAGGACATACTTCTGATTAGACAAGCATAGGATTGAGATGGTACAAGCCTCCAATCTGTATTTTGGATGTATGTAATCAAACCCCGGAGTACCTGTACTGAATGTAAAGAGAATTAGGCTGAATCTGTATGGGTGGTGGCTGCAACTAAATTCAGTTATTATATGATGGTGTTCAATATGTAACCAAAGTAGAAATCTTGGCTGCTTTTTATATTCGGGTTGGGAAGGGGGGGGGAGTTTCTTAAGATTTTTTTTCTAAATTAGTTTGCTTTGGGAAGCTAGCCTTTTTTAAAAAAAAAAATCACTTTCTTCTGGATGGGGTTGGAGATGTTGCATCATTTTTAAAGCAAATAATCTCCTTAAAGGTCCATATAAAGTATTAGCATTTGACACACAAAAATAACAATTTGCCAGGTTTGGGGTGTGATGAGGGTATGTTCCAACTAGCCATGCAATGTTGGAATGCTAGATATAAATCATGCTATTGTTTTTTCAGAAACTTTTGCTGCAAAAACTTTGTTATTAATCCAGCAACTTTTGCTTGTCTGTAGGGAAGAGATTAGAGTAACTGTCTAGAGTTCACAATGAATGCATTTTTCTCTCAGAGTTCTCAGTTAATGCAAGTTAACAAAGGGGATTTCTGTCTAACAGAATCAACCTTTAATATAATCTAAATATGTTTAAGGTGGTTGGACCACCTTATATATTGCTTTCCAGTTCTCATACTGTATCTGTTTTCTTCTGATACCTTAGGTTTACCAGAGAGAATAGTTTATAATTAGCTGATTATTTATAGCCATGTTTTTGCTGGATAAACCACAATTGACTGAGTTTATGCAATACAAATAAACCATAATTTACAAACAGTAATAGATTCATTTAATGTGGTATGGTGAAACCAAACAAGCCACATGATGTCTTATTACAGGGTTAGGCAAATGTTTTGGGCCAGGACCTTATTTGAATTTTTATAAATATTCAAATAACCATACTATTCCCCATATGAATGTCATGGTAGGCACAATCAATTTCAGAGCAGTCGATTTCTAGAATTCCATTTTTTTCTCAGGCTGTTCTGTTTAGTGTCAATGGATCTTTGCAAGGACAACATGCATTCCCGCAGCATGCCAACTTTCTATTTTTTTAGTTAATATTTTAGTTAAAAATATTTAGTTAAAGTATTTTTTTTAAAGAAATCAAGGTTGGAGAAGAAAAGAGCCAAGTGATTACAAAGGCAACTTTCTGAATGCACATTAATATCTATGATCAACATGTTGCTTATCTTTTGATTTAATACTCCTATGCAAACTGAGTTATTTTGCTTTTGAAAAATGTTTTCTATAATTATGTCATGCTACCTCAAATGTATTTGGGAGAAAGGAGTTCCAAAATTGCTCTTTGATGCTTGATAGTTTAAGCAAAACATTGTTCTCATGTTATTTTAAAAATCTAATTGTCTTTTATTGAATTATATTTCACACCCAATATAAATATAAATATGTCAGAAGGCTTTTGATAATTAGGTAATTTATTATTTATTAAGTTTATATGCCACCAATCTCACTATCGAGCAATTCTGTTTGTATGTAGGTCTTTGGTAATTCGGGTTTTCTCCCGTGTAAAATTGAAAGTGTCTTGGCAACGTTTCGACGAAGTCCCATTCGTCATCTTCAGGCTGGTGTCTTCGGCTTCGTGCTTCTAAGAGCAATGTGTGATCGCAGCTGTTTCTTCCTTTTAACTGCCAGTGGAGGTATGAACTGATTGGATGGGAGCTTGGCTGTGTTCTGATTGGGTGGAGGTGTGTTCTGATTGGTTAGGGGCTTGGCTGTGCTCTGATTGGATGGGGGGTTGGCTGTGCTCTGATTGGATGGGGAGTTGGCTATGCTCTGATTGGATGGGGGTGTGCTCTGCTTGGGTGGGGGCCCTGTTGTGCTAGGATTAGTCTGAGTTGCAGGGGAATTTGAGATGGAGAGCTGCATTGCTGTAGTTTGGCTTCGCGTTCGTGGTCGTGCCACATCTTCAAGGTGGGTGTCAGTTTGCTTCACGTATGGAATGGCGGGGTTTAAAATGGCCAATGATGCAGCTGTGGTCTGGTTTCTGGTCCGCGGTCGTGCCTCATCATCGGTGCGGGTTTGAGTCTGCTTTTTGCGTGGATGTGTGGTGGTGACATCATGTGTGGTCTTCGTGAGTGTGGGTCCAGTGTCGCTCCTTGTGCTAGGGATTCGTCTGTCAATAAGGCTGGGTTTCCAAATGGCTGGTAGGCGGGAGGTATCATCTCGTTTATTCATGCTGTGTGGGCGTTTTTCTATCTCGATGGCTTCTCTGATTATTCTGTTGTTAAAGTGTTCAGTTTTGGCAATAGTTCTGGTATTTTTAAAGTCAATTTTATGTCCTGTGGCTTTGAGGTGTTGGACCAGGGAGGAAGTTGGTTCCTCTTTTCTGACTGAGTTCTTGTGTTCTTCAATGCGTGCGCTTATTCTTCTGTTGGTTTGTCCGATGTATGTGGTGGGGCAGGCGGTGCATGGGATTTCATATACTCCTTGATTTTCTAACTCAATTTTGTCTTTGGGGTTTCTTAGGATGGTGGATATTTTTCGGTTTGTGCAGAATGCTGTCTTGATGTTGTGTTTGTGGAGGATCTTGCTGATTTTGTCTGTGGTGCCTTTTATGTATGGGAGGAGGGCTTTGCCGTTTTCTTGTTCTATGTCTTGGATTTTAGTGGGGGTTTCTTTTTGGATTAGGTTGGTAATCTTATTTCTTTGGAATCCGTTGGATGTTAGTACATTAGTGAGAGTGTGTAGTTCGGTTTTTAGGTGTTGTTCGTCAGCTAAGCGTTTTGTTCTCGAGATGAGTGTCTTGGCTACGGAGTTGATCTGTGCTGGGTGGTGGTGTGAGAGTGCGTGCAGATAGCGGTTTGTGTGTGTTTTCTTCTGGTAGATGGTGTGTCCTAGGGAGCCATTGGATTTCTTGTAGACTAAGACATCCAGGAAAGGAAGTTGCTTGTTAGCTTCTGTTTCCATGGTGAACTGTATTTTGGGGTGTAGGCTGTTGAGGTGTGTGAGGAAGTTGTCTAGTTTTTCTTTCCCATGTGGCCAGATTATGAAGGTGTCGTCTACGTATCTGAGCCAGAGTTTGGGTTTGTGATCAGATTTTTCTAGAGCTTGGGTTTCAAAGTGTTCCATGTAGAGGTTTGCAATGACAGGTGAGAGGGGTGACCCCATGGGTGCTCCTTCTATTTGTTTGTATTTTTGTCCGTTATAGATGAAGTATGTGTTGGATAGGCAATGGTTGGTCAGATCTAGGATGTGCTTGGGGGGGTTATATTTGTTTTGGATAGCTGTCAAGGCTTCTTGGATTGGCACTTGGGTGAAGAGGGAAATGACATCAAAGCTCACGAGTAGGTCGCTGGGCTGTAAGTTTTGTTTCTTTATGATCTCTATGAATTGGAATGAATTTTTTACGTGTGAGGTGATGGATTCTGAATAGGGCTGTAGTTGTTTGGCGAGAAATTTGGCTAGGTTTTGTAGAGGTGAGCCTATGGAGCTGACTATGGGTCTCAGTGGGGTTCCTTCTTTGTGTATCTTGGGGAGACCATAGAGCTTAGGGCATCTGGATGATTTTTCTCTGGGAATGATTCTTTGCTGGATCTCTTCGCTGATGGGGGAGGCTTTTATTTTGGATCTAGTGGTTTTTTCCAGATAGGTGGTGGGATCTGTGATTAGGGGTTTGTATGTGGAGTCCTGGAGCAGGTTGGTTAATTTGGTTTGGTAGTCAGATGTGTTCATAACCACCGTGGCGTTGCCCTTGTCTGCTGGTAGGATTATTATGCTGGTGTCTTCTTTCAGGTTAATTAGTGCTGTCTGTTCCTCTTTGTGTAAGTTGCTTTTGGGGGGTTTGCTGGTGCAGAGGATGTTGGTGATTTTGAGCCTGATTCTGTTAGCGTCATCATTCCCAGAGAAAAATCATCCAGATGCCCTAAGCTCTATGGTCTCCCCAAGATACACAAAGAAGGAACCCCACTGAGACCCATAGTCAGCTCCATAGGCTCACCTCTACAAAACCTAGCCAAATTTCTCGCCAAACAACTACAGCCCTATTCAGAATCCATCACCTCACACGTAAAAAATTCATTCCAATTCATAGAGATCATAAAGAAACAAAACTTACAGCCCAGCGACCTACTCGTGAGCTTTGATGTCATTTCCCTCTTCACCCAAGTGCCAATCCAAGAAGCCTTGACAGCTATCCAAAACAAATATAACCCCCCCAAGCACATCCTAGATCTGACCAACCATTGCCTATCCAACACATACTTCATCTACAACGGACAAAAATACAAACAAATAGAAGGAGCACCCATGGGATCACCCCTCTCACCTGTCATTGCAAACCTCTACATGGAACACTTTGAAACCCAAGCTCTAGAAAAATCTGATCACAAACCCAAACTCTGGCTCAGATACGTAGACGACACCTTCATAATCTGGCCACATGGGAAAGAAAAACTAGACAACTTCCTCACACACCTCAACAGCCTACACCCCAAAATACAGTTCACCATGGAAACAGAAGCTAACAAGCAACTTCCCTTCCTGGATGTCTTAGTCTACAAGAAATCCAATGGCTCCCTAGGACACACCATCTACCAGAAGAAAACACACACAAACCGCTATCTGCACGCACTCTCACACCACCACCCAGCACAGATCAACTCCGTAGCCAAGACACTCATCTCGAGAACAAAACGCTTAGCTGACGAACAACACCTAAAAACCGAACTACACACTCTCACTAATGTACTAACATCCAACGGATTCCAAAGAAATAAGATTACCAACTTAATCCAAAAAGAAACCCCCACCAAAATCCAAGACATAGAACAAGAAAACGGCAAAGCCCTCCTCCCATACATAAAAGGCACCACAGACAAAATCAGCAAGATCCTCCACAAACACAACATCAAGACAGCATTCTGCACAAACCGAAAAATATCTACCATCCTAAGAAACCCCAAAGACAAAATTGAGTTAGAAAATCAAGGAGTATATGAAATCCCATGCACCGCCTGCCCCACCACATACATCGGACAAACCAACAGAAGAATAAGCGCACGCATTGAAGAACACAAGAACTCAGTCAGAAAAGAGGAACCAACTTCCTCCCTGGTCCAACACCTCAAAGCCACAGGACATAAAATTGACTTTAAAAATACCAGAACTATTGCCAAAACTGAACACTTTAACAACAGAATAATCAGAGAAGCCATCGAGATAGAAAAACGCCCACACAGCATGAATAAACGAGATGATACCTCCCGCCTACCAGCCATTTGGAAACCCAGCCTTATTGACAGACGAATCCCTAGCACAAGGAGCGACACTGGACCCACACTCACGAAGACCACACATGATGTCACCACCACACATCCACGCAAAAAGCAGACTCAAACCCGCACCGATGATGAGGCACGACCGCGGACCAGAAACCAGACCACAGCTGCATCATTGGCCATTTTAAACCCCGCCATTCCATACGTGAAGCAAACTGACACCCACCTTGAAGATGTGGCACGACCACGAACGCGAAGCCAAACTACAGCAATGCAGCTCTCCATCTCAAATTCCCCTGCAACTCAGACTAATCCTAGCACAACAGGGCCCCCACCCAAGCAGAGCACACCCCCATCCAATCAGAGCACAGCCAACCCCCCATCCAATCCCCATCCAATCAGAGCACAGCCAAGCCCCTAACCAATCAGAACACACCTCCACCCAATCAGAACACAGCCAAGCTCCCATCCAATCAGTTCATACCTCCACTGGCAGTTAAAAGGAAGAAACAGCTGCGATCACACATTGCTCTTAGAAGCACGAAGCCGAAGACACCAGCCTGAAGATGACGAATGGGACTTCGTCGAAACGTTGCCAAGACACTTTCAATTTTACACGGGAGAAAACCCGAATTACCAAAGACCTATCTATATATATATATATATAAATATATAAATATATAAATATATAAATATATAAATATATATATGACAAACCAATGCAAAGCTATTTATTTTTCCTGTTTGGAGGAGAAGGTCAAGAGTTATAAATGCAAAGTTTTATGACAGTCAATACTTATATGAAATAAATTAACCAGTCTGCTTTCTACTACTGGTTTCTCCAAACTGCTAAAACTAAAATCTCTTTACATTTGAATAAAGTTCTTATTTATTTATTTAAAATAAAAAATATTATTTTATTTTTGCTATATTTCAAATCTTGTAGTTTTTTGCCTGTATGTCTTCTGCCAGGCAGAAAACTAACCACTTTTTAAATTAAGAATGCAAGAATATTTTAGTTAAATTGAGGCTATAACAGTTGCTGTTGGACAGACAGTTGATTCATGCAGTGAGTGTAAAAAGCAGGTAGTAAAGCAGTAGAAAACAACTTGCTTGGCAAGGATGCCTCCTCCCATTGTGCCATCTATGTGGAAAGCAGTGAGCTTTCCAAACTACTAGTTTGTACCTTCTAAAAATATTCAGTTGGGCATTTGCTTTGGTGTTCAGAGCAATGAAAGAGCTATTCCTGTGATCTAACTTGTTTATCAGCATCCAACTCCTAAATGTCTCTACTCCTTTCTCCTCTTTTGGGAAGAGAAAATCTATACTATAGCATCCATCATCAGCAACAGAAGTTTGCTGTTAATGCCTGAGATCCCAATTTAGCGCTTTAGAATTGTAATTATAAATTGTTCTGTGACTCCATTTCAGATAAAAGATATAAATAAGATACTGTCTTGCGTGGTACGCTATGTTTGTGCACACAGGTATTTACATCAGGCCACCACTTGATATTATTAAATCTGTCAATCTTGGGTCCTGCTTGAAAACAGGATGTAGTATGAAAAAGTAGCCCTTTTCAATAATAGTCCCCACTTTATGGAATGCTCTACTTCCAGAAGTACATGTAGTCCCCATCTTGCTACAGTTCTATAAACAAGTTGAAACCTTTGGACTGCAGGTGCCTATCTGGGGGTTCTCTTTGCTTTTTCTGTGGTTACTTTTGAGTTTTGACTCAAATTTATAAATGATTTATTTATAGTTACCATATTTTTGGTTTTCTTGTTGATGAAGTCCTTTGCAACTGACACAGTTGTATGGCAAGAATAAATAACTGTTGCACATGGTTTGGTATATAGTTAATAAAAAATCTCTGATTTAGAATAGGTTTAATGCAGGAGATGCCAATGATGTTAAGTATCCAATAAGGTGCTTAAAATAATACATTTGACACTGTTACCATATTGGGCCTTTAGAGTAAGGTTTAATGCAGGAGATGCCAAAGAAGTTAATTCAGAGTTTTTTTTAATCATCTGGCTGCCTATGAGCTTTCTGCCTTTACTACCCTTTTGTACAAGGAAGAAAAGTATTTTATTGGCCATATGAAATAAAAGTGATAAGTTATAACTAAATCATTTTGTCAATTTTTAAAGCACTGCTTGATCTTCTAGTTTTATTATTCTTAGGTTACAGTTATCCTGACACACAGTACCAAGTCTCATTCTAGCTGCTGGTTGAAATAAGGCTTTCTGTAACTGTACCAAGAACAGGCCGTATGTCAGCTCTTACCCTTTGATGGAATGAGTGAATGTTGAAAGGGAATGCAGGATGGAATACAAGACAGTTTTAAAAGTTTCAAACAAAAGTTTTACAATTAAATTTTCTTGCAGAATGAATTTTTCTAATTAGATATACAATTTTTCACTATTAGTTATTAGGTTTTTGTACTAAATATAATAACAGAGCCAAGTGTATTGTCCTGTTTTAATTGTCAGTGTGACCCAAGGTAGTCTCAAAAGAGAAAAGTTACCCTTCCTCAAAAAAATCCAAGCACATAACTTCTATTAGAAAGTTACCAAAGTTACCATTTTGAAACTGATATACGTAAGACTTGGTAGTTTTCCCAAGTCCTTGCAAACCTAATTACTGTAAGCACTTTGATGCCGAACTGGGGATGTACATAAGAGGGCTTTTATACTCTTTCAGTTAGATAATGAAATTGCCTCAATTCAGAAGTAATCTCTTTTTTGCTGCTGGAATGCATGAAGAAAAGGAAATTTAAGAAATGCTTAGTTTTCAGGTTCTCAGGCTATTAGCAACCTCAGAATATTAGGACAATTGGTTATTTATCAGAGACAGCAAGGCACCATTGTACAATTTCATTCTACAGCGTGATTGCTATTTTTAAAAAATATATATAAATAATAAAAATGCTGCAAATTTTATATAATTAAGAAATGAAAATCTCAGTAAAATACTAGCAGTTTAAAATTCTGTAAGTTAAAAATGTTGAAATTGGGTTTTAAGGATTTGAAGTTATGATATCTGTTCCCTCCCCCCATTTTGAGCACATGGTAACCAACCTGCATTTAGGGCCATTTGCAGTGTCCCACAGTCATGTGACTGCACTTTATGTTTTTGCCAGAAATTGGTATTTATTTCTGATTTTGGACCAAAACTGCCCCCTAGTAAACAATCGGTTCACTTAATGACTGTGGCACTTAACAATTGCAGTGTTTGCTTAATGAGTGCCACAAAAAAAGTAAATTCAGGCATGGTCACAAGGAGACCAGTTTTATGACTGTCAACCAAAATTATGAGCTCATTAGAATCAAAAATTGAGAACTACCTGTCAGCTGTAGTTTGTCAGCTGTTCCCTGTCCCTGAGATAATTCTCATAATCTTTGATTTGTGTATATTGGCAATAATTGAGAAAGAGGCAATCTTAAGACATGCCGCATATATCCTCATTTGGATGACAACTTTTAAGACTGTTTCCCGCTAGTGATAGAAATTCTATATTATGGGAGCCTACCTGACTACTATATCCTTTATCTGAGATTTTGCTCAGCAACTTCTTGCTATTGGAAATCGCTGCGTAAGAGCTAAAGGCAGATCTTATTTTTCTCTCCTGCCCAGATTATGTAACTGGAAGGTTCAGCCTCTTTTCTGTTGACATTTTCATGTCTAAGCCTAAGCTTTTGATCTTTTTTTACTATATTGCTATGAGTTGCTTTAATTGTCTTGTTTTTAGCTTTCTGTTTCATGTGATTATGTGCTGAATTATATTGTTTTAACTTGTAATCATAAATTGCCTTAATAGTCCCAAGGGGATAAATGATTTTATATTCCTTATATCTGCCAGTAAAGTCTTTACTCAAGGGAATCCTGACAGTATTACATGCATTTTTTTAAACTTGGCAACTTTAAGATGTGTGGACTACAACTCCCAGAATTCCCTACCCAGCATGTTCTAAATTCTGCTCTGATACATCGGTATAGAATAACATTCTGTTTATGTATACCTCTCTCCCCTATTTCCCCCAAAACTTCTAAGGCCAATATATAATTCATGTTTTAATTCACTAAGTCTCTCGACGCATCTGCAAAGCTATTTTAAATATATTTTAAAATATAGTTTTCTGTTTCTATGCCTAATTCTGTTCCATGTGATTGACAGAATACGTTATAATGTATAGCTTGCCTTCAAAATAAATCATTAAGGTAGATTGTAAGAAAACATTAAGAAATTAAAAAGTGTAGATCATAATCTTATTTTAACTTTCACTGGCATAGCTTTATACTGGAGAATGGTTAGAATTGGAGAGAATCCTTTTCTAGTGTCTGGAGGTATGTTCTGAAAAGTTTAGAAGGTCCCATCACTCAGGTTAAAAATACTTAGTGATTAGAAAAAGTAGTTCTATTTGACTCGGTGAACATGAATGATTTTTCTTGCAAATATTTAGGAGGAAACCTGTGTTAGTCAATGTGGCAGAATATCAGATCTGGTGTATATTTTCAGATTTAATAATTTTTTCTAAAAGACAAACTCTAATGAGGGAATGTTACTTTGTAGACTATGCAATTTATGCATTTGATAAAGTGAGGCAGTTCATGAAAGTTTATACTTTTAACAAAATTTCTTAGTTGGAAAAGGTGCTACCAGATTTCTGATTTTTTTCTTGCAGTAATACCTAGTAGTAGTTGCATGTAACACTGCAGCACAGAGCAACTAATCTGTTTTAAAATTAGGTGTGGGATTATTTTTAGGTGGGGAAGGATTTAAAACATTATCACCCACGTACAATCTGAAGTGGTATTACTTCATTAAAACGTTCAATTATCTTTCATCACAGGATGTATTCTATTTTTGAAACATTTAATTGTTTTTTTCCATGGGCAAGTTAATCAACACTTTATTCTTTGTTTTGCATTAACTTGCAAAAGCTGTTTTATTTAGCTTTATCAACACAAACTTGCTGTTTGCACTTTTTTGCCTGCTAACCACTAGGGGGTGATCTGTTCCTGGTTTAATGGAGAGAACAGCTTTAGTCATAAATTGCTAAGTAAAAGTGTCCGACCTAGAAACTCCTTCTGGGGCACCCAGCTTTTTAGAGGTAGAATTCATCCTTGTTCTTTTCCTGTCCTGAAGAGTGATATCACTGCCTTTTTCCCTGTTGCACTGTAGTTGCTTGAGTCACAGGCTTTGACACAAGCCAGATGGCTGCAATTTGTAGGCGTGCAGGCTGCCTGGTGCTACAGTTGATGAAACAGAATAGGAAGACCTTTTATGATCAGCTGCTGGAGCCCAGTAAGACTACAGCTTTGCTAGGTAATTTCATTTTCACTGCACACTTCTCTTTCTCAAAATGAAAATACATTTTTATTTGCTTGCTTGGAATGCGTAGACCTTTTTTATTAGCTGATTGTCTTCTCCAAGAGAATGGTCTGTGTGCTTGATTAGGAAACAAAAAATCATTGTGCAAGTCATTCATGCAAATGACATGTTTATTTAATCCTTTTTTTCAGGCTATTGGTTGTAGTGTTTATCTTTTCTTGCTCATTATTGTCTCCACTTCTGCTTCTATAAACATTTGGCTCTTGTCCTTTGAAGTAATTTAATCCAAGTAATATTTTATTCAGATACACTCTAAAGAAAATTAGTAATTCAAGATCAAATAAAGAAATTATTGCATGAAAGAAATTGAGGGATGGGGATAGCACTTCACGTACCCATCCAATACAGAGATTTGGACCTAAGGTGGTATAACCAGAAGGTCATTTATGCAATAGATTCTTGCTACTTCTTCCCCAGAAATCTTCCCCAGAAGTTTTTGAGTAAACTTCCCAAACAGCTTGTGGAGAAGCATAGGCTTCTGTACTATAGTCAATATATTGATTTCTGGGACATTTTATTTTTAAAAAGTCCAATCAGAGAGCAGCAAAATAAGTAAATAAAATAATGCTTTAATTATTCCTTGGCAGCAGAAAAGATTCCAGCAGCTTGAGCCGGTCTGCTCACAGCCAGTCATGGACAGTTGCCAACAGAAAACAAACTGGTTGGGCTGGCCCAACAAGACGTGCTTTCAAAATGTAGGGCACACACAGTGATGTCGCTGTGAATACTCCACCTTTGATCAATATAATATTGCCGACACAGGAGGGGTTTCTGCTATGATGTCATGCCAGGTATAGCCTATCCTGCTTTGTTGCTGACCCCTCTGGGCAGATGATCTACAGTTGGAATATGATCTCATTTGCTACTGTTGGCATTTATTGATACCATTCTAGTGGGTTTTTTTTTAAATAGTCTAAGGCTGATTATTGCATAGCAAGTTCAAGCTGAAGATACTCAGCTCACAGAACAGTGCAAATGCAAGGAAAAAAAGTTAGCTGCTTAGCTGGTACAAGGCAGCTGCCGATCCCTTATCAATCACAGCTCGAGAATGGATGATTTTGGAATATCTGTTAATGTGCAGAAGGAAAAGAGTAAGAAAAGTAAGAATATAATAAGGAAACAAAGTAAACATATAGACATCTGACTTCATCATAACAAGCATAAACAATTTTAGTATCTCTTCACCCTCTCATAGTTTTAAGTCAATGAAAGTCCATTGAGGTTTACCAGAAATAACTTATCTTAACCTTGATCAGATAAACCAATTTTATATTCCTTGCTTTTAGTTCCAACAGAGTTACCCTTGAACTTATTTAAATAATATTGTAGATATTGATTTCATTTTTTCTTTGTCCCTTTTTACAAGATTCCTCAAAACTTTTAACAAGTTTCTTTTGTAAATCCAGTCTAAAAAACATTCAGCTCACTCTCTTGATATATTATTGGTTTATAACAGTTTTCCTGTTTACAGTGCCTACAAATCATATTTCTGTACTGATCTGGCTTGGCCAATTATCCAATAGAAAATTAGCAAGAGAAATAGATAGCACTTTCAAATAAGAATTATCAGTTTTTGATATAAATATATTTGAAACTTTGTAGTGCATTCTATTATGAACAAACATTAAAGCAGATGGGTGCAGCACAAGAAATTGTGTATGATTCTTGTACAATGTACTTGTCCACTAGATGTTTCTGATGGGTTTTCATCTTTGTTACCTTCATTATAAATTGTTTTTAAAAATATGTTAACTCAGCAAGTGATCATTATATAGAACAGCTTTAATATGGGGCCTTCATATAACTTTCCTTAGATTGATTTTATCCATTCTTCTGAGGAGTTCAGTCCAGTGCACATGGGGTTCTTTTTTCATGTATAAAGGTCTTGCTGCATGCACAGTTGAAGAGGGTATTATTAAAAAATGGAACTACTTTAAGGTACTAATTGTGTAATAGTAAGTTCCCTATTTTTAAAACTTTTAAAACTTAGATGCAAACTAACTATAAATAATAAATGAACAAAATACCATGTTTCTTTCTGAACTTTTTATGCCATCATTTTCAAATCATTTTCTTAAAATTGTGTATATATGTTTGTAAGTTGCTTTATTTCTTGGGAATAATTGCTAGATTGTTGTGCAAGAAATGAGAGGAACTCATTTAATACATGTGTATTTGTATTAAGCTTGTATCTTTCCTTTCAGAAAAAAATCATAACCATCATTTTTGCTATGAATCTATCTAACTTGTTGAAGTTTTAATTTTATTTTCATCTTTTTTTCCCTTACTCAGCTCTTGCCCCTGTTCTTTGCCTCTGGTTGTGTTGGTGACGATATTACAGTGATGTCTGCATTCAACCTACTGCATTTGGTGACAAAGAGCCAGCCAGTGGCCCTGCAAGCCTGTGGGCTTCCCTCAGGTTGACTGGGTGCTACTTGTGGTTATGCATATGGAGGTTCTTTCTACTAGAGTAGGCATCTCTGCTACAGGAAATAATAGGCTGTGGTTTGCTAAGGAATCAGCTTTTTAAAGACAACTAAACTGAAAGTCTTTCAAACTATATTGTACATCACAGCTTTTTTTTAAACAATAATTGGAAACAAGGGTTAGCATTTTAGCTTCTATATAGAGTTTGATAAAGTTGATAGTATTTTTTAATTCATAAATAAATAGGCACTTTGCTTTTTTAAAATATAACAGTAGCCTTAAATAGTCTAGCATTATATTTTTATCAAGGGATATTACAATCTGGTGAGAGGCAATATGTTTGCTCTCAGGAAATGTTCAATGCCATTTTAAAAAGAAGAATAAATTAATTGAAAGCAAACTTCATACTATCTGTTGCACGTGAAAATGTTCTTGTAAAATTGTGTTCTAGCCCACTGTTTTGCTCTTATTTCTTCAGTTTTTGGTCATAACTTTATCTTTGTATTTGTTAGTTCTGCAAATCAAGCATAAACCTCCTTGAAATGCAAAAGATAAGGATAAATAATAGTGTTGTTCAACACATTCATAAACGGTAATCCACATAGCACATTGATGATGCATGTGAAGAATCACTATTCAAAATGTTGGTGCAGCCTTATTCTCTGGAAGGCCTGTCATGGTTTTGGAAGCTTCCCCTCAATTTGCATGTCTGTGAGCATATATAGACAACATTTCCACTTGGGCTACCAGTGAAGTAGCAAATAACACTTTTCTACCATGTTATCGTGTTGGATGTTCCAGATAAAAGTATGGATGTAAGAGCTCATTAATGGTGGAAGGAGAACAGGCAGTGGCCAAGCACATTTCATAGCAGCTTTCTCAGTAGAGAAAGCTCTCTTCCATTTTATTTATTGATCAAACCTTTATACTGCCCATCTTCCCCTCAAGGCGACTCTGGGTGGCTTATAAATTATAAAACAAGTAAAAATAATTAAAATATTAGAACATTAAAATCTACAAAGATTAAAATATTATTAAAAACTGTGCTAAAACAAACAGAGCTAAGAGATGATCGGGATGGGGAATGACGTCTTTTTATCCCATCAGCCACCTTCAGTGGTGAACACTCCCTCATGGCCCCAGGCCAACCAGCAAAGTCAGGTATTAATACTCTTCCAGAATGCCAAAAGAGAGGGAGCAATTCTCGCCTCTTGAGGTAGAATGTTCCACAATGATTGGGCCACAGTGAAAAGGCTCTTCTGCTTGACCTTACTTGCTTCAATTCCTTAGCAGACAGGATCCATAGCAGGCCTCCTCTGTTGGCACAAGTGGAATGGGCTTGTCCCATTGGGGAGAGATGGCTTCTCAGATACCCTCATCTCCTCTTTATAATATAAATAGTTATAAAGACAGATTATTCCGAGAGATTGGAACTGATAAATGACGTGGCCAAGAAATTGGTTTAGGTAAGCACAATATATATTATTTATATATTTACAGTTTTTGAACTAAGAAATTAAGAGTACATTTAACCATTTCATTTTAAATACGATATATACATATATATACTTTTAGGTAGCTTTAGAATTATTCATGCAATACAGTATATCTTTAAAAAAAAAGATAACCCCTTCATATAAATAAATACATTTATTTTGTCCCAAGTTCACCATAATCTACTTCCAAATGTTATTTAAAGTGAAACTATTTTTATGTCATGTACTTATTTTTTAAAAAATCTTAATTTTTTAATTGCTGGAATTTGAGCATATATTTTACTAATGAGGTAGAGAAATTTCAGTTTAAAAGACCAATAGTTCTCAAATTCCAGTAGAGGGCGCTAATTAGGTATTCTTTTTCATATTACCGAGGTACTGTTCTGTAATACCCAAATCTTAAGTCTAAAGATTTAAGTCAAATACATTTTTTTGTATTTTAGCTAGAGAATTTAATTTAGTGGTTTTAAAGATCTTGAAAAACAGCAAATTAATAAGTAGCATTACTACGTAGTGCAGTGCCTTTAAAATAATTTTTAACAATTCTAGTAAATTATTGTTTTGAGTCCCAATGTTCGTTAACTTTGTAATTTGGAAGGTAAAAATCAAACATTTCTTTCTGTGATTTTGTCTTCCAGTAAACCTTTACTAATTTTGAATTTATGCATAAACCTACAAACATTTTCTGTAGCAGAATGCCACATTATATGGGAGAAAAACTTACTTTGCTTTGCTGTGAGTTTGTATTGTATGAGCTGATTCATCTCTAAAAAATATACCTTTTCCCCCTTTTAACACTGTTCTTTGCTTTCATCACTTTTTGCATGCAGTAGAATGCTTTCTTTTTCTGTTCTTTAAAACCTGGAAAAAGTAATTACATAATTTTAATTAAATTAATGCTGAATATGTTTTGAAAGACAGAAATGCTTTCTAACTCCAAAGTAATTGCTTTCTAAATAAATATTTAGATACAGTGTTGTGTATTTAATTGGAATATTTATGTGCTGTTTGTAAAACATTAATGTTCACAGTTAAAATTGCAGTACATCTATAGGAAGGTACTGGGCATATCACATTAATTGTTTGATAGTGTATATGTAGTTAATATTAAATTTTGTATCTGCAACTTAATTATATTTCATCTATATAGTGTCCTTATCTATGATTTTAAAATATGCTATTATTTATTTTTAAATTATTAATTACATTTGTGTCCCATCTTTTATTAATATACCTCATGACAGTTACAACAATATTATATTGAACACTAATAAAACAAAAATAACTGGAATACTATCTCCCCCCTTCCACCTGGATTGGCCTTCTGGAAGGCCCTCAAAACATCAGACTTGGGGACTCCAAGGAAGCCCATTAAATGGTTACAGTATATTGTATATAGTTAGAGTGCATTCTCCTCTTGTCTTTTTATTGTTGTGTTTTAGATGTAGCTTTTAATTTTTAATTGTTTTAATAGTAGGAAACTATGGTTTTATTACACCACCCTAGAGTTCCATGCAAGTGAGAGGGCAGCCATATAAATGTAATAAAATAAATAAACAGAAACAAAAAAGATGAAAAACCAGAGTTTTTACCATACTTATTATAGAATCTATTATCACTTCTTGAGTAAACCCATCTTTATATGCTGAAATGTCAGTAGAAGTGATACAGATAATAACTAAAATACATTCTAGTGAATTTACCAGAGAATTGTGACATGGTTAATATTAACACTAGCTCCATATTATGTTAGGATATTTCAAATTTTTATTTATCAACAGAACTTACTTATCTCTGTGCTTCATAATGCTTATTGAACTGGATGATGTACATACAGTGGTATCTTGGTACTCATCGTTAATTGGTTCCAGGAGGCGTATCAAGTACCAAAAACAATGAGTATCAAACAAATTTTTCCCATAAGGATTAATGTAGCGAATCACAAGGAAGTTGACCCTGAGAAGTTCAAGCTTGTATGTTGAGTACCAAATAAATGATGAGTACCGGGACAAATATTTTGTCTCAAAATGTGTTAATTACCAAATTTGATGAGTTTCGAAGCAGTTGAGTACCAAGAGGCTGTTATGTGCTCCTGGCTACTTTCCTTCGTGACCAGAGGCAAGCTCGCCTGACCAATAACCAGCCAAGACACAGTGAAGGCCTTTTGTTTCGTTTATTGCAATAAGCGGGGAGAGAAGCTATCAAAGCTTGGTTCTCTCCAAAGTTTTAACCCAAAATATTTCCTTCTTTTATGCAGTCCTGTTCCCGGCCGCTACATCCCTCCTCTTTCCCCATTGGCTGAGGTACTATGAGGTTACACTCTTTCCGTCCGCCTCTTACACATTTCCTGCTAACATATTAAATCATATTCACATATACAATAATAATAAGAAAAATTAGACATTTAAATGGTTATTTTGAACTCTGTGGATATTTATGTCCCCCTTCTAGAACAATAGGTTCTTTCCTATTTTTCAATTCAGTGTCTTTCCTGGCTAGCCATTTCCTCTTACACTTGTTTTTTTTATGGTTTGTCTCCTTCCTTTCCCACTCTTAAGACCCAGCTATTTTTGCCTATGTCTTTATCTTACTTCCTTTCTTTATGCTCTCCTTTCCTGGTTCCCATATATTATAGGTTTTCTCTCTACTCGGTAAATTTCCACTGTAGCAAATTCAATTTTAAATTTCTCTTTCAATATTAAAATTTTGAAGACCTTTCTATTACTTCTATCAGTACCATTGTATTGGGATGTATGCTCTAGTTGAGGAGTCCTTTATGTCCTACATTCAGCTGGTTACTAGTGGTTACAGCAGCTTATGGCTTTCATATGTGTCAATTGATTTTCATATAAAGTACATTATTATATATTCAAAATAGCTAAGGCTCTTTATTTTTTGCTGGAAACTAAATCTGTAATAGCATATGAAATGCATTTATATAGATTTAATTATATGGCATATAATTTGTATTGTATATTTCTTTAAGACACAGTTTATTCATGATGTTTGCAATAAGACAAATTATTTATTCACTTAAAGAGCCAATCTTCATAAGCTTTAAAGTATGTCTGAATGACTTTAAGGGTAAAGAGAGTAAAGAGAGTTCTAAGAGCTGTAGTGTCCAGGAAATAACTGAATCAAGACAATTATCTGCAAAAAACTCACTGTTTATATCTTTCGTACATGTTGGATCACTATCTTCTGTGCCCATGTGAACCTTTGCTATTTTTTACTAACTTTTTTCTCAGCATAGCACTCCCCAGTTGTATTCCCAAAACATCATGATACCAGATTCCACAAAGCAGCATGCACATAACTTTGCTCTTCTCCTTCCTCTAATTTAAATTGTCTTAAATCTGCAGTATTGAATTTGAAATAATGTGCGATAACTTGCAAACATCTTGGTATACAATATAGAAAAGATCAAATGTTTTGCAGAGCTTTAGAATAATATCAGCATTTTATTGAGCTAACCTAGGTTGCCCTCTAACCATAAATTTAATTTAAAACAACATTAACTTAATGGATACAGTGATTCTCTTAATTTTATATACTTCTCTTACCTGTATTGAACTTTATTGTAATGTGTCTGATATTTTGGTCTTTGCTTCTAAAAAAAACCATTAAATACTTGGATGGGAAACTGCCTGAGAATACTAGGGTGGTAAGAGAATTGAAAAAAAAATCTTTAGAAGGCAGAAGATAATTACTTCTATTTTGTTGCCAAAAACCCCTACATGGATATTTTTATGAAATATAAGTCAAGTGTGACTTGAGACTTTCAGATACTTTTTTAAAAACAAACTAAAGCAGATTCAGTAATTAGTTCATTGTTTTGATCTCTTGAGCTGTAAGACATAAATAACTGCTTATGAGTTCTTCAGTGAGTTAACAAGTCCACATTGCAGTGGCTGCTCATATACTTGGAAGAAATTGTCGGCTTATTCTCAATAGTAAATATTTAGCAGTAATTATTTATAGTTTTATAATCTTGAGTATAGTCTCAACTTTTTGTGAAAACCCTATTTACCTTATTTGACCTCATTTATTTGGCTTTTAAATTTGACCGAACTCAAATCTATATACAAACCCAGGATTATAAATACACGACAAGAAGAATTTAGCAAAGAACAAGCTTCCATATTTCCCAAAGGGCCCCAAAAGTGGCTTACGAATTTAAAAAATGGGAAAAAATGTTTTTTGGTTGACATTCGATCATAAAGTAATATTAAAAGCACCAAATTGTTTCAGAGCTCAAGGATAATCTAAAATGTTACTAAGGCAGGACATAAAACAAGACAGGTCATAAAACAGGACATGAGTCTTAAATGCGTGTATTAGAAGAAGCAAAAAGGAAGTGTAAAATGTCAAACCACAAGTTCATCTGTCGGTCACATATGAGTGTCAAGCGTGAAGCTCTGTTACAGGTAACCACATATGTCTCGCTTCTATGTCTCGCTCTCGCTGGTAGCTAACCACAAATGTGCTGCCGGAAACTTAGATGCTTTGGCAAGACACCTGTGACCTCGATCCATGAGAGGGGGACAAGATATTTAGCTACTTTAGCATAGCAACAGGGGGGCTGAAAGGGGGCTGTAATTCAAGTAACCAATCAATGCTAACAAGTTACATTTCCGTGTTTTGCTGCTTCTATAAGAGTATATATGTACTTGTTATTCCATGAGAAGGTGTTCAGAGGTTGTTATGATTTTTGCTCTGAACCTTTGCGCAAATAAAACCAACTTCTTTTGATTCCGGGGTCTGAGTCCTCTGGTTTTCTGCAACATTTTTATGGCGACTCCGCCGGGACTTTGAGCGATATTTCGCTGAGGACGGCACGGACCGACCGGTGCCCAATCGGGGCCGTCACGCTAAACCTTCAGCCGGCACGGATGATTTCTCCGGAAGGAGGCGGACGGCACCGGAGGGGTATTTGGTGGACAACCGACCGATCCAAGAACCTGAACGGAATCAAAACAAGTCACGAAACAAAGCCGGTTGGAAAACAAGACGCCTGCAGGTAAGTATTGTGGAATTGTAGGCCCACTCGTTTTGAGAGTGGAAGAGGGGGCCTGATCACCCCCCTGGGTCCGGGATCGGCGCATCCTAAAGAGGCCCAAGAGTTGTTGTGTGGGTGGTTAAGCCATTGCAGTTCCTGTTGGTGACCGTTGGAACGTCCGGCATCACAGTTCAGTGGCAGTGTCTTAGAAAATGGGTGGTGAAGGAAGTGTCCCTCGGACACCTCTTCAGTGTATGTTGAGGAATTTTAAGAAAGATTTTAGGATGCAATGTAAGGCTGAATTGCTGGCAACTGCATTGTCAGGCAATTCCAGAACCCTAGGAAGGAATCAGTGTGTTTTGTGTAAGGAAGAGGGACATTGGCAACGTGAATGTCCTAAAAGGTTTGAACTTGGAAGAATAGAACAGGGACGTGGCCATTTAACTCGAGAAGTCAAAATATATGATTTCCAGGGAGAAGGAAGAGGAAAAATGTTTCGTCCATATGGATTCCAAGGAAGAGGTCGAGGCCAATTTCAAGAACAAGTGGAGGCCATAGGTTTGGCCGCAGTTGAACAATGGCCTGAGGACTGAAGGGGACCGGGGTTTAAGTCAAGCCCCCCCTGAATCCTTGGTCCAAATGAAGATAGGGGGGCAATAATGTGACCTTTTTAGTAGATACGGGGGCATCTAGATCTGTAGTTACTAAGTTATTGGCTCCCTTCTCTGCTGATGTCATAAATGTACAGGGAGTTGATGGCTCAGTAAATTGTCACCCTTTTCTAAAGCCCTGAGATGTTCCCTAAATGGAAGGGACATTGAACACCAATTCCTATATATGCCTGAGTGTCCCATTCCCTTATTGGGTCGAGACATGTTATGCAAAATGGGGGCAAAGTTGTCATTTGAAGAAGACGAAATGGCACTAGTAATGAAGCATCCTCCAGATGAGATGTGGTGAATAATGGTGGCCCAAGAGGTTCAAGTCCTCGATACTTGGCAGGAGTTTGATGTGCACTGGTTATGGGCAGAAGATAATCCGCCAGGACATGCAGTCCACCATACACCACTAGTCATTCAAGTGAAGCCTCTGGCAGTGCCTATTCGTCTCCGGCAGAGAAATTATCCTCGCCCCATTACACAAGTAATTCAAGATCATATTACCAAATACTTAAAGGCAGGCATTTTAACAACTATTCAATCTCCTTGGAACACCCCAATCTTACCCATCCCAAAGGCTGATGGCTCATTTCGACCAGTCCAAGATTTGCGTATTGTCAGTAATGCTACAACTACTGTACATGCTGTAGTGCCTAACCCATATACCCTCCTGAGCTTGATTCCAGCATCAGCTGTTTGGTTCTCTGTGGTAGATTTGAAAGACGCTTTCTTTATGATCCCAATACATAAGGACAGTCAGAAGCTGTTTGCTTTTGAGTGGGAAGACCCAGTAACAGGCCAGAGAAAACAATATGCTTGGACCAGACTTCCTCGGGGATTTAAAAATTCACCTACTCTTTTTGGCAACGCCTTGGCCTCTGACTTAGAAGACTTCCAGCCAGGCGAGGAAGGAGATGTACTACTCCAATATGTTGATGATGTGTTAATAACTGGACAGACAAAAGAAACTTGTTGGGACAACACCAACCAACTACTTCATCTGTTGATGGACAAAGGATACCGTGCCTCAAGGGAGAAAGCCCAATTAGTGAAACCCCAGGTTAAATACTTAGGTTATAGTATAAGTCAAGACCAGAGATCAATAGGACATGAGAGAAAGAAAGCTGTGTGCCGAATTGCAGAGCCAACTAATAGGAGAGAATTACGGGGTTTTTTAGGAGCAGCAGGTTATTGTAGAATATGGATACCGAATTTTGCTCTGCTAGCCAAACCACTGTATGAGTCCACAAAGGGGGGAGAAAGAGAGCCCTTTATTTGGACGCGTGAACAAAAACAGGCTTTTGAGACTTTAAAATTGGCATTATCTCAGGCTCCTGTTATGGGACTTCCCAACCTTGAAAAACCTTTCAATTTATATGTGGACTCAAAGAATAATTTGGCTCTTGGCGTCCTGACTCAAGAAAAAGGAAGTTGGCAACAACCCATAACTTATCTGTCAAAACAACTGGATGGGGTCTCAAAGGGATGGCCACATTGTCTTAAAATTCTGGCAGCCACAGCTCTCCTGATAGAGGAAGCTAATAAATTGACTTTTGGACAACCAACTACAATCTATACCAGTCATGCAATTCGTGGAGTATTGGAAACAAAGGGACATTTATGGATAACTAACTCCAGAATTTATAAGTATCAAGCTCTCCTCATTCAAAACCCTCAAGTGACATTAAAGCAGACAAATGGCCTAAACCCAGCCACCCTATTGCCTATACCAGGTCCTAAAGTTGAACATAACTGTATGCAAGTGATAGAAAGTCAATTCTCATGTAGGCCTGATTTAACTGATGTGCCACTGAAAACAGTGGACTATAATTGGTTTACTGATGGGTCAAGTTTCATCTCAACAGGAGAACGATATGCAGGCTATGCAGTTGTCTCACTTGAGAAAGTCATAGAAAGTGGGCCACTCCCAAAAGGCACAAGTGCTCAAGCAGCAGAACTGTGGGCTCTAATAAGGGCACTGGAAAGAGCACGAGATGAAAGTATAAACATTTGGACTGATTCTAAATATGCATTCCTCACATTACATGTACATGCTGCGGTCTATAGAGAAAGAGGACTCTTAACAGTGGCAGGAAAAGAAATTAAACATCCTCTTCTGATTGAAAGACTTATAACAGCAGTCCTGGGACCAAAGAGGGTAGCTGTCATGCACTGTAAAGGACATCAAAAGGGACAAGATGAAGTAACCCAAGGAAATAGAGCAGCTGATAGAGAAGCAAGGTTATCAGCAACCCGAGACAGCCAAGTTTACCCTGACATGACAGCTTATGTAGCATTGGAAATACCAAAAGGACTGAGCCCTAGATATTCTAAAGCAGAGGAACTACAGGCAAGTGTAGATTTGCAAGGACACAAGCAGGGAGAGTGGTATGTACTCCCAGACGGAAGGATTTTTGTACCTGAGAATTTAGCCTGGCCAGCGGTAAAAGAAACTCATTCAACTACTCACATGGAAAGAGTGCACTAGCTGAAGCCCTCCACCGTATTGTGTATATTAATCGTCTTCACTCGCTATGTGCCCATGCAACTGAGAGATGTAACATTTGTGCCCAGGTTAATCCAAGACGAGGACCTATTCTTCCGCCAGGAAGTCAGCCTAAGGGATATTATCCTATGGATTCATTGGTTATTGATTTTACAGAAATGCCAAAATGTGGACTATATAAAGCAATGTTAGTCCTAGTGTGCAATCATTCAGGATGGCCTGAATGTTTCCCCACCAAGACCAAGCAGGCACGAGAAGTGGCCAGAATCTTGCTCAAGGAGATTATTCCCAGATATGGAGTACCCTCATTCATATCATCAGATAATGGACCTGAGTTTGTACATCAAGTAAATCAGACGCTGGCTAAATCCTTAGGGACGCACTGGAGGTTTCATTGTTCTTTTCATCCTCAATCCGGGGGAAGGGCAGAGAGAATGACCCGGACTATAAAGGAAAAGGTGACAAAGGTGTGCCTTGAAACTCACCTTAAGTGGGTGGATGCTTTGCCACTAGCACTTTGGTCTGTGAGGTGCACCCCTCGAAAAGGAATTAGGCTATCTCCTTTTGAAATGATGTTTGGAAGACCCTGTCAGAAGTAATAACTTGGAAAATCATATAGGGGACTTAAGTCAATTAGGGACTACATGGGTGAGTCAAATGGTGGGAGAATTAAACAAGCAAATACAAGAAATCCAATAATATTGTGTGTCCCTCAGTCCACCATTTTTTAGTACCCCCAGTCATAATATTCAAGTGGGAGACAAAGGGTAAAACACTGGAAAGGGGACAACTTGAAACCTAAATGGAAGGGCCCGTATACTGTGGTCATGTGTTCTCCACTTGCAGTAAAGGTGTTAGAATCCAACTCTTGGATTCACTGGACTCGAGTTAAGCCTGCAGCTGATGAATATTGGGAGGCAGAACAGGACGAGGCCTGTCCTTTAGTGGTCCGCTTGAAGAAGAGCTCCCTATAACTGCCCTATCGGCAACGGGCAGGCAACATACGGGGCAGAAGAGGCCTTACTGGTGTCACTCCGGAAGCTGACCCTCTACGTACGGCTGAAGACAAGAACAAGGAAAACAGCTGTTAAAGTGTTAGGAGTGTGTGGGGTAGGTTAGATCTCTTTCAAGGAATGGTAGCCCAAGAATACATAGCCATAGGTGCAGTGAGTCTGGCCTTAGTGGGTCTGATCACCCTGGTTGTGACCTGTTGTATTGGACACCTTTTCTTCTGGAATCGCCCCAATCCCAAAGAAACAGGTGCTGTGCCTAAAAAGCACTGACTGTGACCAAGGACAGTGTGTATCTCTTGGGGACACTTATGTTTGAAGCACCTTGGGATGGGTCCTCTGTAGTATAGTAGGAGTCTTGGAAGTGTGGACATTATATTTAGCAAATAAGACTCGGCTTTGTGGCTCACCCAAGACTGACACTGTCCTTTCCCAAATCACACCTAATCCCATCCATCTTCCTGATGTGGTAATTTCATAATTGCAATTGTTCCCCTTGGTGTGACTGAGTGTGAAACTGAGTGGGAAACTTGTAAGATAGAAAAGGAAAGAAAAGTTGACATTGACTCATTTTAGATTATCAAACATGAGTCTTCTATGGCTTTGGCTAATGTTTGCAAGTGGCATGTTGAGTAATAAGACCCTGAACGATAGTCCCAAATGTTGTGAGAATGGCCAATTAACTCTTCTCACACTTGAAGAAGGCTCCGGGGACATTGAGGAAACAAATGCTGTTTGTGTTGTTATGTGGAATAGCAGGACTAGCCTTCATCACATGTGTAATACCTTTAATCAGACAATTAGTTATGAGGTCAGTAAAAGAAATAAGGGTTGAAAGGGAATTGGTTGTGATAGAAGGACCCTTGGAAAATAGGTTCACCTCAGACCCAGGAAGGGAAAGTGAGGATCCAGACAGTGGAGTGTATGTATGGCTTACACTCTGGGGATTGGAGGACGTGCCTGAGGAAGATGATTTTTCAGAATCACTTTATGGATTTTTCACTCTTTCTTATTATTGCTATCTGCCTCTAGGATGAACTGGCAGCAGGAAACAGAAAGATGTGTGCCAGTCTAAAGTGTTAATCATGCCATATGTTATGACTATCCATATATGCGTAAATTCTGCTCAGCTATCTTCGCTTGCTGGGAAAAAGCTAATGCTCAAGTAGAAAATGTAAAAGTGAGACTCAATTGTTACCTAAAATGGAGTCTCAAAGGGGGGAATAAGGCAGGACATAAAACAAGACATAGGTCATAAAACAGGACATGAGTCTTAAATGCGTGTATTAGAAAAAGCAAAAAAGTGTAAAATGTCAAACCACAAGTTCATCTGTCGGTCACATATGAGTGTCAAGCGTGAAGCTCTGTTACAGGTAACCACATATGTCTCGCTTCTATGTCTCGCTCTCGCTGGTAGCTAACCACAAATGTGCTGCCGGAAACTTAGATGCTTTGGCAAGACACCTGTGACCTTGATCCATGAGAGGGGGACAAGATATTTAGCTACTTTAGCATAGCAACAGGGGGGCTGAAAGGGGGCTGTAATTCAAGTAACCAATCAATGCTAACAAGTTACATTTCCGTGTTTTGCTGCTTCTAAAAGAGTATATATGTACTTGTTATTCCATGAGAAGGTGTTCAGAGGTTGTTATGATTTTTGCTCTGAACCTTTGCGCAAATAAACCAACTTCTTTTGATTCCGGGGTCTGAGTCCTGTGATTTTCTGCAACATTACTATGGCTAGATTTGTTCTTTTATCTTAAGGTTTATTTTAGATTTTTAAAAAAGTAATTGTAGGTCACCAGAACTGTAGTACAATTATTCCAGATAAGCATTTTTTAAAAATTGTTCTTCTGTTACCATTTGATTTCTTAGTCCATTAAGTGGTGTATTCTATTTGTCACAGCAAATAAGATAAGAAAAGATAGTATACTCCCATGCTACATTGGAATTGGTGTTTTTAGTCATTCGTTCTTCTCTGTTTTGTGCCCTGAAATAGAATAGACAACAAAAAATAAAACAAATAGCCTCTTTATAGACATGGTATATGGGCAAGGGTTGTAATGAATTCTTAGTCTTATTCTATATGATAGCATTTGTGGGAATTTTAATATTGCCTCTCTAATAGAGCAATCTTTTTTACTTTCAAATAAAAGACTGTTTCATAGTTTGAGGGTATAAGTTTCCATTATTTGAGTTCTTAAAATAAGCAACTGAATATTATAAAACACATTTACTGTTAGAAAATTATGTTTATATTTTAGGTTCAAAAAACCAGGTTGTAGAAAATTTTCCTAATTTGGAAGCTGTGATCTTCAAAGTCTTCCATTAAAATATGTTCTGCAGAAATAAATGTAGGCCTTGCAGCAAAAAGGCTACTTTTAAAGAATTCTTAAATTAAAACTAATGTATATTCTGAGAAATAAAAATATTTCTTTTCAGGACCTTGCAACCAACGGCTAAGGTTCTGTACTATTATGCATTATGTACAGAGATAATGTGGTTAGTTGATGGAGATCAGCACTTACTAACTTCTTTTTACATGGTAAAAAGAAACAACTTTACTTAAAATTAAAATTACTTTTTTGTGAACACTCTTTTTAGTAATGATTGAGGGTAAAAAAGCAGGAAAGCACCCAATGTTAGGAAATTGCAATTCAATACCATGTAATTTAAACCTGCCGTTTCTTTCCTTGTACTAAATGACATACAGATGGATTGCTCTGGTCATTCTGCTTTGAAAATACAATTGTTTCTTTATGAGGGCATATATATGTGGTTTAAAAAAAACCTTTTGTAGAGCTGTAATCAAGCATAAATCCCTCAATAACTGGGAAAAAAGTTTATTTTGAAAAATGTTATTTGTTCAAGCCAAATATAACTGCTATAATCTCTTAAAACACCTGTATGCTTTCAGAAAAAAAATCACTATACATATTTATAGCCTAAAACATTTGGAAATGATGAAACTAGGATGTTCAATATTTATTAATGTGTATCTGTTTACATTTATGTCTATACTTATACCTCTTGTTGCCTTGCCAGACGCCTATATTTTGTTATTTTACCAAATAATGAGAGAAATAAATGTCTAAAATGAAAGATCAATTTTAGAAATAATCTGCCTAAATTCAAAGCTGATTGTTTCTCAGATAATATGTAAAGGATTGCAATCTTAAAAGTTTAATAAAGAAGAGTTTTTGTTCGCAAGCCATATGATTAATGAATTCATCTAAGATTCACATCTTAACAAATGCAGTATTGCTGAATACTTTTGAAAAATAAAGAACAGATAACTTGCAGAATGAAAATATTTTATTTTCATTTTTAAAGTTTTTTTAGGTGTACAGCTGCCTCCATTAAATATTAGAAATATTCAGGGCTTTTTTTGTCATAGAGCGCACGGAACAGCTTTCCAGCACCTTTTTTTGACGGATTTTCAACTTCTGCCCCCAACGGGAACGGCACGTGGTTAGTCCCGGGGCACAACTCGCGCACTTGCGCCCGCCAGACTCGGCTGCTGTCTCCTGCATGGGCTGTGCTACTCCCTCTGTTGGCTTTTGAAAGCCAATAGGAATTGCCCAGACCTGGTCGTTAACGGCTGTCTCTACACTGCTGAGCATGCCAAAAGACCTGGCCAGCAAACGCTGCACATCCAAGTAGTCTGCAGCGGAGGTGAGTTGGCGGGAACTTTGCACCCCTCCCTGCAGCCCAACCACACCGTCTCCTTGTGAGTGAGAGGACTAGGGGTGGGAGGTGGGGAGCAGCGCTTAATTCTGCATAGAGGCTCAGATCGGGTCCCTGGAAATATTACAGGGCGGGGCGGCACTTTGTGCATGGTCAGAAGCCTCTTCTCTTTTTTTTCTGGGGTCTCCAATATAGCCCTAGTTGCGGCACGCGTGCCAGAGATGGCACTCAGAGCCCTCTCCAAACCCCAGAAGAGTTTGCCAGAGTAGCGAGCACATGGCGTTTGGAAGCGATGGGGCAGGAAGTGAGCGAGCTCCGTTACTGGCAGCAGCTTCCTCAATGAGTGCCCCACAGCCCCCACTGTCACATTTCCATTGCACAGGCTTCCCGAAGCTGAGGAGAACTGCAGTTCCTGTGCCGCCAGGCTGGTCTGGTGGGCAGCATTCCCTTCTGCCTTTCCTGCTGCTGCATTGGCAGCTGGTGTTGCCCTCCCGAGAGGAGGGCATGGTGATTGGTTGGCCACGTCATGAATGGGGATTGATCATCCCCAAACCCCACCGCTGTCAAAGGAACGGGGAGAAGAAAGAGGGAAATTGGCCGAGCCGGCCAGGCACTGAAGCCCCACTGAAAAAAGCGGAGTCTGTGTGTGCATCTGCCTCGTGCTCACCCCGTGTCAGCCAGGTTCTCCATGGTGCACTGCAGCTGATTGGAGGCGGCCGGCCAGGCACTGAAGCCCCACCGAAAACGGAGTCTGTGTGCGCGCCTGCCTCTTACCCCGTGTTAGCCAGGCTCTCCATGGTGTGCTGCAGTTGAAAACAGTGGAGTCTGTGTCCGTGCCTGCCTAGCCCGCATCAGCCTTGGTCTCCATGGCGCGCTGCAGCTGATCCGTGGAGAGCACGTCTGACAGGTGAGCGCATAGCACACGGACTCTGCTGTTTTCGGTGCCTGGCTGGCCACCTCCAATCAGCTGCAGCGCGCCATGGAGAACCTGGCTGACACGGGGTGAGCGCGAGGCAGGCACGCACATGGACTCCGCTGAAATGTTGATAATGTCAACAACAACAAAAACCATCAGCAATTCGTTGTTCTAAAATGGGTCTTTTCTAGCTTTCCTTTAAACACAAACTTTATATAAATCATCAGTATCATAACACAATCTTTTCTTTATTTTTCCCTCAAAATCTACTTTTGGATATGAAAATCTATATTTAAACAGCTTATATACTGTTTATAAAAATAAATTACTTAAGGATATGCAACTATATTTTCTCATATTTATCTAATGTTAATTTTGCATCTACTTTTTTCAATCCATTTTCTTTCTGTCATTAATTTCCCAAGAATAAGAAATGTAAATTGTAAGCTCCTCATAGCACAGTTCTATATCATTGTTAAAATACACTGGACAATTATGGACATATTCATTCATATTCATAAATAGATTGAATTGTAACACTTTCCCCCTCACCTAAGCCTGTTCTCTTGTGTGTATAATTTGAACATTGCCAGGCCATTTTTTATCAGCAGTTGTAAAGAAATAGAAACAAACTGTTTAACATATGTATTAACAATTTCTTTGCAATTCATTATCTTGTCAGTAACATGACTCCCATCAATTAAACACATATGTTGAAGGCAGCATATACACTTGTATTAGACATCTATTATCTCCCACTGCTAGTCCTTCCAAAAGGAACTCGGTATATGTCATATATATGCAAAAGTTGTCTCCTCCTCTATTAAAGTGCAATACATCATTTTCCAAGTAGACAAAAAAAATAATATTCCATCTTTACTATACCCACCTGCAGTATATAAACATGGGGGAGCTATTCCACAATTTTTCACCCCTATGGCAGCCTACTATGCTGTCTTCATGATTAATTTGATAAAACAACTTTGTGTGCTAAGTTCATCATGAACTAAGTCTGATGAAAATAACTAACTATTTTGGCAGGGATGAATTAATACCATGCATTTTGGGTTATAGGAGCATCTCATTCACTTGAACCAATGTTATATCTTTAAAATGGTATGTACAAGCCATCAATAATGTGGTTGCTAATATAGGTAAGTCCAGCTTATGAGCTGTTTGTATTTAAGGAGATGCTCACAACAAATTCTAGTTTATTTGGTGAATGCCTGAAAGATGCATTACTTCATCTAAGCCAAAAACAGATGAAAAAAACTAAAGGCAATTATGAATTAAACTTGGCTCAAATCTTTAAGATGCAGCATTAGTAAGAAAATGTCCCAAGGGTGAAATTACAAACCATCTGCAATAAATTCAGTGTTCTTATTCTGGCAGGAACACTTGATAGTAAATCAGATACATCTCTGCTGAAACACTGGTTATTTCAAATGGAAAAGGTGAAAGATATTCCCCAAACAAACCAGGTTTAAATGTTTGAAAGTACATTCATGTTTTGTAAGATATGATTAGCAGTAAAAATAAATCTAATTATGTTATGCACATTTATGTTAGCCAAACCCTGGAGCAGTAGTAGAAATCTTCTATCACAATGGCAAGCCCTTTAAGATTATATTTTCAAAGAAACAATGGAACTCTTGGCAGAAGCACTGGAAATATAACTTAAGTTATGTGTAAAAACAAAATTCAAAGTATGAATGTCAGTTTTCATGCATTCCTTCAATTTAAATTTGCACTACTAAAAAAACTAGGAAACTTAAAAAAAAACATAATTGCAGGACTGATTTTTTTGAATTTTGTTTTTTAATTTTTAGTGTAAAAGTGTGGCCCCAAATTTAAAAATGAAAAAAATTACTAATTACTTCTCAACCACCGGTCCTGCAAATAAAAAGGCCAGAATATTAACAGACACAATGACAGAACACACGGAAATAACGACGCCTGTTGATATTTCTGAATCTGATCTTGAGAAGCAAAGCCAAACTACAAATGACTGGCCGGACTGCTGGACCTATGATCAAAAAAAAAAGATTTTTGCTTGAAAAATGAATGGCTCTGTGTTTGCAAAATGAAACTTGGCTGTACACCTTGTAGAAAAGTTGGAACTCTTGGAGTTGGAAAATGGGAATGAAATTTTCCAAAGAATGGATCAACAATGAGATAACCTATTCTGGCGAAGATAGGAAGCAACAGTTGAGCTCACTTCGAAAAAAAAAATTTGATCACAGAGAATCTGCTACACATAAAGCAGTATTAAAAATAGTTGCTGAAAGCGAAAAAATGACTCTTGAGAATGTTTTTTTAATGTCATTATCTCACGAAAAAATAATTACTGCAATTTTTTTCCGAACTGCATATAAAGTAGCAAAGGAAAATCAATCATTCCATCATTTTGAAACTCAAATTGATCTGCAAGAACAGAACGGAGTTGAAATGGGTCGTATTCTTCATTCTACAAATGCGTGTATTAACATTGTTAATCATATAAGTGAAGAAATGAGGAAAACTCTGGTTAAAGAAATTGTTTAATCCAATAATAAAATTTCATTGATAATTGATGAATCAACCAATAAGCAAAAAAACTACCCTCATAGTATATGTTCGATGCTGTATCGAAGGTGTTGGAATGAATTCACTGGTAAATTTGTTTTTGGGCTTGGTAGAACGAAAAAGTAACGGCAGAAGGAGTATGTGTCTTCATTCTTCTGGGATGACAGAAGATTATTTAAAAAAATATTTGGTTTCTCTGGCATGCAACGGCGCTGCTGTGATATAGGATGTAAAGGTGGAGTGAAAAAATTGCTGTCAGAACGTTTTCCTTCTATTATAGTTTGTGCTAATCACAGACTAGAATTATCAGTAGGTGATGCTGCCAAGGAAACTTCAGGAATAAATAGATTCAAATCATTTATTGATAAACTTTACGCCATATACCATGCTTCGGCAAAGAATAGTAGAGAGTTGCATTTATGTGCAGAATTACTGGGGGCTGAACTGCTGAAAATTGGAAGAATTTTAAGTATCCGATGGGTGTCATCTAGTTTGCGTACAGTTTTGGCTGTGGAATAATTTTGAATCCCTTGTGTATCATTTTGAAGAAGCAATGCATGATCCTACAAGAGATAAAAATGATAAATGCACTTATGATGGCTTGAAAAGAAAAATAACATCTACAGAATTTTTATTGGACCTAGGATTGATGTGTGACGCTCTCCAAGAATTATCAGAATTAAGTTTGGACCTAAAGGACCGCAACATGGACCTGTACAAGGCAAATAAGTAAAAATACTGGTACAAGTTTTTGAAGAAAGAAGACAGAATTTTGGGCCCTATTATAAATGCGCTGTTGCTGCTGTACGCGATCTTCGCTTTCGTGGAGTTTTACTTCACGAAAAGGATTCGAGAAAGGATCCTCCCATTGACCCAAGTATATTTATACAAAATTGAAAGAGTCAATTGAAAAAAGATTGCTTGATAGCAAAGATGATGAGTTGGTGTATTGGTCTTGTGTACTTGATCAAAAACATTGGCCTGAAGATGTTAATACTCAACTGACATTTGGAGAAGTGGAAATTAGAAACTTGTCAATCAGACTGCAACTAAATGAAAGAGAAATGATTCATGAATTCCGTGAACACATTCTCAAAAAGACATATCCAGAAAAACTGTTGCATTTGATACGGACTCTGAATACCATTCAAGTGAATGCAAACTTGGGTTTTTGCAGATGAATCTAATTGCCAGCCCAACAAGAGCTTCTTTAAAGACTAAGACAATTTCAGCAGTTTTGTTCATCAAACTTGTCGGACGACCTCTGAGACTTTTCAATCCTTCAAAGTAGTGGTTACTCAGAGGACAACATTCGGCCATAGATATTAACAACAAGGAAAGGAGTCGAGAAGATTTGCTCGCTGAGAATTGGACCAAACTTTGGAATTTACTATGAACATTTGCCTTAAATACAATAAATTAAATTTATGTTAAGAACTGAATATATATTTTTTAATTATATAAATAAATATATAAATAAACTTATATAAATAAAACATTAGCAAGATGTGAGTTCCAGCACCTTTTTTTTTTTTTTTTTCAAAAACACTGGAAATATTTATATTAAAATTTTCATCCACTATCTTAATACTTCCTCTATGGAATAAATATTACTTTGAAACTGTAGGTACTCTTTTATAAATCAGTTATTTGGTTCATTCTCCAAATCATATTGTCTTTTTCCATTTCAGCTAGAGTGCTGAATAAAATAGAGTATTTCAATTTCACATTCTGCTAGTTCTTTTCATTATGTTTGGAGATAAATGAAAGAGCTCATCCCTAAAATATTCTGCCGAGGAGCAGATATGTATAATCCTTCTCCGTGTATAATATGCCTTATCTATTTGCTGCTTGATTTTTAATTGGATTTAAAAAAATGCAGATTATTGTGCCTTGGAGAGGAAATAGAGCAGAGGAATGCATATTAGTCTTACCTCCTGCATATATGATCTTTAAATTATTCCTTATCAGGAGTCAACTCAAACTCCTTCAAATTCTGTTAATCTATGTGTTGAGAGATCTTTCACAACATTCAATCTCACCATATTATTCTGTTATATAGTAAATATGTAATTAATAAACTTTAAAAAAAAACTTATTTAATCCAATTGTAGGCATGAAGAGCTTCTTTAACTATTTTATGCTTATCAGTTTCATTGGATAAAAAGATTTAATTTTGTAAATCTTACTTTTCAATAGTTCTCATAACTAATATTTCTAGAAAAATTGTTTATTCGGCTTTTTCTAGAAACATTGATATTTTTATATTATTAAGGTTAGTTACACTTGTTCTTAAGTATCTACATTCCATTTTGTTTTAACTCCTCTTTAAAACCAATATACATTTTACTAAGCTCTATAATTCTTAGTCTCTTATTTAACTTCCTAATTTTTTAGTTGAATTTTCTGAATTCATGCCTATCATATTTATTGCCCTTATTTCCAGGAATTTTGCCTCAGTTTTGTACCTATATCGCAATATTTGCCTCAAATTCATTTGAGTTGTATGCCATTGAATTTAAGCAAACTTTGGTGGTTTTAAACCATAATCATAACAGTTCAATAAAATAGAAATGGTAACAATTAAAATACAAACAATGGTATAAATAAACTACATGGAACAATAAGAAAATATACAAAATCAGAGGAAGTTAGTGTCCCATCAGTCTTTAGAAGAGCTGTCTACTTTTTTAAGCTCACAGCCACAACACTCAAATCAAAATATATCCCTCAACCTGAAAAAAAAGTGCTTTAAATGGATGGGTTTAAGTAAGAATCTAAATAATACCCTGTTTTTTTCAGCAGCTATACTTTTTGAAGTGTAAGATAATTTTAAAATATGCTTCAAAATTAATGAGAAATTAACAATCATTGGCAAGATTTTAAAGTGATCACAACTTCTGGTTAAACGTAATATGCCCTTTACCTTTTACCTATTTACAGATGTCTTATAGGGTTTTAATACTAAAATACTGATTGAGAAGTCCTGAGGAACACAATATTAGGCTCCAGATTTTACCTTCTGGCAAAGGATAATGTGACGGTCAGATCTCACAAACATATGTGTGTTGACTTTTCTGCATAGTGAAAGCTTTGGCTGCCTCACATTCTTTTCACATGGAGTCACCTGCTTGTGTACAACAGCCTTCTAAAAGTTGGGTTTGATAGAATGATCCGCTTGAACCTCTAATACATTAGGATGCAGTCTAGTCATTGGAAAAGTGAATGTACTATAGAAGCTGTATTTGGCTAGCATGCAGTTACTCAGGATTTTAAATTGAAAAGACGCCTTTTTCCATATTTTATCTTTTTACAGGGTCGCGTAGGGAAAAAAAGAACTATAAGGTGACTTTTTCCCAGGAAGAACTGAGAAAGCGGTTGACACCCTTGCAGTACCATGTTACTCAGGAGAAAGGAACTGAAAGGTATGGCAAGGGGGTAGGTGGTAATCAAAAACAAGGGGATGCTCCTTCTCTTTCACTATGTTGTAATTTTCTCTCAAGTGGTTTCAAGTAATTCTGTTTTAGTTTATCCTGAATAAACTGAAAAGCCAAAAAATTGTAGCATGGGCACTAAGTTCAGCAATTTGATCAATGTAACTTGGTTAACGTGACTTTATGTTTATTGTCTGCTTTTACTTTACTACAACATTTGTGCAACTAGCACAGGTCATTTTTTGTTTTGGGGAAGGATATTTGAATTATAATGGAAATAATGTTTAAGGCAATATTTTTGAAGTGGTCATTGTAAATATCAAAGAGAAAAGAGAATGTGGTATAATTTCATTTTTCCCCGTTCTGTTTTTTAGTTAGTTTGTTTCTTTTCTTGGAAACTTCTGGGTAGAAAATATTAATTGGGTCATTAGGTAGCTTTTATATTCTGACAAAAGGAAAGATGAAAGAAAAAAGATGGTTCTTTTTCAAGGATAATAATGAATATAATTTATTCCATTTGATGAATGAAAAATAGATATCTCTGCTAAGATAGTTTTGAATCTTTTTGATTCAGTAAGCTTAATAATATGCTTAAATATTCAATTCACAATTCATAATATTCTATTTTTAATTAGATTTGCTGAATGGAGATCTCTGGGTGCTAAAGCTCCCTATAGCTCTAGACATGGACTGCTGATTATGCACTTTCTAGTATAGGAGGCTTCAGCCAAGTCATTTTCTGTTGTGTGCAATATTAGCACAATGATGTGGTACATGCAAACAGTAAGATATTCAGTCACTTAAAAATAACTGTATAAAAAGGCACCCCATAAAAAGAGTTGAAAGGATAATAAAAACAAGCTATAGAGCACTTAGATTTTTTGTTAGAGGAATACAGCTGATTTTTATTACAATGACCTCCTAGCCTTTTAAATGGGTAACTTAGGAAAATATTCTTAAAGACGTAATGCTGTTTTTGAAATAAAAACATTTCTGACTTTCACCTAGCTTGGAATTCAGCTTAGACCACCATCCAACATTAAAATTGATTCATTTTGTAGTATTATACACTGTCTTCCACTTGGATCTTACACTACTGTATTATTTGATAAGGTATTAGGCAAATACCAAAGAATCAAAATTTAAATGGTTAATTCTTCTCTTTCTGTTTCTAGCTATAATTATAGTGTATAAATGGTCTTTTCTCTAAATTGATTTACCTGAACTAAGAAAGTTTCATCTGTGCTAGCCATGTTCAATTTTTTAAATTCCATTAAATTCCATATCTTTTATTTTTATGTAATCTAAGTCTGGTTAATGATCAAAATAAAATATTTTTACTTTGGTTTAACATAAAGTAAATAAAGTATGTTTTTAAAACATTAGGATTTTAAAAAACAAATTTTGATCATCTAAATTTACAGTGGAAATTTAAAAACTTAATTGAAAATGTGTTGAAGAACAACTTTTTCATCCAGGAGCCATATATGTTTATACTTTAAAACACAAGCTTATAGTGAATGAAAAGAAATCTCATCCTCAAAGATTCAGACATGAAACAGTAAAGGAAAATTTATATCTCAGCTGTCCAATCTAATCTATAAATATAGGTAGTAGGTAGAGACAACCAGAGCTTCAGAAAAATCAAGCTCTAAAGAGCCAATTGGAAATGGGAAGATTCCCCTTTCAGATGGGCTTCTAAAAAGAGGTAATTTCATTTTGTCTTGTCTTCTGTGGGTTTTTTTTTCCTTTACAGGTGGAAGAATTAGAGCCAGGAAAGCAGAAATTTCAATCCCCAAAAGTCTAGGGGGGGGGGTCCAAGAGAAATTATAGCAGTCTAGGGCAGGGGTCCCCAATCTTTTGGGCACCAGGGACCGGTTCTGTGGACAGAGATTTTTCCGCAGATCGGAGGGGGTGTGGTTTTGTGTGCTGCCTGCATCCCGCAGATGGGGCTTTGCTTGTTTGTGTGGCCCAGTTGCTGGCATTCTGCGGCCCGGTACCAGTCCACGGACTGGGGGTTGGGGACCCCTGGTCTAGAGCATAGTAGCACTAGATCTGTATTAGCATTTTTCAAAAAAAAAATAGGAAAATTATTTGAGATCAGTGTCTATACTATTTCTTCTGCCTATAAATGCAAAAGTTATTTCTATATTAGAAGCAACTTCTGAGATTAAACTTGCAGAGTTATGGTTAAACTGCCCAGAATCTACAAAAACTATAAAATGCATTTCTTTATAGATAGTCCCCAACTTATGACTGGTCACTTAATGACCATTCAAAATTATGACAGACCTGGAATAGATGCTTCATGGCTTATAAGACACTTCTGGCCATCATAAAATGTAATGCTACACCCACTTCTCACAGGCCCGTGACTGTATTACAGAGCTTGTGAACCATCTCACCTTTATAGTTGTAATCTCTTGCAGCCATGAGATGTTTTCTGCTGGGGTCTGCAAAAATTGCCCATTTGGCTTTGCACTTATGATGATAGGTTCCCTTAATGACCATGATGATTTCACTTAACGACCACTGCAAAAATGTCATAAAATTGTGTCCAGGGTTGTGAGTGCCTCAGTTTAAATACCATAACAATTTATGACGGGACATTCAGTGCCAATAGCAGTTGAAAGCCAAGAACTCTCTGTAGTTGACTACTTCTTATCTCTTTCATTTTGCCTCGCCCAAAAGAAAATAGAGTTATGAGTTTGTAAGTATGCATACTAAATAGTTATTTCTGTCTTGTGCTCTAGTGCCTTTGAAGGAGAATATACATATAATAAAGCCCATGGAATATACAAATGTGTTGTTTGTGGAAGTCCTTTATTCAAGTAAGTATATTGAACAAAATAAATGTGCAGTTTGTGACATCTGACTAGTTTGGGAGAACATTACTATTTGACTGTAATTACTAGACAGAAGTGGGTAGATATAATTTGTCCTTTTAAGCAATATTGGCTTAGAATTCTGGGTGTTTTCGTCAAGGACAGAAATTATCAGAGATAGGGACTCCCTCGAATAACCTGATGTGTCCTTTGAAAATTTTTACCAATAGTAACCTCTCTTTAATTACAGAGTTGAGTATACAGAGTACATAATTTAATTGTAATTACAACTAAAACTAACTATATCAAATCTGATGGCTTGATCAATGATGAACTGGTTGAGGTCCAAATTGTATACTCAATGGTGGACAATGTTTTTGCTTTACATCAATTGATTGAAAAATGCATACTCAAAATTGACCTTCCTCAACTTTAAAGCATCATTCAACTTCATTTCTCTGACACTGTTATGGAGAAATCTTTCAGATATCTAAATTGACAAGCAACTTTTCTTAATCCAACAGCTGTCTTCAGACATTTAACTCAAGATGAGGTGTAACACTCAGGTTCTCGAATACTGTGTGCATTGAGAGTATGGTAGGACAAATGTATTTTGGCCCCAAATTTATTCAACCTCTATAATTGAACTCCTGGACTCACCAGATTTCCACGTACCTAAGACTGTGGGTAGCAGTGTGTTATTCTGTTTGGGCAACATAATGGTTATTTCCTGTATGCATGTTGTGCTAAAACATGTAGTGAGGATCATTGTCTATTACTGCACCCTAAACAGTCTGGACATAAAATTACCAGGAATATAAAATTATTATTTTTGCCAAGTACAGAATACAAATAAGGAATACAAAGTAGGACGAGAGGATGCAATATACAATACATGTTTATTATAATCAGTTTGATATAGGAAGATGGGAAAGAATGAAGAATTAGCCTTGGGCAGATATTCTCTTATAGCCTAATTTATCTCACAATTGAGAGTTGCAATTGTGATGACAAAATTAAGGGAGATAGCTAGCATTGTATCCTTGGAGGAAAGGGATCATACAGATCTTAACAAATACTTAATAATTGAACCCTGCCACTAAGGACATCATTTTGTGCATTATTCATAAAATAATATTCATATCCATTTACAATAGATGAGTTAAATGATAATTTATTTTTGTTCCTTTGCCATTAACTAGTATACTGCATTTTTTGTCATTAGCTGTTTGAAAACCAAATAAGTAACAATAGTTAATTAGTTTTCTATCTAGGACCAGATTCTGAATGCCTTTTCTAATCTGCTTGTCATTTTTCATGTTTGCTTTGAATACATTTTTGTATTTAAAATGCACCACTTCCATGCTAATGTGTGTATTACATTTCTACAACATGATAATATTGATTTTGTATTATTATATTCCTGATATTTGGGATTACTAAAATGTGTTACTAGTTGAATGTTTGCTATTTGTGAATTGTGGAACATACTGAGATTTCTCTGGAAATGTCATGGAAAAATAACATGTTCTGGTTAGGTTGAAATGATTATTCTTTATAGAATTTTAGCTTTTTATAATTTTGTTTATATATATTTTAATGCATGCTCTTATATTTTGCTTAGAAGCTCTAACTATAAAATAATATTTTTTTTCTTCTCTTCCATCCCATATACAGGCATACCCCAATGGTTTTTATTTTGTGATATAAATCTGGCTGAGCATGTTCACTAATTGGTTTGAGAATTAGATCTAGACATTGCTTCTTACAGCTTGTTCGGATAGGCCTTGTCACTGGGTTAGTTCTGCTTCACAGCACTTCAGGAGCATCTTGAAAGTAATTACCCAACTTACATTTTCCCATACCTGATCTGACAGCTTCAAAGGCATTTGAATATAGGACAGTTATTCATCTATATCTGAAACATGATATTCTCAGAAAGGCTAGTTTTCCCTCTTTTTCCCTCTTCTTCACTATTAAATATACAGCTTTTCGGTAATAAGTGTAATGCTTAAAATACTATACAAGACAACATGTAACAGAAAGTTTATTTTTCTTTTTTAGTAAAAATAAAATCACAAGTAGGCTGATATCCAACTATCTGATAAGAAATAAAACTTTTTTTCAGAATGGGTTGTATTAAAAAAACCAAATAAAATAACTATCCAGTGATATTCTTAGGGGAATCCTTATCAAAGCATAATAGTACAGTTCTAAAACAGAAATATTTAAAATGTGCTGTTTGTAATTCTGACATTGGATTTTTCACTTGGGTGTTTCTTGTTGCTTTTATCAATCTTGTAAATGAAAATATTTGTCAATAATATTTCTAAAATGAAACTAAGGATACATTTGGGTCAAGTGTATTAACAAAGATTCCATGGCTGTTGCTTGAGATTTATTATGAGGGATTTTTTTGAGGTAAAAAGCTTTTTTATAGTTACATGTATGTCATGTCTTCATTTTGTTTTGTTTTAGATCTGAAAAAAAGTTTGACTCCAATTCAGGTATGTTCAAAATCTTATGTAAAACATACTGTTTTCACGTTTCAAAAGATGAATTTATCAGTTAATGTTTAGTTTTAACTTTAGATCTGGAGTATACAATTTTAAACTAATCTCAAGTTTCAGGATGCTGCAATGGATTTAATGTGAGTGGATTTTTTTTGTTAGTTCCATAATCAAATCATTATTTAATTTTATTCTTTTATATTATATGATTCTGCGGAAACCATGTCAGTTCTGCATCAGCTTTTCAGTGATATGAGGCTGAGCTAAGTGAACACACTAATAAAAAATATATACAGTAGGTTTCAGGTTAGAGCAATTAGGACAGGGATTACCATTGGTAAGTGATGTGGTTGTAAAGTACAGTGTCACATGACTGCATCTCTTAGCAACAGCAATGCAGGCAGTTCTGGTTGCTGTTGTAATCCCAAGGTGTGCATGCTGTTTATTTATTTATTAGATTTTTATCCCACCTTTATTACTTAACTATTCTTCAGTTACTAAACTGAAGATCATAACATTTTTATTTAGAAAACTGACTTGTGGCCCCTCATTAGTCACAAAAGCATTCTTAAAAAATAATTTAATAAATAGAAGTAGGTGGTTGCAAACCCTGCTTATGGGTGAACAAATTTACCTATTTTTGTTAATCATAAATTAGAGTCTTACAAGTGGCCATACCATGTTTCCCCAAAAATAATACCTGGTCTTATATATTTTTTTGCCTCCAAAAGAGGCAGTAGGTCTTATTTTCAGGGGATGTCTTATTTTTTTTCCTGACACCGGCCTCACCTTGCGGTGGCGGCACTAATAGCCCTGTCATGGCAGGAGCCCGTGTGGCTGCCAGTCCACTTCTGCAGCTATTCGCAGCTGCTCATAGATAGATAACCTTTATTGTCATTTTTTTACTGTGGGCACAATGGCACACATTAAAAATGAAATTTAGTTGCTTGCTCTCAAAGTGTACACATACGTAACACACATTTAAACATACTATATACAACATATGTATAGACCTACACCCTTACATATAAGTAACATATAAATATTAATCACTGTCCATCTTGAATACGTAATGGAAGGAGGAAGCTTTAGAGTTCACAAGGTTAATACTGTATGGAACAAAACTGACTAAATCTGGATGTTCTGCTTCGGATACCACGAAGCCTCCTCCCAGAAGATAACAAAGAAAACAGGTCGTGAAGAGGATGTAATAATAATAATAATAAAGTTGGAAGGGACCTTGGAGGTCATCTAGTCCAACCCCCTGTTCAGGTAGGAAACCCTATACCATTTCAGACAAATGGCTGTCCAGTCTCTTCTTAAAAACTTCCATGTTGGAATGTTGGAGCATTCACAGCTTCTGGAGGCAGGTTGTTCCACTGGTTAATTGTTCTAACTGTCAGGAAACTTCTCCTTAGTTCTAGGTTGCTTCTCTCTTTGGTTAGTTTCCATCTGTTGCTTCTTGTCCTGCCTTCAGGTGCTTTGAATAATAGCTTAATTCCCTCTTCTATGTGGCAGCCCCTAAGATATTGGAACACTGCTATCATGTCACTCCTCGTCCTTCTCTTCATTAAACTAGACATACCCAATTCCAGCAACCGTTCCTTATATGTACTGTCCCAGACAATCTTGTGGACCCTGCTTAAGCAACTGCTTATATGCTATGTCCTGGATGGAAGGGAGGGAACTGCCAATAATCTTTTCAGCCATCCTCACCACTCTCTGCACCGCCTTCCTGTCTGAAGCAGTGATGCTTCCAAACCAGACTGTGATGCTGTATGACAAGATGCTCTCTGTAGAAAGTGGTAAGGATAGGGGAAGGAAGATGTGCTTTTCTCATGTGATGCAGAAAATGCAGCCGCTGTTGTGCCCGCTTCACCAATGTCTTGCTGTTGAGCGACCAAGCCAGCCTACTTGTTAACTGCACCCAGGAATTTGATGCTGGTAACTATCTCCACAGGTGAATCATTAATACACAGAGGAGAGTGGCTGTGGCTGCCTTTTCTGAAATCGACAATGATCTCTTTGGTTTTTCCAATCTTTAAAACTAGGCTGTTTTCCTTACCAGTTCACCAAATCCTCAACCTCCTTGCAGTAAGCACCCTCATTGTCATCTTGAATAGGGCCCATTACTGTTGTATCATCCGCAGACTTCATAATATGGTTGATGGCAAACCTAACACAACAGTCATGAGTCAACAAGGTGAAAAGCAGCGGACTTAGGACGCAGCCCTGAGGAGAACCTGTGCTCAAGAAAATGGTGTTAGAAATATTTGTTCCAGCTTGCACATACAGGGGCCTGTTAGTAAGAAAATCAAAAATCCAGTTGCACAAAGGAGTGTTTAAGCCTAAAGGGCCCAGTTTGTCTACTAGATGCTGGGGAATGGTTGTGTTAAATGCTGAACTGAAGTCGACAACAAACGCACCTGAGTATTTCCTCTAAGTGCTCCAAGGTCAGATGGAGAACAGAAGGAGGAAGCTGCGTGGCCCGCCGTGCCACTGCCACAAGGCAAGGCAGGTGGGGAGGGGGTGGAGCTGCCCCAAGCGCCCCATAGGTGCCCAAACACTTTTTACCAGAGGGAGACTGGAAGCTTTGTCTGTTTGCAAATGGGGCACTTGGAAACCAAGCGGTTCACTCCATTTCCAAGCACCCCATTTGCAAGCAGACGAAGCTTCCAGTCTCCATCATTTCTCTGTTTTGCTTTCTGCATTGCAGCCCCCTCACAGCTGACGGTGGGAGGGCTGGGCTGAGCTGGGTGGGTCAGCAGAGCGGCGAGAGGTACGGAAATGCTCTGGGGAGGGGATCTTCTAAGGTGGTGTCTTTTTTTGGCGTGATGGGAGCGGACATGAGGATGAAATGAGATGATTTTCCTCCCTGTCCTCCAAGACGTGTCGGGGACTGAGACGCACCCCCGGCCCTATCAGGTGTGGCCGCTGCATCTTAAACTGTTTTCCCGACTGGGCTGCCGACAGGGAAGACGGGCAAGAAAGCATTCCCAGTGCCGACATTCAGGCATCTGTCCTGTTATTTCTTGGCCAGGTAAAAGAGGCGAAGTGAGTCTTTTATGTACAAGCCCTCCCCTGTGCAGTCTATACATGGGGGGGGGGGCATCAAGGTCCCGCTCCCTCCCTCTCTCCCGTCTTTAAATGGTTCTGGAGTTTTCTTGCTACTTCGGCTTCGACAGACTAGGGGAGCTCCAGGGCAGGCTTTGGAGAGGCTGACTGTGCTGGTGCATTAGACGGGGAGTCGCCACAGAAGGCAAGCATATAAAACCCTGCTTTTCTTACTCTCTTCCTGCCTCTAGCACTCAAATCCGATGGGTGAGGGCCTTTGGATTCGCCTGTGCATGGATTGTTTTCCAAGGCCGGAGCTGCTGGTTGGGGTTTCCAAGCACCCCATAGGCATCCAAACATTTTTCGCCCAGAGGGACACTGGAAGCTTCGTCAACTTGCAAATAGGAGCGAATTGCTCGGTTTCCAACCACTCCATTTGCAAGCAGACGAAGCTTCCAGTCTCCCTCTGGGCGAAAAGTGTTTGGGTGCCTATGGGGCCCTTGGAAACCGAGGGATTTGCTTGGTTTCCAAGCACCCCATAGGCACACCAAACACTTTTCGCCCAGACAGAGAAATGATGGAGGCTGGAAGCGACGTCTGCTTGCAAATGGGACACTTGGAAACAAAGCGAATCACTCGGTTTCCAAGTGTCCCATTTGCAAGTAGACGAAGCTTCCAGTGTCCCTCTGGGCGAAAAATGTTTGGATGCCTATGGGGTGCTTGGAAACCCCAACCAGCAGCTCCGGCCTTGGAAAACAATCCATGCACAGGCGAATCCAAAGGCCCACCCAGCTCAGCCCAGCCCTCCCACCGGAAGCCACGCAGCTTCCTCCTTCTGTTCTCCATCTGACCTTGGAGCACTTAGAGGAAATACTCAGGTGCGTTTGTTGTCGACTTCAGTTCAGCATTTAACACAACCATTCCCCAGCATCTAGTAGACAAACTGGGCCCTTTAGGCTTAAACAGTCTCCCTCTGGGCGAAAAAGTGCATGGTGTGTCCGGATCACCTGCCTCCCCACCGGACATTGCCAGCCCCCACGTGCTTGCTGCCGCTTGTGCTGGCCACACCAAGCCACCCGGGCTTATTTTTGGGATAGGGCTTATATTAGGCCCACCCCAAAAAATCAGGCTAGGGCTTATTTTTGGGGTGGGTCTTATTTTCGGGGAAACACGGTACTTATCAAAGCATACCAAAATGTGCCCATTACTGTTTGCATAGTGAAAAAATACTTTATGATATCCACATGAGACCAACCAGTGCTATTGGTCTTCTGAGTTTCTGTGAGAGCTGATAATGATGGAGAGAAGAGCTGTAGAATGGATTTCTTCCATCTGGCCCAATTGCTATGAGCTGCAAGATGGATGTCAATGCTGCTAACATTGGATGTTCTTGCTTTGACAACATATGGAGATGCAGCCTTTTTCTTTCTTATGCTTTACTCTTAGAATTAGATGATACTGGGGGAGGAGGAGGAATGTGATGGGAGTTAGTTAGACATAACAATATTGTAATAGTGTGTGAATTCAGGGCTTTTGAAATAAGAGATGATAAGAAATGGGTTGGAGAACAGGAGGGAAAGCCTGCATTTCAAACTAATTGGAAAATGTGATTTATGACAGTTAATTAGAGGAGGGAATTGTGTTTGATACTGTGTGCTAAGGGGAGGGGAATCCAGATTTTGGCTTCGACTATGTACGTGCCGAAGCTATGCTGCTCGAATAAAGATTCTTTAAGGTAAACAATGCCTCAAAGTTTCATCTGTCGGAACCATGACAATGGACAGTATATTATCAGTTCTTACAAAGCATCATCATATATTCTCCAAAAGCATTTTAGGTGAGAATGGCATCAGAACTCTTGAATTTTATATGAATTATGGTTGTTCTATTTTTATGATATAATATCAGAGTTCTATATCATTTTAATCGAAAATATTTTCTTACTGAATGGATGAAATATGTGTAAATAGCTCTGGTTCAGCATGCTAGTCCATAACAGTGATTGTCTTTTCCCCTTAACTAATCCCTTGCAGAAAGGAAATCTCAGAGCTAATTATTATTATTTAGCACATGATGAGAAAATGACAGAAGAGAAGTAAACATATATACACAGTCCACACAATTATATATAAAACTTATATGTGGTATGGCAATGGCCTCATAACTGGATTGTCAGGACCTCAAAACCTCTGTGTTTTCCCTTGCATATATATTCTACTTTTGGGGCCTGCCATTCTGCTGGGGGGAGGAGGAGCTTCGGATAACCTTCACTTTCTACTTTCCCTCTCCTGCCTCTATCCTTGAGAAAGGAATGCATCTCCCTCATCAGGGAGACGGTTACAGAGAAACAAAAGCTGGAGAAGACCTTGAGATGCGCGCCAACTGTGCCAGTTACCCACACATATCCCACCTGTGGATTGGCTGAATTTCTAATGGACATTATGATTTTGGTGGGAGGAAGAATATTGCTTGCTTAACTATACCGTGGGATTTCCCCCAGATCTCGCCTTGACTTCTCTACTGTCACTGATCCCTAATAAAAGTATCCTTTTGAGACAATACCTGTTTCAACAGTTCTGCTTTCTTGGGTGGTTAGTTGAAGTGGGTCCTTACATGGATTGTCAACTCTACAACGAACCTGGCTGCAGTCATTTTGGTCGTTCTAGGTTGCCACACGAAAGGGTGAGGGGACGGAGTATCTCTATTAGTCTAAACAATATTGTGTCCCATGGGAACCAAGGTCATTTTCTCGCTTGGAAAAAGAGGGTTGGGCGTTTTGTTAGAAAGCCCGCCAAATTGCTCTATTGAGTAGCGTAGTTTATTGCATAGCACAGGGGTGGGAAATTTTACTTTGTAATAGTGTAATTCCTTGAAGGGAATTTCAGACTTGGTTTCACTTTTGATTGTGCTGATATTTTGTATCCAATAAACATGTTATTTGAGGAAGTTTCAAGCCTCGGCGTTCTGATTTATTTTGTTCTATCTATCGGAACTATGACATGGATGTCCAATTCAGCTATCCAGATGATTGCCTCGGGCGTTGCTTCATGCAGTTCTTCTAGGGCAAGGGTCCCCATCCCGGTCTGTGGACCAGTACCGGGCCGCAGCATGCCAGCAACCAGTCCGCACAAACAAGCAAAACCTCATCCATGGGATGCAGGCAGCTCACAAAACCATGCACCCTCTGGTCCGCGGAAAAACCTCTCTCCACAGAACCAGTCCCTGGTGCCCAAAAGGTTGGGGACCTCTGTTCTAGGGAACCAGAGAATGCATTTGTGGGCAATCTTGCACAATATGTTTGTCAATCTTGCATATCAGGACCACAATCACAACAAGGGGATCTTTCCATCCCCACTAATACAGGGCAGAAGCATTTCTTCCAGTATCACACTTAAGTCTGTTCAGTTTCGATCAGATAGAGCAAGGCAGGTCAAAACCAGGTGGCTTGGTAGAGGGATCTCTAATGATCAGGCCACAAGAAGGTACCTTGGACCATTCCTCTCTCCAGGCATTCTCAGGGTTAAATGGGTAGATATTAATTGAACAGCTCTTTTCCAAGCTGGTCTATGGGATTTCAATCTTGTGATGGGCTATGCATTGTCCTGGTGAATAGGGAGGGCCTTGTTCAGCATCCTTGACCATAGCTGAATGAGAGTTTGTTGCCTTCTAATGTGAGGTGGTATGATATTACTAAGTATTGATAATCTGTAAACTTCTGAAAAGAGCCTGGCTAAAGCCATCTTTGTTGTTCTAAGTTGCCATATAGGTTGGGGGGGAAGGGGGAAAGAACAAAAGTATGCTAGACTAAACACAGAGCGGTTCTGTGGGGATCAAGGTCATTCCCACAAGTGCTGGAAGGAGGAGCAAAGACAAGTTGCAGAGCCCGCCAATTACTTTCATTGGGTAGCATGATTTATAGCAAATAGAGGGAAGGGGAATGTTACATTTAGTTACATTGAATCTCTAGGGAAAAATTGAGAGTTGGTTTCACTTTTGACTGTGCCAATATTATGTATCCAATAAACATGTACTTTGAGGAAACTTCAAACCTCGGAGTTCTGCTTTATTTGGTTTCATTAGTCGGAACCCTGACATTAAACCAACTCTCAAAAACTTTTTTACTGCTCTAAGATAGAGGGCTATCAAGGAGCGATCCTAGGGGTCTTGAGCCCCAACAACCTACCTGATTCTTTTGGGAGGATGGTAAAGACTCAGGGAAGATTCCAGGATGGAGAAAAAGGGGAAGCAACTGCTAATCCTGGCGCAGCCCCTGCAGATGGAACACGGATGGAACATCCCCAGGCTGGGGATGGAGCTCCACTGACCAGAGCACGATCGAAAATCCGTGCAGACACATCTGACAGGCCAACAATGTGGGAGGAAGCTCTAGCTGTCGGGGACCTTTACTGTACAAAGGAAGATTTCTGCCACAAAAGCACCCCCAAGGCTGCTGAGGATGAGTTCCCCTTGATCTCTATCCCTCACACCTAAGTGCAGGGTGAAGAGGGTGGCCGGTTGGGATGCGTTGGGGGAATGGAAGTACCTAACAGCAGTGCATGGCCACTCAGTTGAGAAGCTGAAGGAGAAATTTGACTGGTTGGAAATCAGGGACCTGACCCTGATCGCACAATATGACATCTCAGCCAGAGCGATGCCAGGGCAATGCAACCGCTTCCTGCCCATCAGAGCCTGAGTCCAGTTATCATAGCCCATGCAGCCTCCCCGCTTCCCAGATCGGCAGCAGCATCAAGCCCAGGACCCAGGTGAAGCCCCCCAAGCCAACAGCGAGCTGCAAATCCATCAGGGTAACCAAAGGTGTTCCAGAGGTGGGCTCAACCTCAACCATGGCCTCAATACCAGAGGCTTGGCTGGCGCACTGGGCACCTCCACCTCCTGTGGACCCACCCTCAATCAGAGCCACATTTGATAGGGACTCAGATAGGCTGACGTTCTTTTATGAACCAGGCCTACCTGGATTGCTGTGCTCCTGCCTACCCTAGTGAGAGAGTGATGGTGAATGCAATGGCAACAAATCTAGAGGGGGAAGCTGCAGAGTGGGTGATCTGTCTTCATGATGAGGATGCATAGACCTTTTCCTGGAGGAGCTGAGAGCTAGGTTTGAGGATGAATCCCAAGCCCTGCAATCCAAAGTGGAAATACGCACCCTACAGCAAGAGGCCAACCGGCTAATGAATTTGTATGAGAGTTCCAAAGAGTTGCAGGCAGAATAAGGCAGTGGCCAGAGCGATTACTCATCCCATGCTTTAAAGAGGGCTTGGACTGCGATCTATATCAGGCCTGCATCTACCAAGGGATTCCTGAGCAAATCCATGAGTGGTACCAGATGGCAGTGACCTTAGACATCGAGCTTAAGCACTACAAGAAGCCCAGCAGCCCTGAATCGAAGCCCAGGCAAAGCCAGGAGAAACACCAGTTCTGATGACGCCCAGCAGCGGCTTCAGTGACCAGTGCTCCCAAAGTTCCTACTGGCTCCCCTATCAAGTGCTTCAGGTGTAGCCAGCAAGGACATCGGGCGGTTGAATGCCTAGTGCTGGCTCCCCAGAGGAGGAGCACCCAGCCACCACATCAAAACCAAAAAAACCATAACGAAGAGGTCTAGCTAAGGGGAAGATCTTCACTAAACTAGATCTGCGAGATTAAGGAGGGGGATGAATGGAAAACCGCCTTTAATTGCCCGCTGGGAAGTTTCCAGTTCAAGGTGATGCCCTTTGGTCTCCAGGGGACTCACTTTATAGCCTGCCCTGGTCTTCCCTCCGCTTAAAGATTAGCGAAGCTGTTTTTAAAACATATCTACTGGCTCCATGGAGCTCCAAGAAGTATTATATCGGATCGAGGGGTCCAGTTCACTGCCAAATTTTGGAGGGAGTTCGTGAAGCTGATCCAATCCACCCAGAGGCTCAGCTCAGCTTTTCATCCAAGTACGAATGAAACTGCTGAATGAGCGAATGCAGTGGTGGAGCAATACTTGAGATGCTAAGTTAACTATCAGCAAACTAACTGGGCTGATCTCCTGCCTTTTGCTGAAGTGGCATACAACAATACTGTGCACAGCAGTACTGGACTTACTCCTTTTAAAGTAGCTACAGGTAGGGAGTTTATACCTATGCCTGAATACCTTCAGGAACACTAACCGAGTGGGTAAACACGCTGCAGAGCGCTTGGGCATACATCAGATGTGCCTTAGCGAAAGCCACAAAGATTCAAAAGGAGCAAGCAGATAAGAGGCGATCCCCCCAGAAACCATTTCATATAGGAGACAGAATCTATGTCTCAAATCAAATACTTAAGATTAAAACTGCCTTGTAAAAAGTTGGGGCCTAAATTTATTGGTCTTTTCCCCATTGTAAGGATTATTAACTGTCACGGTTGAGCTGAAGCTCCCACAACTATTGGGAAAAGTACATCCAGTTTTTCATTGCAGTTTGTTGAAACCAGTTATGGAATCGACAATGAGACCAATATCTCAAACCGCCCGAGGTCCCATTATAGTTTTATTTTATTATTATGAAATAAAATGAATTCTTGACTCCAGACTTTATAAAGGGAAATTACAGTATCTAGTTCAATGGAAGGGTTACCCTTTGTCAGAAGCTACATGGGTGAAGAGTAGAGATATAAAGGCAGTGAGGTTAATACAAAAGTTTCATGACAAACATCCCCCAAAGCCTAGGGAACCATCAGGAAATAGAGGATTAGCAGAACGTGTATCTATACTTGTTATCTTTCAGGAACTACTTTCTCTTTAGGAGAGTCTGACTGTCAACTTCTGAAACAAGCCTGGCTGAAGCCATCTTTGTCATTCTAAGTTGCCACATAGGTTGGGGGGGGGAGGGAAAAACGAAAGTATGCTAGACTAAACATGGAGCGGTCCCATGGAAACCAAGGTCATTCCCACAGGTGCTCGAAGGAAGAGCAAAGACGAGTTGCAGAGCCCGCCAATTACTTTCATTAGGTAGCATGATTTATAGCAAATAGAGGGGAGGGGAATGTTACATTTAGTTACATTGAATCTCTAGGATTGGTTTCACTTTTGACCGTGCCAATATTATGTATCCAATTGAATCTCTAGAGTTGGTTTCACTTTTGACCGTGCCAATATTATGTATCCAATAAACATGTACTTTGTGGACTATTCCTATTCCTATGGGTTGGAGAATTCTGGCTGTCATTTCTGATACCCTTTTTGTGTACGGTAGGGTTAGTTTTTGCATGGTATTTGGCTGTGTGGTATGTTGTCATTTGGTACTATGTGTCAGAATACGAAGTTTTGGTGATAGCCATTTCAGAGACAGATGTCAAGCAGTCTTTTCTCTACTATTTTTCTTAGTGTTGTGCTGCTGCAGTGTGTCCTGGCCCTTCTGAAGAGGGTCTGGACACAGTTTCTTTTGTGTGCGGTGGGATGGTTGCTTGCAAAGCTGAGGATCTGGTCCATGTGCGTGGGTGTGCAGTAGACGCAGATTTCCAGTTCTCCATAGTCTAGTCTCCTTATGTCAATGTCAAGGAATGGGAGTCTGTTTTCTCTTTGTGTGTGAATTTTGTCCCAGGGAATATGTTATTGAGTAGGTGGTGTGTGTCTTCAATTTGGGAGTGTTTGATGATGACGAAGGTGTCATTGACATAGCGTGTCCAGAAGTTTGGTTGGATGGTGGTAGAGCTATGGATTTGAGTCGTTGCATGACTGTTTCTGCTATTAGGCCTGATATGGGTGAACCTGTTGGGGTACATTGTACTTGCTTGTAGTTTTTCCCATTGAACTTGAAGTATTTGTTGAGGCATAGATCTAGGAGTTTCATGATGGTTTCTGTGGACATAGAGTGTTCTGTAGTAGCATCACCTTTGTGGGTATGGTGTTTAGTGAGTAGGTGGTGTATTGTTTGTTTAGCCAGGTCAATGTCAGTTCAGGTGAAGAGAGCGGTGACATCGAAGGAGACCATAATTTCTTCCTTGTTGATCTTGTGTGTTTGATGCATTGGAGAAATTGTTCTGTGGAGTTTATTGAATGGGTTGAATCATTGACCAGGTGTTTGAATTTCCTCTGCAGGGTTTTTGCTAGTTTGTACATCACTGTTCCAGGTAGAGACACTATTTGTGTAAGGGGATCCCGTTCTTGTGTATTTTGGGGAGTCCATAGAATCTGGGTGTGGAGGAGTCTTGTGGTTAAATGTGATTTCTCTCTAGTAGTATTAGCTGTCCCCTCCCCCCCCATTTTTCTTAGGGTGTCTTTTATTTTGTTCTCTAGCTGTTTGATTGGATCATTGTGGATTATTTGGTAGGTGTTGGTGTCATTGAGATGGTTTTCAATTTTCAGTAGTCAGTTTTGTCCATTACTACCGTCAGTCTGCCTTTGTCTGCCGGTAGGATGACGATGCTTTCATCTTATTTCAATGTCTTTAGTGCTCTACTCTCCTTTTGGCTGAGTGTTTCATTTTGTCTGTTGCATTGCATGTTGGAGATGATTCTTTGACTGATGTCTTCTTGCGTTTTTTGGTCCAGGTGGTGCATTTTTAGAATGGATTCGAGATTGGCAAGGAATTCAGTGGGGTCAGCATCTTTGTGGTTGAACTAAGGCTGTGTGTGAGGATGTCTTTTCATTGTCAGATACAGAGATCTGCTGGATAGATTTCTGATCCATAGTTCTGAGTTGTTGTCTTGTGGTTTTGGGGTGATGGTATTGAGTTTCTCTTGTAGTGAGTTGCATTTTTGGGTTTGTATTACATTGTAAAATATATTTCAGGAACTTCACTGAAGGCCAGAATGTGGCTTCTTCTGTTTTTGTTAGGCTTGATTGGAGGCACCATTTTTTGATGTAGTCATCCAGCTTCTGGACATCTTGAGAAAGGATGTTCTCTGTATCATCTCAGTGCTGTTTTGTGAACATAATATGGACAATAACAACAACACTGGTTTATTTTCTTATAATGAAAGCATAATCTACCATGATTACTTACGAAGGCTTCAGTTTGTTAATTTTAACCATGCACTCTGGAAACATAGTACTGAAATATTTACTTTTGTAGCAGAGACATCTTTTGCTGAAAGAAGTTGCATATTGATATTTTTGTGTAGAAAGAAATATTTTGTGTTTTTAAAGTTTTAAATATTCATGTAGTAAATGTGCTATTTTAATAACATGAATGGCATGGTAAAAAGTTGTATTAATGGATATTCCATGAAGATCTGACACAGGGAAAAGACATATTTCTGTGGAAGTCCAGTGCCTTCAGGGGGAAAAATTGAATTATTATAAGCATACAATGAATCATTGATGCTGGCTAGCAGGAATTGTACTAATGAAATCTTATTTAGAATACAGTGTTCCACACATCTTTCACTTGTTATTTTATTTTGATTTTATTACTTATTGTATCCTCTTAAGTGTAATTAAACATAACTTAGTATGAAATATTTATAGTGTTGTAAGTAGGTAACATGAGTAGATTTATGTTTATTTCTCTCTAGATAATGAAAGCAGTTGGTATCCTTAGACATCTGTTTTAGCGAAAATAGGCAAACATTTATGGATATGTACTTTTAAAATAAAGGGGGCATTTCTATATTCATATGTGCCAATTTTTCTGTTATTTTAAAATCATTTGGGGAGGAGGATTAGCATTGTACAAAATGGAGCACATTTTGCCCTAAAGATTTCTTTGAAGAAATAAGCTACATACTTTTTACAGCATAATTATATATGTATTTATTTTGATGGAATGTGCAGCTGATGGAGAAGTGGGATGGGGTGAATGTTGCTGTAGCTTCCCAGGGAGAAGGCAGCACATTCCAGAGAGGGGCTCAAGGCAAGAAACTGTGCAGTCCTGAAATGGATGGTGGAGGGATGAAAAGGTTCACAATAGTCACACCCTATACCAAGGTATATCTGTTAGGTTAGAAGTTTATAGCTTTAGTCTGTCAAGATTCTGTCTATTACGTGTAAGCAAGTAAAGATCTGGACTCTAGTGGATCTCACTATGGTCTCTGGGGCATGGACCTGGTATTTACTTAGAAGTAAATTCCATTAGTCTAGTGGAGCTTGAATGCAGCAAAACAAATCATAGTTTGTTGCATTTTTGACTTACAACCACAGTTGAGCCCAAAATTTCTGTTGTTAAGTGAGACATTTGTTAAGTGAGTTTGCCCCATTTTATGACTTTTTTGTCACAGTTGTTAAGTGAATCACTGCAGTTGATAAATTAGTAACCTGGTTATTAAATGAATCTGGATTCCCCATTGACTTTGCTTCTCAGAAAGTTTCAAAAGGTGATCACATGATCCTGGGACAAAGCAGAGGTCATAAATATGAACCAGTTGCCAAGTATCTGAATTTTGATCACATGATCATGGGGATGCCGCAACTTTGTAACTATGAAAAACGGTCATAATTCACATATTTCAGTGCCTTTGTAACTTTGAATAGTCACTAAATGAACTGTTGTAAGTCAAGGACTGCCTGTAGATTTGCACTTTTTAGTAATAGTTTTGAGACCTGTGAACAATAAAATTATAAATATGTGGTAATCTTATGCAGAGCATTATTTTTTTGATAGCTAAATGTAAGTACATGATTGTGTTTAAGTCCATCCCTAAATGGACTTAATGGACTTAACAGGAGTGAATGTATACATTATGCTTGTGGGGACCTACATTTAAAAAAGGTATTTATTCTTCATTGATTTATTTCTTCATGATGCTTACATACCAGATAAAAACAGGTACTTTCCCAGGGATATGTCAGATATTGGAATGATGGATTGGGGGAGGAAGGGATTTTTGGAGAATTAAGAGGGTTTGTATACTCTCAGTTACATATGTGTAATGGGCAGCTATATAAAATTAATAAATGAATAAATATGGAGTAGCAATGCTTTCAATTCTTACATTGTGCATACATACATACATTGTGCATGTAAAAGTGATGTGGATACTCTAAGGCATTGGGTATAAGAGCACTTTTCTGGAACTAATTATCTAGAGACATTATGAGCTTGCCTTCATTACATGGGTTCACCTGAAGGAAAATGCTCATTAGTTTGAATGTTTTAATTTGCAATGAGCAAAGAATTGAACGTACAACATAAATAGACCCTTCCAATTCTATAATTTGTAAATTTATGTATACTTGATACATTTTACTTAATGGCCATCGCAATATGTGACTGTAATGGGAAGACTCCATTATTCTTGTATCTCGAGGTCTACCTGTATAGCAACAAATAAAAGGTAATAACTATTTTCTATTTTTAATGATATAATTGCTCCTGCAGTGGAATTAGAATTAGTTTAGGTATACCTCTGTTACTATAGATGTTTAATATTTCAAAATCCAATATTATGAGAATCCTAACTTTTTAATACTCTCACCAATGTTAATGATTAGCTAACTTTCGCATTTTTGTTCTCTTTGTGTACAGATTATTTTTAAATGGATTGCAAAAGTATATTGAAAGTTGGAAATTTCTTATTTTCATTTCTGAGAAAATATATTGCATCAGACTACATTGATGTTAAGCAACAACTTTACATGGTATCCAGGATCATCTCTGTAGATATGATTTTGCTGAACTTCACAAGTATCTAATTTTAGGATGAACAGTCAATCTATAAACCAAATCCAGTTATATCTTATTTCTTCTGTGTCTGGAGTACACTGACATTATACCACTGAATTTTGAGGACCAATGACTAGATTTTGGAGTGGTTGTAATTGGAATTTAATTCAATTAATTAATTTGAGAAGTTTGCCTTATGTCAGCTCAGCCTCACCTACAAGTTGCCTAGCTTGTCGAAGGACACTCTTCAAAAATGATGACAGAATTTTTTTTAAATGTATTTTTAAAATGTAATTTATGTATACTTCTGTGTGAAAAAAATAATTATTTCTAAGCAGGGTTTTGGTGGCGGACGGGACGGATGGAAGAAGCCAGCGTGCCAGCTTCCTGGTCCGGTTTCGCTTTGCCTAGCGATCCTTAAAGGGTCAGAAAGTTGCCCTAGAGGGGCAACGAAGAAAGAGGGAAACTCCAGGAGCTCGGATCAGGCAGCGGTCGATCGGAATGAACTGAAGAACCCCTCTGAAAAGGCGAAGGAAAGGCTGCCGGATGACCCGACGCAGCCCAAGTCATCCCCAGCCGGAGGGGAAGCGAGGAGCCGAAGTTTAAGCGCTCCGCTAAACAGCTGACTGTCAACAGCGTGCTAAGATGGGTGAAGGAATAAAGCCAGTGCTTTATTCCTTCTCCTTGTGGATTATAAAACGTTGAGCCCCTGATGGGGAAGAATTAAAGGCAAAGACCCCCAGAAGAATTAACTTAAAAGCGGCGAGTAATTACAAAGGGGAAAAACCTTTAAAGAATATTAGACACTGACAAATGAGTGTATGAGGACATCTAGTGGCGAAAGAAGAAATGACAGCATAAACAAATACTGGAAAAACTCTTTTGACCTTGAGAAATCAGCACCTGCAGAAAACAAAGTGCCTTGGTGTGAGATTACAAGGGAAAAGACTCTTTATAGTTACATTTGTTGACTTTGGCTACAATTAAACAGAAATTATTTGGAGAAAGTGAACGTTTTGTTTCAGAGACTTGACTGGAGGAGGTGGATTTGTTCTGAGACAGCTGGCTCCTTCCTATATTCAGGACTCTATTTTAAGATTGTTGGTTGTAAAATGAGTACATCCAACATTACTAGACTGATGAAGAAGACTTCTTCTGCGCCCTCTGTTGGACAATCCAGCCCAACAACCCAGGGATCTGTTGAAACAATGTTGCAGCGTGAGAAAATAAGCACTGCCCAAAATGAAATGCAGGCTTCATTAAAATTGATTCAAGAGATGATGGAAAAAATCAAGAAGTGACACAAAAAAAATCATGAAGAAACACAAAGTAATTTTGAGAAATTAAGAGAAGAAATTTTGGATATAAAGGCACAATTTGAAGCTCAACACCAAATGATCATTAAAAATGAACAAAGAATTCAGAAAATGGAAAATAAATCAGAGGATATTGATAAAGAAATGGAAATGTTATCACAAGAAAATGAAAAATTAAAACAAGCCAATCAAAATCTAGAGGGAGCAGTAGCAATTCTAGAAATGGAAAAGGCAGAACATTATTTGAGATTTCAAAACATCCCTGAGGACAGAGAAGAAAACATAGCAGATGTGATTATTGAGCTCTTGGCAGAAGCTTTGAGGGCAGATAAAGCAGAGATGCAAATGGAGATAGACGAAATATTTCGAATGAATTCAAGCTACGCAAGGAAGAATAAGCTGCCAAGAGAAGTACATGTAAGATTCATGAAGAAAACAACACGAGACAAAGTACTGAGAAAAGTGAGAGATGAGCCATTACAATATAAAAATAAAGAAATTGTGGTTTTAAAGCAGATACCTAAGAGACTAAGAGATACTCGAAGACACTACCATTTCTTAACTACAAAGCTGATTGCAAAAGGCATAAATTTTAGATGGTTAATGCCGGAAGGCATCTTAATAAATTGGAATAATACAAGGTACCGATTGGATTCAATTTGGAAGGCGGAGGACTTTGAAGCAAGAAATCGAGCAATTCTAGATGAAGGAGTGTATCAACGACAAGAGGAGAGCAAGGAACAAAAGCAAACGGAAGAGACAGCCCAAGGAACTACTATACAAGTAGGAGAACAGAAAGAGAAAGACGAACAAGAGGGTGAAGGTAAAGGAATGGCCAGAGAACAGAGGACTATGAGAGTGACTAGACCTAAATATAAATAATGGAAATGGAGAAAGAAAATGGAATCTTTTCAGTGAATGTAAATGGACTAAACTCTCCATCAAAAAGAAACAAAATTTTCAGGAAATTAAAGAAATTGAATACAGATATAATTTGTTTGCAAGAGACAGATATAAAAAAACAACACCACAAATTATTGGAACATCCAAAAATTGGGAAACTTTACTATGCATCAGCACATCAGAAAAAAAGAGGTGTTGCTGTATATATTAAAGAGACAATAAATTCTAAAATGCTGTATTCAGATGAAGAAGGAAGAATTGTAATGGTAGAAATATATTTACATCAAAAACAAACATTGTTAGTAGCAATCTATGCACCCAATAATAACCAAGAAGAATTCTATCAAAGCCTACACAGAAAAATAATAGAAATGAAGTATCAAAATATCTGTCTGGTAGGAGACTTTAATGCGATAGTAGATGGAACAAATGATTATAAAAGTAGCAAAACAGGGGAAACTGGAAGAAGAAGACTACCTAGGACATTTTTTGAGATGACAGACGAAATTGGAATACAAGATGTCTGGAGGGAAATCAATCCAGAAAAACTACAATATACTTTTTATTCAAACAGCCAAAAATCCTGGTCAAGAATTGACATGATTTGGATGACGTCTGAATTGAGGATGAATATACAGGAAATTGAGATAGAAATAGGTACATGGGCAGATCACAATCCGTTAAAGGTGATATGGAAAGGAACACAAAAAAGACGAAGATGGACTTTAAATCAGTCTATATTAAAAGAAAAAGAATTTATAGAATTAGCAAAAAAAGAAATGGAGTTCTTCTTTAAAGAAAATAAAGAGGAAGACACAACATTACAAAATGTATGGGATACAACTAAAACATACTTTAGAGGTATAGCTATAACATATACGGCAAAGAAAAATAAACAGAGAAGACAGCAATGTGTATTATTAAAAGGAAAATTTGGTAAATTAGAATCAGAACTACAGAAAAATCCACAGAAAAAGACTTTGAAAAGAGAAATGGAAATTATAAAACATAAACTAAATCTGTTGGACTCAGAAAAAGTGGCAGAGCAGATAAAGAGAGCAAAACAGATTTTTTTTGAAAATGCAAACAAACCAGGAAGATGGTTAGCTTACAAACTTAAAAAACAGAAAGAGAAGACAATGATGTATAATTTGGTAGATGGAAAAGGCTCCCTACAATTTAAAAATGAAGAAATAAAAAAGATAATTAAGGAATACTACAAGGAATTGTTCGATAAAGAGGAAACTTCAAGAGAGAGAATCGTTCAATACTTAAAAGGAAATAATCTTCCAAAAATCCCAGAGACATTTAAAACTATGTTAGAGGAAAGAATTACAATGATGGAAATATTAGAGGCCATAAAAAGACAAAAAAATGGGAAAACACCGGGTCCAGATGGGTTACCGGCGGAGCTATATAAACACTTACAAGATATATTAAGACAGTGAACCATTGAAAGATTTTGTAATGGACTTTTGTTAAAGGCTAAACTCCCACCCACGTGGATGGAAGCAAATATTACTCTAATACCAAAAGAAGATTCAGATTTGACACAGATTAAAAACTACAGACCAATTTCGCTGCTTAATGTGGATTACAAAATTTTTACTTCAATAATGGCAGAGAGACTGAAAAAATACTTAGTTGAATTCATACATCCAGACCAAAATGGCTTTTTATCAAAGAGACAAATTAAAAACAACTTAAGAGTGATAATGGACGTATTAGAATATTATGAATTACATCCAGGGAAACAATTTGCACTAATATTTCTAGACGCCCAAAAGGCATTTGATAATGTTTCTTGGCAATTTATGATTCAGCAACTACAAATAATGGACTTTGGACAGGACTTTATAAATATGATAAAAACAATATATAATAAACAGACAGCCAAAGTGATTGTGAATGGAGATTGCATGGAGAGCTTTGAGATAAGAAAAGGCACAAGGCAAGGATGTCCATTATCCCCATTGTTATTCATTTTCACTCTGGAAGTCTTAAATAGAAATATCAGGCAAGATATAGAAATTAAAGGCCTGGAGATTAAAGACGAAAAATATAAATTACAAGCATTTGCTGATGATTTAGTATTTATTTTAAAAGAACCTTTGGAGATGATCCCTAAATTACTGGGAAAGATAGAACAGTATGGAGAAATGACAGGAAAGAAAGAAAAAACTAAAGTAATAGTCAAGAACCTTACAGATAAACAAAAAAAAACAAATGTCAGAACAGACAGAGTTACAGATAGTGAAAAAGGTCAAATATTTGGGCATATACTTATCGGCAAGATGTTCAACAATAAAAGATAATTATATAAAGTTATTGAATCAAATAAAACTGGACTTGGAAAGATGGAGAAATTTGCAACTGTCAATATTAGGAAGAATCGCTACAGTGAAAATGAATGTACTGCCGAAAATTCTATTTTTATTTCAAACAATACCGATAAAACTTGGAAACAAATTCTTTCAAGATTTAAATTCATTAATTTTAAAATTTGTTTGGCAAGGAAAGAAAGCTAGAATTAAGATGAAAACATTACAAGATGCTAAGGAAAATGGAGGTTTTGGGTTACCAGAGTGGGCTCTGTATTATCAAGCATCTGTTTTAACATGGGTGAAAGAATGGATAACTCTCAGAAACAAAAGGTTGTTATATTTGGAGGGTCATGATTTACAATTGCGGTGGCACGCTTTTTTATGGTATGGGAAAAACAGAGTTCATAAGTATTTCCAAAATCACTATATAAGGAATGCATTGTTAACAGTATGGGGGGAAATTAAAAGTAAAATATATATGAAAATTCCAGGGTGGTTGTCAACTATGGAAGCATTTGTACATCCAAATTTGGTAGATTTTGAAAAAACTTGGACATATAGAGATATTCTAAATTCTGAAGGGAATTTAAAATCTAAACAAGAACTGGAAAATCAGGGTATCAACTTGTCGTGGTGGGCACATTTACAAATGCAAAGTAGATATGAAAAAGACGTTAAATTATTTGGCTTTTACAAAGAACAAACTGTATTTGATAAGATTTTGTTAACTTCAGATGAGAAACTAATTAAGAAAATGTATAACTTTTTGTTAATTCTGGAAATGGAAAGTGAACAAGTTAAAGAAACAATGATAAGATGGGCGAAAATTTTTGGATATAATATAGAACTAGAAAAATGGCAAAAGTTATGGGATAGAAACTATAAATTGACAATGTCAACTTCGTATAAGGAAAATTTATATAAAATGTTTTATAGATGGCACCTGCCACCAGCAAGACTAGCAAAAATGTTGAAAAATATGTCAGATAGATGTTGGAAATGTACAAATAATTCAGGCACGTATTATCATGTTTGGTGGACATGTGATAAAGCAAAGAGCTATTGGAAAATGATACATACTTGGTTAGAAAAGATATTGGGAAAACATGTAGATTTTAAATCTGAACTTTTTTTACTAGGTATAATGCCAGAAAAGGCTAATAAACAAAGCCTATATTTGATTTTACACGTCACAACAGCTGCAAGAATAATGCTTGCGCAATATTGGAAAAATGAAGGAATACCACCAGAGGAAGAAATAATTAAAAAAATACTGGAATGTGCAGAGATGGACAGATTGACTATGAGATTGAAAGAAAAAGAAGAAACAGAATATTATCAAACTTGGGACTTATTTTATCAATGACTAGAGGAAAGAATGAAGGATTAGGAATTAAATATGTATTAGCGTTTTTTTAAAACCCAGATAGCACATTGGTTGAAAAATTATTATATGTATGTAAGAAAAAATCAATAAAATCTTTATCTATCTATCTATCTATCTATCTATCTATCTATCTATCTATCTATCTATCTATCTATCTATCTATCTATCTATCTATCTATCTATCTATCTATGTATCTAGATATAGATATAGATATAGATATAGCTATATAGATGATATTGATATTGATATATAGATATATATATATAGATATATATATAAAACTTATCAATAATTATGCATCAGTCTCATGGGCTCAGTTAAATTCCCATGCCTAGGAAAATAATATTTTTAACACTTTCCAAAATGCCAGTAGAGTTGGTGCCACCTGAATCTTGGGTATGTAACAGAAAAGGCCAGCTTCCTAGATCCTGCCAGATCAAACAAGAAAAGAGAGAAAAGAATCGGGATGAGTAAGAAAGAAACATAGACAGGAACCATGCAATGACCGCAAGAAGAGTGGGAAGAGAGAAGCAGTGGTGGGGAAGTACTAATGGAGAAAGAGGAAGCCTGAAATATGGGAATGGTGAGTTACCTTGTCTCTTTCTTTACTGTCATTAAAGAAACTTGACAGACATGCACGAACCTATCCACTCAAGCAGTGTGTCAACTCTACAACGAGCCTGGCTGCAGCCATTTTTGTTGTTCAAGGTTGCCACAAGAAAGTGAGGGGAAAAAGGTATTTCTGGTAGTCTAAACATGAGCAAATCTTGTGGGAACCAAGGTCATTCCCATACTGAAGGGGAGAAGGTGGATCGTTTAGTCAGAAATCCCGCCAAGTTGTTCTATTGGACAGCATGAGTACAGGGGTGAGAATTGTTACATTGTATTACTTTGATTCTTGGAGGGAAAGTTTAAATCTGGTTTCACTTTTGATCGTGCCGATATTATGTATCCAATAAACATGTTCTTTGAGGAATTTTCCTGCATCGGAGTTCTGATTTATTTGGTCTCATTGATCGGAACCTCGATCGGGTGGGCTTGGGGAAAGAGAGATGTGGCAAAAGTCATCACCAACCATGCCCAATTTTCTCTAGACAGCCTTTACAAAGTTGTAAAGCAGCCTTTACCACTTTGCAATGTTTGAAAATGGTGTCTTTTGATATGTAAATTTTGGAAGTGATTGCCAAGAGCATTTCAACAATTCTTAACTCATGCAATGAAATAATATGCTTGTGCATTTCTAGTATATATATCGACAAAACTGCTGGCCGTTGCTGTCAGATGTGAAGAACATTTGAATATAAGTGTTAGTTGATGAAGTTACATGCACATTTAAAAAAAATATTTTAATTATAAAAAATTATAACTTTAATTGACCAGAAGAAGCTGCTTTGTTGACTCCATTTATCTGTTATCTCTTTATCTGATAGCAGGTCTATAAATACTCTAGGAAGTTTCAGAATATTGTTGTATTTTATGAAAATACACTAGAGGAAGAGAAGAGATGCTTTATTTGGGGGCAAAATAACAGAATCAGCATTAAAACATTAGTGATATATCAGAGTAAAAATTGTTCTCTTTATATTTTATATACAGTGTTTTAATATATTTAAATTGTAACTGAACTCTAAGAACTGAGTTTTTTTCCCAATAGGAGACTGTTTCCTACTCCTGCAAATAGGTAATTTCTGCAAAGAAAAAAAAACACCTATGTGATACACCATTATAGCATAATAGGGAACATCTTCTAATATATAAGAACCCTTGGAATAAGGAGTCCAGCCTGTCTAAATCTGTTGACTTTGATATGTCTTCATCTACAGCTCCCACCATCCTATGGTGGTTGCTAATAATAAGAAATCTGTGGGAACCTTTATGTTGATGAAATCTGAATCAAATAATATTATGGGAACATGTTCAGATCATTTGAGACACTGAGGTCCTTGTCTACAAAAGCAGCAAAATGAGGTGTCAGAATGTTGATCAAATGGTGCAAGTTTCCCCCCCCCCCATGTCATTCATCTCTCTCACACACATTGTTGTTGTTGTTAGTTGCGAAGTCGTGTCCGACCCATCGCGACTCCATGGACAACATTCCTCCAGGTCTTCCTGTCCTCTACCATCTTCTGGAGTCCATTTAAGCTCACGCCTACTGCTTCAGTGACTCCATTCAGCCACCTCATTCTCTGTCGTCCCCTTCTTCTATTGCCCTTAATCTTTCCAAGCATTAGGCTCTTCTCCATTGAGTCCTTCCTTCTCATTAGGTGGCCAAAGTATTTGAGTTTCAACTTCAGGATCTGGCCTTCTAAAGAGCAGTCAAGGTTGATCTCTAGGACTGACCGGTTTGAACGCCTTGCAGTCCAAGGGACTCACAGGAATCTTCTCCAGCACCATAGTTCAAAGGCCTCAATTCTTTGGCGCTCAGCCTTTCTTATAGTCCAACTTTCACAGCCATACATTGCCTCACACACATACACACAACCAAAGAACCTTGTGAAACCTTAGAAGTAATCTATTACTACATGAGCTTTAATAGATAGCAACTTATTTCATGAAGGGCATTATAAATAAGCACAGAAGGAGAGAGAAGAGGAAAAGGAGTGATGAAAGGAGAAGTGAAAATCAGAATTATTTTAGATACGTAGTAATTATAAACCGCAATTAGAACACAAACATTTGTGTGCTGAATAATTAGCTAATATAATTACAGCCTTTAGTTTTTTTAATGCTCCATTATGCTGAAAAATTCCCTAAATTAAAAGATCACTGCAGTAAATTGAGTGAAGAATTTTTCTTCCTGTTTATTTGCAGGGAGTTTTGATACAGCTATATTTACCAGTCATCATTAAGGAAGTCCACTGCAGTATTGTTGGAACTGTGTTACAGCCTCTTTTCATTATCTTAACCAGGAATGTTTCATAATTATTCAAATAGCTTCTGTTTATTACAGCACTTACAAAGATAGTTTAAATTGCTAAAATAAACAGAAGCAAAGTTGCCTCAATGAATCAATAGTACATTAAAAAATCTATGCAAACATTACAGCTGCGTGTTACATTTTTCATACATTCTTTGGAAATCTTTCCATGGCAGATAAATGATGCTTCAATCATGGGAAAGCATTGCACCCTAATGCATTTCTTTATAAAATGGATATTAAAACATTGTCTGAAGTATGCAAAGCTAAATGACTTCAAGGTTAACTGCTAACATTTTTTGTGTAGTGGACTTAAGCATTTAGGCCATGAGTTTATCTTTAAAATTGTGCATCTTTGAAAGATCTTGTCACCAGGTGGAGACAGGAGTACAGATATGAAACATTAGCCTTTTGTAGAACATTTGCTAGATTCCATTTAGAATTTAAGTTGTTGCCACGAGATGGAGGCATTCTATGATAATTTAGATTTTCATAAGTGTAATAAGCTTCCAGATGCTACTGCATACATTATTCCACCTGTAATGAATAATTCCCCAATAAGAGTTAGAATTTAGCACTGATTATGATTTCTTTTTGGAACCCTTTATTTCATGTTAGAGGCTGCCACTACCTACCAGAAGCTAATTTATAAATTTTACTTTTCTTCATTCCTTTACATGAAGGTGAAAAAAACCTGTGGCCCCTTAGTCAGAGAAAACAAAAAAACACAAAAAGATGATTCCTCTTAGCCTCAAGAAATTTATTTAGAAACTATTTACAAATGTTGAATAAATGGGGTAGAAAGATAGTCCTCCTTTTAAAATAGAAAATAGATGTTCTTTAGTGAATCTCACTGTTTTTACATCTGTAGTTTCCATCCTAATGAAGGATTAAAATGATAGAACCCAGAGAGATTTTTTCTTTTTTCACAGAGTTAAACAGGAGAGCTTTATCTATTCAAGATATCATGAATTGTATGAGATATTCTTCACTATGGCTTTAGCATAATTTGTGTTTTATTTATTGAGAAAATTTCTGTTTATTTCTCCATTGTTACTGAAACTGGAGAGATTTCTCAGTGTATTAAAATTATTGAATTGTTGAGATGTTTTTTTGCCATATATTTGGCATGGAAAGACCACATTTTGTCTAATATAAATTGGAGCTACCTACTATTGAAGTAGGATAATTTTGCAGTATTGGATTCTGGATCTGTTCTTTGGTTAGTCAATTGATATGGTCTATATTGTATGCATATAATCTTTACATACCACCTTCACATGTGGTTATATTTGTTTAGGATATTTTTCTTGAAAAGCTTATCCATATTGTATTTTCATGGTTAACTCTTCTGTGCTATAATGTCATTCATTCTCTGTTTCGTTATTTCATAATCAAGGTAGTCAGTTTTCATCTATATCATAAATTAGCTACCCATAATTAGTTTTGTTAATTTCTAGTTACGATACCCATTTGACAGAATTCAAGCAGAAAGAAGTAACAAGCAAAAATACCATCTCTGCTTAGAGAATGGAAGTGATTTTTACCTGGAGTTGATCTGGTAATGACTTGTGAAAAAGTTCAAATTAATCATATTGTTGAAAATATTTTAATACATTTCATATTTTGAAATTGCTTATCTCTCTGAGTATTTTGTTACTCCCGAAGTTTGAATTCCACTGAATTAAACCAATAAATTACATGTTTGTAATTTTTAAATAACTGAATCAATAAAAATAATGATTAATTTTGGCTAGAACATATTCCTAGTCATTACATAGAATAATTGCAGTAGTTTAAAAGAGAAAAATGTTGCATTCATGTTAATAAGAAATTTCTTCCAGGATTAAGTTTTTCTTTGATTTAATTTGAATGATAAAAGTTAATTTGTATCGTGTGGAGTTGATACTGTATTTTATTGATAAAGTTCTATAACATAAACTTTAATAACTGCAGAGGGGCCTCCAGAGACAGTATTTTACTGTGAACAATCTTAATTATACAGACTACACTTTTATAGCATCCTGGAGCAAGACAGTAACTTGGGCAGTATGTGAGATGTTTTATTGAACTATATTTTGAGATAGCAACAAAAATATTATTCAAGATCAAATACTTTAGGATTGAGATTACTAGGTTGCTAGTAAATTTTAAAAACTATCTGAAACATTTTAAAATGACACTTCAAAATTATAGCTTAAGGTTATAATTCTACACAATGCCATTCAATTCCTTTGATGCTTAAGATCTATAGCTAACTCATGTTTTTAGAAGATCTAAAGTAACATAGGACAGGGGTCCCCAACCCCCGGTCCGTGGACTAGTACCGGGCCACGGCATGCCAGCAACCGGTCTGCACAAACAAGCAAAGCAGGATGCAGGCAGCACACAAAACCACGCCCCCTCCGGTCCACGGAAAAACCTCTCCCCATGTAACTGGTCCCTGATGCCCAAAAGGTTGGGGACCTCTGACATAGGAGATAAAGCAATCGTTTAGCTAGAATGAAGCCGATTCAATAGCTTGCCTGAAATACAAAGATATATAATTAACCACAGCATTTTAACTAGTGAGATAATGAATAGCATGTTGGAGTGAACATAATATTATTGTTCTATAATTTTGCAACATGTATAATATTTTGTTATTAAAGCTAATTAAAACACTAAAGCTTACTAAAGCTACTATATTGTTGATAACTTTATAAATATTGGTATTGTTAAATGAAGAAAAATATATTTTCATTCTTCAGGAGTGTTGTTGCTGCTATTGTCAGCCTTACTTAATTGAGCAAGGAACATATAAACCTTCTCATTTTAAAGTCTCTGTTAACTGTATTTTAAAACAAGTTTGATTTAAAAAAAAAAAGCTAACAGTCCAGGCAAACTGTTTTTAATAGAATTTCTAATAGAACTCTACAGCCACTTCTTTTGGTGTACCACAGGGCTTGGTACTCTCTCCTATCCTTTTTAACATCTACATGAAGTTGCTGGGTGAGATCATTCATCACCGCGGGTTGAAGTATCATCAGTATGTATATGATACCCAACTCTATATTTCCACCCCTGGTGATCCAAATGATGCTTTTACTGCCCTCTTACAGTGCTTGGAGGCTGTTGGAGTCTGGATGTGGGACAACATGCTTTGACTGAACCCTGGCAAGACCAAATGGCTTCTCTAGTTCTGGATGGGTAGCACAACCCCAAACAGACCTAGTATGCAATTTAGAGGTTCTCCTGGACTTGCGACACCTGATTGATGAGCAGGTGGCAGTTGTGACTAGGAGAGCCTTTGTGCAACTTTGTGTTGTGGGTCAATGGCACCCTTTCCTGGATTGGGATTCTCTTTGCTCAGTGTCTCAACCCTTGATTATCTCATGGTTGGACTATTGCAACACTTCCTACATAAGGCTATCCTTGAAGAATATCCAGAAGCTGCAGCTGGTACAGAACACAGTAATGTGGGCAGTTCTTGAGGCTTTAGGGTGATCCAAGTTACACCACTGTTCCATGAGCTGCACAGGTTGCTAATTTGTTTCTGGGTCCAATTCAAGGTATTGGTTATCTCTTCTAAAGCCTTTATGGCATGGATGCAGGTTATCTGAGGAACTGTCTCACCCTGGTGGGATTAGCCCGCTCCACGCATGCTGGCAGGAGTGGCATGTTGCAGATCCTGTCAGTTAAGGAATTTTGGCTGGTGGGGGCCAGAAAAAGAGCCTTTTCTGCCATGGCACTGCCCTCTGAAACATCTCCCTCTCCCCGAGGTGAGACCACACCCACCTATTTTGACCTTCTGTACTATAATAATGAACAATAGTACAGCTAACATAGTATTAGTATGTTCTATTCTTGTAAAAAGAATAAAACAATAACAGATTGTGAAGTATCAAATAATAATGGGAGCTTATAGTGCAGATTCATTGCCTAGATTTGTAATTTATTAATTTGTAATAATAGAAATAGAAATACACACGAGCCTACATAAAAGGCAAACCATTTCTGTGTTATTGACCAGAAAGCTACCTGGAAATATTTATATAGTTACCAAGAGCTAAGCTTGACTGGAAGGAGACTTTTTTTTTAAAAGAGTTTTCAGCATATGAATGGGATAGTAAATTTGTTAAAGGCTTGGAGCAGAATGTGAAAAAGTGAAAAAATCTGCAACAGACAGTAATTGATTATTAATATCAATACTGGAAAGAAACTCATCTGAAGCATTTTTGCAATATAACTTTTCTCATAAGAAGAATATTTTCTCAATGTATTAATACTAGTTTTTGATGTTTGTCACTTAGGTATAATGAAGACTTTTCAGAAAGTTTTCTCAATACTAAACAAGTTTCAACCTGTTTGCATGATAAAGCCATTCTTCTTCGAAACCCTATTGTCTGTTATAGCAGTAGCTAAGAGAATCAACCCAGAAGCAATTATTGGGGACCCCTTTCCTCCTGAGAAATACAGGATTGCTTTTCCCTGGCTCTTTTCTATTGAGTGGCAGGAATGGAGACATCTCTAGTGATGCTGTCCACAACTTGACAAATGTGTCATTTTGGTGTTCGTCTTCAATGATTTTATAGAATTCTATATCTCCTCATCTGATATACTTTGTAGGATACATTTTAGGCTGTAATCTTAAATCATTAGTTTTACATGACTGAGTAGGAATGCGGTGTTTCCATTAGTTTTTGTATAGGAGCTATACTAACTTTCCCATGAGAATCTTTGTAGAAAAAAAATGGTGAAGGTGAGTGGAAGATATGAAGCATGTTGTTTACACTGTCTTTTTGGCTGTATTGTATAAACCCAATTCATATCAAAGTTGCAGTTAATGGCTATAATGTTTTTATTTTTTTTGATAGAAGAGAAAAACAACTGTTCCCAATTAGCTCCTGTTAGAGAAATGTTGGTCGTTGACATTTTCCCATATAAAACATGCCAGAATGACATGCATTTCTAGTCATCCCCCATGTGCATGAATAGGAGCACATAGAAATGTATATGCTACACCAGAAATCTTGTTTTTAAAAGTAGAAAGTGATGGAAAATTAATGGAGTGCTTGAGAAAACCCTTTTCTCTCTCACTTTGATAAGAATGCCTGTGTTTTGGAGGCCTGTTAACTTTCTGTTTCTTGTTTAGATTCTTCAAAAGTGGGGATTTTAAAATGACAGTTATGAACAAATATAATTCTTTAGAAGGTTCACACATTTTTAGACTATACAGGACTATTTCCCTAGACAAGAATAAATAGTACAGTATTTCACAATGTGAAAACTTACTGCTTTGCTTTGCCTGTTCAATGTGCTCATCCAGAGTATAGCAAATGTCTGAGAATCACTTTTGTGATTAAAACTGTCAGAAGTTTATTTAACTCTCAAATCATTCCCGATTAATTTCTTGTCCCTTCTTTATTTTTCAGGTTGGCCTTCATTCTATGATGTAATCAATTCTGACACAATTACATGTACTGATGACTACTCATTTGGGATGCACAGGGTTGAGACAAGCTGCACTCAGGTCAGTTTAAAAACAACAAAAATGCCATTCTGTTAAAGATATTTTTTTTGTAGCAGCTCTAGTTCATTCATACACATAGAAAGACTTGCAAACTCTTAATTACCCAAAAATTATCAATTGTCTGACTAGTCATAGGCACAGCTGGTAGGTATAAAAAATTAAAGTCTAATGAGAATCTATATTGTTATCTAGGTTAAACTTTATTTAACAATGTGTACATACAGTGAGGGGAAAAAGTATTTGATCTCCTGCTGATTTTGTATGTTTGCCCACTGACAAAGAAATGATCAGTATATAACTTTAATGGTAGGTTTATTTTAAGTGAGAGTGAGAGACAGAATAACAACAAAAAAATCCAGAAAAACACATTTCAAAAAGTTATACACTGATTTGCATTTTAATGAGTGAAATAAGTATTTGACCCCTTTGCAAAACATGACTTAGTACTTGGTGGCAAAATCCTTGTTGGCAATCACAGAGGTCAGACATTTCTTGTAGTTGGTCACCAGGTTTGCACACATCTTAGGAGGCATTTTGTCCCACTCCTCTTTGCAGATCCTCCCCAAGTCATTAAGGTTTCGAGGCTGACGTTTGGCAGCTCGAACCTTCAGCTCCCTCCACAGATTTTCTATGGGATTAAGGTCTGGAGACTGGCTAGGCCACTCCAGGATCTTAATGTGCTTCTTCTTGAGCCACTCCTTTGTTGCCTTGGCCATGTGTTTTGGGTCATTGCCATGCTGGAATACCCATCCACAACCCATTTTCAATGCCCTGGCTGAGGGAAGGAGGTTCTCACCCAAGATTTGACAATACGTGGCCCCGTCCATCGTCACTTTGATATGGTGAAGTTGTCCTGTCTCCTTAGCAGAAAAACACTCCCAAAGCATAATGTTTCCACCTCCATGTTTGACAGTGGGGATGGTGTTCTTGGAGTCACAGGCAGCATTCCTCCTCCTCCTAACACAGCGAGTTGAGTTGATGCCAAAGAGCTCGATTTTGGTCTCATCTGACCACAACACTTTAATAATAATAATAATAATAATAATAATAATAATAATAATAATAATAATAATAATAATAATAATAATAATAATAATAATAATAATAATAATAATAATAATATAATATAAAGTTGGAAGGGACATTGGAGGTCATCTAGTCCAACCCCCTGCTCAGGCAGGAAACGCTATACCATTTCAGACAAATGGCTGTCCAGTCTCTTCCAGTGTTGGAGCATTCACAGCTTCTGGAGGTAGGTTGTTCCACTGATTAAGTGTTCTAACTTTCACCCAGTTCTCCTCTGAATCATTCAGATATTCATTGGAAAACTTCAGATGGGCATGTATATGTGCTTTCTTGAGCAGAGGGACCTTGTGGGCACTGCAGGATTTCAGTCCCTCACGGCATAGTGTGTTACCAATTGTTTTTTTGGTGGACTAGGTCCCAGCTGCCTTGAGATCATTGACAAGATCCTTCCATGTAGTTCTGGGCTGATTCCTCACCATTCTCATGATCATTGAAACTCCAAGAGGTGACATCTTGCATGGAGCCCCAGACCAAGGGAGTTATTTTGTGTTTCTTCTATTTGTGAATAATCGTACCAACTGTTGTCATCTTCTCACCAAGCTGCTCCTAATCTCAGCTCGTTACCTGTATAAAAGACACCTGGGAGCCAGAAATCTTGCTGATTGATACGGATCAAATACTTATTTCACTCATTAAAATGCAAATCAATTTATAACTTTTTTGAAATGCGTTTTTCTGGATTTTTGTTGTTGTTATTATGTCTCTCACTGTTAATATAAATTAAAATTATAGACTTATCATTTCTTTGTCAGTGGGCAAACATACAAAATCAGCAGGGGATCAAATAATTTTTCCCCTCACTGTAAGTGACCCAAATCAAAAGGCTTAGAAATTGTCCTTCAGGCAAATATCCTTTTGAGGTTCCCCTCTGACCTCTGCTCTCTTAAATCTAAATGCAAAATGTGGATGGTGGGTGTTACTTCCATGTTATGAATAGTTGAGGAAGAGTACTGACAGAAACCCAGGAGTTATTCTCATGTATCTTACTGCTTATCTTCAAGTTCCTTCTGCCAAAATACTTGAGTGATCATGTTAAATACTGTTTTCCATTATATGTCTCATTCTAATTCCTTTGACTGTTACTGTCATCTGTCTTCCATAGCATTAATGGCTCAATACAGACTTATCAGGGAGAAAAGGTTATTGGGCAAAATAACAAATCCCAGAAACAGGAAGATATGGTTAATTATAAAAGAACATAAAAGAAATTTGTCTGAAAGTCATAGTAGAAGCATTTAGAAAAGTAAATGCAATGGTGAATGAAAATTCTAACTCAGTTTTTTTTATTGCAGTTGAATTAGTTTCAATTGAAATTTAAGTTTGATCTTGGTTGTTATACGTTTTCTAGATCGGTGTGGTCTAGAATTACTTAAAAACTGATATTAAGGTAATCATTTGTACAAGCTAGGAAGTGGGTTTACGTATTATACAGTCATTTTCAGTTTTTCTTTCCAGAGCTTTCCTACTGGCAATCATCATAAACAAATCATAAATCATAAACAAATCATAAAATTATTTCAATACTAGTAGAACTACACTCTGTAGGCAAAAGTCTACATGGGGAGCTCTGATGTATTTATATTTTTTTTCTACTTAAAACCTTCAGTTAAATTATTTGTGTGTATATAGATAATTAACCACTTTGACATATTCCTGTTTTTGGGATTTGTTTTTCTGCTTTTCATTCCAAAGCAATCAGAAGGTAGCTCGCAGTGGTATATAATAATAGTACATTATTATAATAGGCTATTTAACAGGAGAGTAAATCATAAAGTAGCAGATTAGTAGATAGAAACATCAAGAAAAATCATTAAAGTATCTCATTAGTTAAAAGCATAGATAATAAGATATATTTTGTATGCTATTATGTTAGTTTCCAAGAAAAAAATAGAAGTCCAATATAGCTAAAGTGAAAATGTTGTCTTGATATAAAATAAATTTGCTAGACAATATAGGTCTGTCTCTGGAGTGGCAGTTCCTAGCTGGGAGCTATAAAATTTTAATTATATGAACAATACATATTAATATGTCTCAAAGCTACCTTTCTTTGTGTATCATACAGTTCTTTATTGTACTAGCAAGGTGATACATATTATTTATAATTTTCTCTGTATAAAAATTCTCTTACAGCTTTTGAGTACTCAGGGATCTTTTTTTAGAAATGATCGCCTGAATCCTGACAGAACTCTATGGAATAATCCTACACTTCTTGTTCCAACAGTTATTTTAGTTTCTGTAGGACCTGTTCATAGAGTTAGTAAGTCACCTACAGAAAACATTTTTAAATTTTGTAATGTTACAGTGTTTACTTATTGTAGTTAAATATCCTCTTAAGAATTAATTTCATTTGAAGAGGACAGAAAAGAACAATATGGCAATCTTAAGACAACATTGCATCTTGCATTACTCTCTTTCATTTGTATTGTTAAAGAAATGACCCTTTTGTTTGATATGTGGATAAGCATATTCACTTTGTACAAATTGAAATCAAACTGTATGTATTTGAAACACATTTGTTTAGAGTAAGTTTCTCAAAGAACTAAATAAAAAGAAACAAAGACTGAAGATCAGCACTTTAAATCCCCGTATTAAATTTAATCCAATTTAACAAGTTTAAAAAGCCCATGTATGTTAACTTTCAAACAACGATACATGTACCTTAAGTTTTCCCACTAGGTTTTCTACATTTAAAAATTAACGCAGGTTATCTTCTTTTCTTTCAGTGTGGTGCTCATCTTGGCCATATATTTGATGATGGGCCACGTCCAACTGGAAAACGATATTGCATAAATTCAGCTTCATTAGCTTTTGAGCCTGCAGACAAGAATCATGCTGGAGAAGACAATACTAGTTCTACATCTGCACAACCAGATAAGACAGAGCTGTAATGGAAATCTGTTGTTTAAGATTGTTTTCCTAGATGACATGGAAAGAATATTTTTAAATGGTTTTCTACATACTATTTTTTTAAAAACATACAAAGATGCTCTGCAGTATGCAGTTTTTTTCCTGATCAAAATGAGACATGCTAATTCCTTTTCTTATATAACTACACATAACTATTTCACAACTTCTATGCTTTGAAGCAGTCCCATAACAAGGTGTCTTTTGACACTATGGTATTGATTATGTACATTTTTCTTATAATAGGTCTGAATTATATTCCTTCATATTTTTCATTCAGTACATAACCATAGTAAGAAAACAGTTTTCTAATGATACTTAGGCAATTTTGTTTTGATTTACACATATACTCAACTAAATCTCTGTAATTATTGTACCATTCCATAAATGAGGCTGTATAATTTAATATAATCAAGTTTTATCTTGGATTTCTGCAAAAGTATACATCTACATAAATGGCAACCATACACCCTGCCTTCAGTTAGATAAATACTATTTAAAAATAAATAAATAAGATCACATTTATATTGGGACTGCCTAGAAAAGATAGTAGATTTAGTAGCTTTCCCTTGGAACAGCTTAAGAGGCCAGAGCAGTCACAATATACTTTTAAAAGCTGTGTATGAAGACTAGTAATCATAGATCAGTTGTTTCCTCATATTTGTAATGAGGGTTTTAAAAATCTTCATTGTGTTTTTATCCTCAGACTCGTTAGAGGACTCATAGACTAGTCTACAAATGTGGGGAAGATTTTTTATTTTTTACTATTTTGTGATCTTATGTAAATATAAAACTCAGTATTGCCTTATCAATTAGTGTTGTCCTGGGAAAGTTAATGCCTCATTAAATGGTACAGACCTTCCTGAAATTTCCTTTACAATGTTTAAGCGGCAGTGTGTAAAATAGATACATGGAAAGTCCTATTTTAAACATCAAATTGCTCTGCCTACATTGCCTTTTTATTACCACTTGGGCGATAATCACTTAGGCTGTATTCTCTTACTCCTTTTCAACTTATATGTTAAGATCAACGAGTAGTCATACCCAGTGAAAGATAGTGGTCTATGGTAAAGTGTTAGTATGAGATGTCTGGTTCTATTAAGAGTGAGCGGATTTGCCTTAAAGAGGAAATGCATATGAAGTGTGGCCATTCCCAGCTGATCCATGGGATCTCTAAGTTGTTCTCTTCCTTTGGAAAACCATTGGATTTGCCATGGAACCTATCCTGGGTCTCCCAAAGTGGGTGGGAACATGACACTGTCCTCACTATTGATTAAAAAAAAATTAAAAGGTCAGTACTAGGACTGGCAAGGAGACAACATTTTGACCTTCAGCTGTGATAAACATAATTTGTGAATTTGTCTCAGATTTTAGTATGTGTATGACAGAAATAAACCTCTTGCAAGGATATGCCTACTTTCTACTTCATGTTACAAGGGAATTGGTATGATTGCTGTGAAAATTAACTGTCATGCTTGAGAATAACAGCATTTTATGAAATATAACATTATCATACTATTTAAGATAATTTTACCATAAATCATTATCTGTATCAAACAGATCACCTGTATCTGGCAAACAAAATAGTTAAAATTGATATCTATTAGCGTCATGCATCTTAACAGCAATACAATTGAATTATAGATTGATATAGGACTTAGGAATACAATCATATACATAAGAATTATTTGTAGCATCATTCTTAGGCATGTGATTATCTTCTCATTTGTTGGATAAATCTTTCTGCCATTTGTTCCTGTACTTTTATTAGAAGTTAGTTTTCTCCAGTCATATTTTCTGAAATGAAATCTCTGATTTGTAACATCAGCGAAAATATTGGGCATTAATTTTTGAGATAACTTGCAGTTAATGTTTTAACCTATTTCTCTGTTCTTGTTAGAGAAACATATCCCTCAGACTCTAATAAGCAATAATGTAAGCTTTTCATAAGTTGATTTATATTTACAGTTTATGAAATGCAGTGAATTGAATCAATATGGCCACATATAGGTGTGCTATCAAGAGTATAACTTCATTAATAATGAAGAAATTATTATAGAAATAATGTGAGTGTGACACTTACAGTACTGCAAAGCTCAAAATATCACTTTGTTTATGGCTTTGCTATAACGTGGATATTATTGAGCACAATTTATGACTGGGGAGTCTGTTGATGTCTCCTGGATATTTTGTATGATGTGACTGAGAATAATTACTGAATGCACATGTTTCAGTCTATATTATATAAGAGTTTATACAGATATTGAGAGAAAAAGAGAATGGTTATTTTAGTATATTTGGAACTTGCCATCAGAACTATTTTTTGCTTTTAAGACATTAGGTTTTATTCAGTGAAGATACCTTTTAATATATTTGCTGAACACAGATATATAATATTTAATTTATAAATAAATATTTCCTATATTCTCTCTTTTGACTCATTATTTCTCAATCAAGGATGGTCTGTATCTTAGATTCCATGGGGGAGGGCACTCTGGTACTAAGCAGTCATTATAACGAATGGGGAACAATGGCCCGTTTATGACTTGTAGACTTCAACTCCCAGAATTGAGTTGAAGTCCACAAGTCATAAAAGGGCCATTGTTCCCCACCCATGCATTATAAGGAGGAAAAGCAAATTGATAACAGAATATAATTCCCTGCACATGCCATGATCCCAGGAATATATTTCATGTTTTTAGTTGTAGTTGAAGGGAGGAACAATTGAAAAAACTACTCTAATTTTATCTTAGAGGGGAAAAAATATAGAAAATTAAGTTACTTATTTCTCACTGAAATCAAAATGAAAAGTTTATTCATCAATTAATCATTGTAATTATCATAAATGGGATTTGATACTGTTCCTATAGCCAAAGAACTATTAAAAGATATAGATATTATTTCTCCAATGCAGATGGATTGATTTTTATTATATAATCCTAGAGGTTTAGCTGAGATTCAGTCATGTTTACTGTGGACTGGGTAGAGAAACATGGTCTGTATAAAATTGCTGAATTACAACTCCAAGAAACCCTAGCCAGATTTAATGGAACTTATTGTCAGTAATAACTGGAGGATCACAGGTTTCTCATCAAGGCTCAATGAATTCAAAAGGATATGTTTGTTTAGTATTAAGTCCACAAAGTTTCCTTAGCATTACAAAAAAACAATTATTAGCATTACTGTTTTCAGCAAGAATATCAAGTTTTGAAGAGTAAGAAGCCAACTACAGGACATTTGTAAAAGCAAATCTGGCATTGTTTACATGTTAATGCTTTGATATCCATGGAATCAGCTGAAGGAATCACTATTTAAAAGGTTAGACATTAGTTAAGAATATACTTTCTGAGAAACAGATAATGTGGGTTCGTATTGCCCCCAACTTAAAAAATATATTTGAGCTGATAGTTGGATTTGTTTTAGAAGTTCTGTTGGATGTCTTCAGAATTATTTAGAGCAAAGCATAAATAACATTGTGAAATATTTTATCTTAGTTATTTTTAAAAAGTTCATACAAAAGAACTAAACTATCAGCTATAGGTATGTATGCTTTTCAAGAAGCTTTGTTCATCCTGGACAAATGTTTTCATAATGTTTTTATTGAAAAGACCTCTCAAGGTTGTGTGCAAATAGTTGAAATGCTTTCTAAAAATTCAATCAACATTATAGCTTATTCATCGTTCTACATTTGAAATCTATGCAATGTTCATTTACTAATATCATATTCATGAACTATGCCTGTATAATCATGAATGCTAAATATTGTCATGATTTTCTAAAAGTCTGAAAGGTTTTTGAACTTAAAGATCTGTTAGGTTTGGGGCAGGCTATTAAAATATATACTAAATTCAAAGTGGCTTTTAAAATCCCAAGGAAGAAATCATTTATGTTTATTTTAATTTAATACTTATTTTAAATACTTTGGAAAACCTTCTATTCGGAAAAGTGGCCATAATATGAATGTTGTGCTGCACTGAACAGAGAGAGTAACATAAGAATGTAATTGTAATCCTTTGTTGGATTGGAAGCTCAAAAATCGGCAAGTGAAGGAGGTGCCTCTAAAGAAATAGATACAATTTAGAATGTAGACACAAAGTAATGTGATCACAAATTTCATCTTAAAAGTATTTCTAAACAGCTGTGCATTATTCTTTATAATACTTGCAGGCACAGCCAAAATTATTGGTACCTTTTCCCTAAAGAATCCCAATTTGCTGTGAAATGAATTGAAAGTGACATAAGTAAATGGCGTCCATCTTTCTTCATCCATAGAGAGATATTTTGCTTTTGATGGATGACTTAACATATTTCCTCTAAATAAACAAAGACTTCATTAATCCCTGCCCAATAATGCCCATATAGATTACTGCAATGGTTTATATGCTGGTATATCTTTAAAGATGCTCTGCAGACTTGAATCAGTATAGCATTATCTGAATAAAAATGTTAACCAGAACTTTATGGCCATTTTATGCCAGTTCTGCAGTATCCTTGGTTGGTCCCAGTACACTTGCAGACCAGATTCAAGTTCCTAGCATTAACCTAAAAATCCTTTGTGGCTTGGGGCCCCAATATCTGAAGGAAACCACTTCCTGAAAATTCCAAACCAAACCCTAGAACTGGCCAGGCACCAGCTCTCCTTCCTTGTTGAGGTTTGGAAGCAGCTGTACAGCAGGATACCACCTTCTCAACTCCCAGTTTTCACATGCTTAATGTAAGGACCCACCTCAATTTACATCTTAAGAAGACAGAACTCTTGGAACGGGTTTTCCAACAGGAATCTTTATTAAGAAAAACTGACTGAAGGCGTGCTAGACAGGATCTGGGGGACCCCCCTGATCATTCAATGTTTTAAAGCATTCCCAAGCAGTCCCACCACACATTCCTTCCGGTCAATCCAAATTGGCAGATGGCTGGGTGTTAAATCCATCGGATCCCAAACGTTGCAATCTTCCCCCCCTTTTTACTTGCTGCCGGTAAAAGTAGGCCTCATAGGAAGTGAGATCAAAGGCTGATTGCCTATTGTTATGGTTAGTACTCCAGAGAGGGAATCCACAGAGGATGTTTATTTGTAGATGATAGAAGGAATGCCAGTCATAAACACCCGTGTTTACTCCCCCCCCCCTTTGTAGTATGACAGAATCCAAAAGAGAGTAAGAATTGGGTTTTCCCAGAGTAAATTAGTTAGAAATAAAATATAATTGGGTTCTGACACTTTCCTTTATAAGGGACATTCAGTGGCATGTTTTCTTTCTAGGACTAGACAAACATTAAAATAATTATTTTTAATATATAACATATAAGCAACATTCCACAATAGAATTCTGTATCTAATTATATTTACCTTACCTCTTTTTAATGTCTTTGTGCTCTGTACTTTTACCCAGTGTTTTTATTTAACATTTCATTGTCATTTTAAAGTGATTTTAAGTTGTTCAAGGAAAACATCGTTTAAAGATAACAATTAAGATGTTTCAATAAGTAAAAATAACTAAGTATTGTTGCATCTACTATTAGGCAAAGTAAATATGCTTTGATTTGTGTCATAAAAGGGCAGCATATTTATTGTTCATGAAACAATTTATTTGTAATTGTAAGGGAGGGAGAGTATAAATTAGGATTCCAATACTTTCCACCTTAAATGCTAAAATAAATTAATAGCAATAGCACTTAGAGTTATATACCACTTCACAATGTTTTACAGCTCTCTCTAAGCTGTTTACAGAGCCAGCATATTGTCCCCAACAATCTGGGTCCTCATTTTAATGGGCCTTCAATATTTCTTTCCTTATCTGGAGTGGACATACATTGTCTGCTGTTCTGCAGCATGTGTTGGGCTGATTAAACCAGAAATTTGGTAATATTTGAGAAGGGAAATTTGTAAACCTTGAACTACATTTTTATTTAGCTAGCAACCAATTTCAATGAAATCCTGAAAATTTTATCCTAATTTTTTTATAATTTCTACAAAGTGAAATTATAAAAAAATAGGATAAAATTTTCAGAATTTCATTGAAATTGGTTGCTAGCTAAATAAAAATGTAGTTCAAGGTGTACAAATTTAAAAGAAGGTGTTGCTGCTGCGATTTACAGTTTGAACTGGAAATTCCAGTTGAGATGATACAGTTATCGGGCATTGGCATTTCTGGCACTCCCTGACTGGAGATTCTCAGTCATCCAGGTCATAGTTGTCCCAAAGGTGCTTTTTTCCAAAAGGTAACTGGACTTCCTTGGTTTTTTTTTTTTTTAAACATTTCACTTCTCATCCAAGAAACTTCTTCAGTTATAACTGTTAGAACGGAAGAAGCTTCTTGGATGAGAAGCGAAATGTTTTCAAAGAAAAAAAATCAAGAAATTCCAGTTGCCTTTTTGAAAAAGCTCCTTTGGGCCACCCCTTGCAGTATTTACATCCTCATAATTGTGATATTAATTGGTACTACTGATCCCTCAAACAGGTTATTATCTCTTTTGATTAGCAGAGTGAGCCAGTCTTTTGCTACTTTATTCCCTCTTTAAGATGATTTTACAAAAATGAAATAGCTGTTGTTTTGTAGATGAGGGAAGGTTTGAAAATCATCATAACTACTGTTAAGACTACAAGTACCAGACTGGATGTTGAGTGAATCAAAATATTTCAAATGGAAGTTTGTGTTGGGGTATATCTCAGCTGGAAGTTGCTCAGAATGATAGATATCTAAAGGCGAATACCAGGACTCTGTGGAGCTGCCAAGTTCAGAGCAGTGGAAGATGATGTAGTCCTGAGCTTTGCACATCCCATAAACCTATCAGTTCAGTTCCCTGACCCCAAGCCACAACCTGTGACACCACCAAATCAAAGAACAAAGGCTGGAGCAGCATCAGAGCTCCATGCTAAGGGGCAGGCATCTTGGGAGAGAGAGCTGCCTTCACATTAACAAACACCAGCTGGGCTAAAGAGGCACCAACTACATGGGCCTTGCAAAGCAGTAAGAATCACTAAGGCATTTTGCTAGAGATATTTGTTTCTCACCCTTTTGCTCTCCATGCTGATAACCTCTTGGAACAATCTGGTTTTCTCAGTCCGATCTCAGCTCCTATGGGTTGCATTTTTAACTTTCCCTGTAGATCTTGATATTATACTTCGTTTTGGTTTTTTTCCCTGCCCACTAGCTGAATATTTATCTCTGGACTGTCAGTTGCAGCATATAAATGATTTGTTAGCAAGATTTTTCAAGCTAAAATCATGTAGTTAAAATATGAATCTTATTGGTCCAATCTGTATGTGGTGAAAATTTCAAACACATTTCTCAAACAATCTTTGAATGCTCCTATTGAATAATTACTCAGCAGATAGAACAAACTTTTTTTAAAGTAATAGGTAGAGACCCCTGTGGAATTAATATGAAATCAACATTACTCTTCACATACATATGAAAGAATGGAGTTTGTGTTGCAATGATGAAATTTTGCTTTTGTCATTTTCCCATCTTGCTACATTCCCTTGTCTCTTTCAACATTTTAGTGTGGTCACTAGCTGAAATAAAGAATCTCAAAATTAAGCTTGGAAACTTGTGATTCAGCTGAAGTCTTGGCAACTATTGGGATTGATATACATTTGAAACCAATTTCAGTGCTGTGTACAACAGATCCACTGAACTTATTGTGATTTAATTATCCTATTGATTTTGATGAAGTCTGGACTTAGTCTTCAAATACCTAATTTTGTTCTTCAAGTATTTGTGCACAAATTTATACTGTACTGAGACTGCAACAGTTGTGTGCATTCTTGTGTCCTCTGGACATATTTGGATTCATCATATTCTATAATATGTCGAACTTTCAATTAAACCATACAATATAACAGCCTGTTTGCCTGTCTGTTAACATCTAGACTTTAAGCATGATATATTTAGGTGGATTTTGCCAAGAGTACAATTATTTTCTTTCTCTCTTCTTGAGATTTCAGGTGGAAGTAGCTGTGACTCTAATTATGTAATTCAGAGGTCCCCAACCTTTTGGGCACCAGGGACCAGTTCCATGGAGAAAGGTTTTTCCACGGACCAGAGAGTGCATGGTTTTGTGTGCTGCCTGCATCCCACGGATGGGGCTTTGCTTGTTTGTGCAGACCAGTTGCTGGTTTAACCCTAACCCTAACCCATGGACCAGGGGTTGGGGACCCCTGATCTAAGTTGCTATTTGCTTAATGAACTTTCCTGCACAACATAAAATTAAATCTGAGGGATTGAAAAGTAACTGGAAATCTCATGCTTCAATCCTTTCTCCCCAACATATAACAGTTGGTTGCTTTACAGCCAGAATTATGATTGAATTTCTAAGGTTCAGTTAACTGAAAGGAAAATATATGTACCGTTATGCCATGTGTTTACCTTTGCATTTTATTATTTTATAAAACAATATCATTAAGCTACCTTTCATGCTGATGATTTTTACATTTTCATTTATTTGATAGTGATCTCTAGTTGAGTTATAAGTTATAAGCATGATGCAGTTAATACTCAACATCAACTCCGTCTTGGTCCATTCTCCTTTGCAGAAGTAAGTTGAGAGCAGGCAGTACTAGCCCATTAATTCTAAATAACAAGCCAAATATACTGGTAGTTGAGTATTATAAACTGGCAATAGAATTTAGAGTAGCATATTAGCTTGAGGGGTGCAGAATAGGCTGTATGTTTGCGCACATAGTTCCATTCTTAATAGCTTGCTACAGGCTTCATGTCCTCTATCCTCTGATATTGTGAAGTTATTCTGCCAAATGGAGAAAACAGTCCTTGAGTTCTTTATATATTATCTTACTTTTCTGACTTAATTTCTACACTTTCAAAAGGCCATAAGGGTAGAGATCTATTTAATCACACTTTCATACATGGAGTACTGTGTACAGTTTAAATAGCTATAACTTTTTAAAAACAAGGTTTAGTGCTGAAACAGGTGCAGAAGAAAGTTGGAGCAGCTTAGAAAAAGTCATGACCTTTTGGTGCTTTGTAATAGGAAAGAGTAACAAGTATGTTGAGTATACGTGATATGGGTATAAAGATTTTTCACAGTATGTAAAAGTAAACAGAAAGTTTTCTCTCCTTTTTAAAGAATAGTAGAAACCAGCATTATTTTGGATTCAGAACAATCTTGAAGACTGACAAAAAGGTCATGTGTTTTGTCAGATTCTTTACAAGTACTTTTACTAATTTTATAGTAATGAATTCTGGCAAGTTAGTTCTACATATTAAACTTATGACATTCACAACCACAGATGAGAAAATGACCAACTGAGGACAAAGTTATTTATGCTATTTATAATTAGGACTTACATACATCACTTTGAATGCCAGTAGTTATAGAATCTGGTGGGGAGTTGGTGTTACACTTATATTCTTCAGATGGATTTCCTAAGGCATGTGGTAGATTGCTGTAGGAAATGGAATGCTGGTCTAATCTCAGATGACTCTTCCTGTGTCCTTAGAAATGAGTAACTATTGGTAAAAAATGCAATGGGAACATTTCAAACATTCAGAGCATGCTTCAGAGCAAGGCTCTCTTGGAATGGCTGCAACAGTCCACAGGGCGAGTCACACACACATATATATACAGTGGGGCAAAAAAGTATTTAGTCAACCACCAATTGTGCAAGTTCTCCCACTTAAAAAGATGAGAGAGGCCTGTAATTGTCATCATAGGTAGACCTCAACTATGAGAGACAAAATGAGAAAACAAATCCAGACAATCACATTGTCTGATTTGGAAAGAATTTATTTGCAAAATATGGTGGAAAATACGTATTTGGTCAATATCAAACGTTCATCTCAATACTTTGTTATATATCCTTTGTTGGCAATGACAGAGGTCAAACATTTTCTGTAAGTCTTCACAAGGTTGGCACACACTGTTGCTGGTATGTTGGCCCATTCCTCCATGCACATCTCCTCTAGAGCAGTGATGTTTTGGGGCTGTCGCTGGGCAACACGGACTTTCAACTCCCTCCAAAGGTTTTCTATGGGGTTGAGATCTGGAGACTGGCTAGGCCACTCCAGGACCTTGAAATGCTTCTTACGAAGCCACTCCTTCGTTGCCCGGGTGGTGTGTTTGGGATCATTGTCATGCTGAAAGACCCAGCCACGTTTCATCTTCAATGCCCTTGCTGATGGAAGGAGGTTTGCACTCAAAATCTCACGATACATGGCCCCATTCATTCTTTCCTGTACACGGATCAGTCGTCCTGGTCCCTTTGCAGAGAAACAGCCCCAAAGCATGATGTTGCCACCCCCATGCTTCACAGTAGGTATGGTGTTCTTTGGATGCAACTCAGCATTCTCTCTCCTCCAAACACGACGAGTTGTGTTTCTACCAAACAGTTCTACTTTGGTTTCATCTGACCATATGACATTCTCCCAATCCTCTTCTGGATCATCCAAATGCTCTCTAGCAAACTTCAGACGGGCCCGGACATGTACTGGCTTAAGCAGGGGGACACGTCTGGCACTGCAGGATCTGAGTCCCTGGCGGCGTAGTGTGTTACTGATGGTAGCCTTTGTTACGTTGGTCCCAGCTCTCTGCAGGTCATTCACTAGGTCCCCCCGTGTGGTTCTGGGATTTTTGCTCACCGTTCTTGTGATCATTTTGACCCCACGGGGTGAGATCTTGCGTGGAGCCCCAGATCGAGGGAGATTATCAGTGGTCTTGTATGTCTTCCATTTTCTAATTATTGCTCCCACAGTTGATTTCTTCACACCAAGCTGCTTGCCTATTGCAGATTCAGTCTTCCCAGCCTGGTGCAGGTCTACAATTTTGTTTCTGGTGTCCTTTGACAGCTCTTTGGTCTTCACCATAGTGGAGTTTGGAGTGTGACTGTTTGAGGTTGTGGACAGGTGTCTTATACTGATAACAAGTTCAAACAGGTGCCATTAATACAGGTAATGAGTGGAGGACAGAGGAGCCTCTTAAAGAAGAAGTTACAGGTCTGAGAGAGCCAGAAATCTTGCTTGTTTGTAGGTGACCAAATACGTATTTTCCACCATAATTTGCAAATAAATTCTTTCCAAATCAGACAATGTGATTGTCTGGATTTGTTTTCTCATTTTGTCTCTCATAGTTGAGGTCTACCTATGATGACAATTACAGGCCTCTCTCATCTTTTTAAGTGGGAGAACTTGCACAATTGGTGGCTGACTAAATACTTTTTTGCCCCACTGTATTTTGTCAGAAAACAAAATTGTAACTCTGCTTTCCATCTCCTCTCTATCCCTTCAGACTGCCTACTATCCAAATTTATTTGTCTTTGTTCTAGGTTGGTGAGAACAGTTTCAAACAAAGTACTATATTATAATCCCCAAGCATTTTTATTTTCTATGAGTCCCTAAATACAAAAATGAGTGACAAGTTCAAAAGAATTTAGATTATTTATTTATAGATCATCACCACAAATCATATATTATCCTAAAACCAGAACGTAAAATTATAGAATTACAACAATCCCAGCACAATGCCACAAAATGTTATAATCATATGAGGAACTGCAATAGTCACAGCAAAATTTTGCCAGTCTTAAAAGTTATCATTGATTTATAATCTAATCAAAAGAATAAAACTGCTTATGAATTCCCATAGTAGTTGGTTAACAGTAACTGATTAATCTTTGCATCACAGTGAATAACTTTTATTTCACTTCCCCCAGAGGACAGGGCAGAAACATTCTTGCAGAAGGATACCATTAAATCTTGCTCATAATGCTGAAAGCAACCTATCGAACCTGGCTAAAGAGAAAGGTCTCTGGTACATTTGGGGGAAATGTTGATCAAGCCATTGAAAAAAATGGCCTTAGAATTAGCTTTTGGAAGAAAATTTCCTTCTTCATTGATCAGCATTTCCTTATTTTAATCATGAAACCTGAGAACCACATAGTGTGAATGATTGAGAGTGGCTCTCAATATATCCCCCTCCTCCATTCCCATTCAAAAACAGTTGAAACAGGGCTGTATTCTGGCATCTAGTCTGTTTACTTTCTACCTGGTGCAAACCTGGTCAAGATCACTGTTCTATGTTGGTATATAACTTGCTATTCTGAAAGTGAATAGTGGGATTTTTGACTAAGATTTACAGAAAGGTCTGAGCCCTAGCTGAAAATGGTACAGTATAAAAGCAGCACATTGAGATGGTTTGTAATACAGAGAGAATGTATGAGGATCAAGTCATAAAATAAATATATGAAGGAAAAATGAATGGCTTGAGATGAAGAGAAAGACTAAGAAAATTGTGATTGGATGGAGTTGATAAGAGATAAAGACCAGTGCTGGAATAAACTAGACTTACTGTATTCCCTGTAGTAACTGAGCATTGCTATAAAGACAGATTAATAATGAATAATGAATAATAATAAATAATTTCTCAGGAAATTACAAAAAAAATTGAGGAGAGATATAGATAGTATTTGCCCCTTTCCACCTTGTACAGATTTTTATATTTTAGGATTATAAGCTATCTTTGTCTTAATTCTTCCTTAATTCTTTGAAAATTACTGTAATTAGATAATGAAAATACCGTTATCCTTCCATATGCAAAAAAGATACTCCAAGGCAACTGACATTCAACCCTAAAACCAACAGTTTAATTTTTGATATATACAAAACACATATAGATTTAAATCTCATTTACAGCGGGAGACAGATGACTGTGGCTTCTTCCTTGAATACTGTTTGCCATCCTTTTATTCATCATAAAGCTCAGCAGATTGTAGAGTGTGACTGATTTTGGCTGACTTAGAAAGCTAAGCAGAATTGGGCCCGGCTAGCTTCTGGTTGGGGAACCACCACCTTGGAAGAGCAAAACAATAGGCCAGACTAAGAAATAATACAGGACAATCTTTGCTTATAGTTGTAGTTTATGATGATGGTTGTCATTCAAGGGGGGGGATTGTTTTCTATTATATTCTCTTTGCAGAAACTAGCTTTTCAGGATGAAACAGTGAAGGTCCATAGAAGAGTTGGGGGAAAATGCCCCCACCTCAGTGGTGAGATTCAGCCAGTTCGCACCAGTTCGGCAGAACCGGTAGCTAATTTTTTGTTGCCCAGGCCCAGAATGGACTTCTGGAAGCAGCATCCACACAGAGAACTGGTTATTCACATATTTGAATCCCACCACTGCCCCACCTCCATAACAAGAAAAAAAAATCCTTGAAATGAGCACTTTTGTTACCCGTATCTGCTTCTTTGCATAAGTACCACCATTTGCTACCCACTTTGCCAACGGTGGACAAGCTTCTGAAAGACAACACCAGAGAACTCCACACTTTGTCTCTTCAACCAGATCTTGACAATCCTTTCCTCTTCATTTGAGTCAGATACCCATAAAGGTTATACACGACTTAAATACTTAATTTATGTCTCCCCCCACTTGACTTTTCTACAAGCTAGAAGGTCCCAGTCTACCCCTCATCTCATAGGTGTGGTGGTCATGCCTGCTGATCACTTTAGTTGTCCTCTTTCCTACTTTCCTCAACAATATGTACTCATTGATTTGATTTGATATATATGGCTGCCTATCTCACCATATCGGCTCTAGTATGTAAAGCATAATCCCTAAATAGCATCAAAACAGCATAAAAAATCCTATAAAAATAAAACCAATCTATAATAAACTCAGAATCCCAACGACATGGGCTCCAATTAAGTACCTGACCCACAAGCCCAGAAATACTCCCCCCCATCTTCAATATTTATGAAAGGTTTGCAAAATTGGGGTTAATAGAATCTCAAAGGGTATGGTATTATTAAGGACATACCCTGACTGAAAAGGCAGGATATATCTGAGTTCAAATGTGACCAGAACTGTACATTGTTCCAGATACAGACACAACACAAATTTGAATAAGAAAATTAAGGATATTATAGTATTGACACTTTTATTTAGCACTGTTTCCTAATGATACTTGGCATGCATGCTGTTTTTTTCACAGTTGCTGTACACTTTATCAACATCTTCACTGAGGCATCCACTATGACATCAAGATAGTTTTCTTAATTATATAAATAGCTACTGGGGTGTATACATGAACAATTAGGCTTTTGCCCTAATGTAAAATGGTTTACCCTAAAATCATTTTACACTTACATAAATTGAGATACATTTGCCATTTAGATGGTTACAGTAGGCAATGAATTTAAAAACATCTTCATGATCACTTTTGGGATTTACCACCTCAGTTGTTTAGCATTGTCCACTGGTTAGCTCTCTGCTTCAATTATGAGTTTAAAAAATTCCAGTTATAATACAGATTTTGGGGATACTTGACTTCTTCTCTGATTATATTGAGAAAATGACTAATTTATTCCTATTCTTTGCTGTCTGCTTTATAACTTTATAGGTTTATAACTTTATAGGTTCTACATTTAGGCAAGAAAAACCAAATGTACAGGTATAGTATAGGGGGTATCTTGCTCAATAGTAGTAACTGTGAGAGGGATCTCGGAGTCCTAGTGGACAATCACTTAAATATGAGCCAACAGTGTGCTGCAGCTGCCAAAAAAGCCAACACAGTGCTGGGCTGCATTAACAGAGGGATAGAATCAAGATCACGTGAAGTATTAATACCACTTTACAATGCCTTGGTAAGGCCACACTTGGAATACTGCATCCAGTTTTGGTCACCACGATGTAAAAAAGATGTTGAGACTCTAGAAAGAGTGCAGAGAAGGGCAACAAAGATTAGGGGACTGGAGGCTAAAGCATATCAGGAACGTTTGCTGGAATTGGGTATGTCTAGTTTAATGAAAAGAAGGACTAGGGGTGACATGATAGCAGTATTCCAATATCTCAGGGGTTGCCACAAAGAAGAGGGAGTCAAGCTATTCTCCAAGGCGCCTGAGGGCAGGACAAGAAGTAATGGATGGAAACTAGTCAAGGAAAGAAGCAACCTGGAACTGAGGAGAAACTTCCTGACAGTTAGAACAATTAACCAGTGGAACAACCTGCCTCCAGAAGCGGTGAATGCTCCAACACTGGAAGTTTTTAAGAAGAGACTGGACAGCCATTTGTCTGAAATGGTATAGGGTTTCCTGCCTGAGCAGGGGGTTGGACTCGATGACCTCCAAGGTCCCTTCCAACTTTATTATTATTATTATTAACTATTTCAAGCTCTTAAAAGACAGACCCTCTGATCCTGAGTTTACTCAAGAACCTTTGATGAAGAACTCTCTAAAAGGTATTTTGAAAATGCAAGTGTTTGGTGTGGACAGGGCTGCCTTCATTCATGTTCTTGTTGACACGCTTGAACTTCTTTATAAATTTGGTGAGGCAGGATTTACATTTTATGGAATCCATGCTAATTTCCTTTTTGTAAGGCTTATTCTTCTATATGATCAATTATTCTAATTTTTAAAGCAACCTCTAGCAGATTTCTAGCATACGTATTTATTTATATGACCAATATATCATTTCCTGGATCTTCCTTGGGTCCCTGTTCAAAAATTTGTGTCATGGTAGATGTCCTGCAGTCCCTTCGCTAGCAAGTCTGATCTCATGGACAAATTATATCTTTTTTGTTAAGAAGAGGGCAATTTCACATTTCTTTAAGGATTCTCAGGTGAATACTATCAATGCTTCATGATGTACACTTTCTAAATACAGCCTAGAATATCTCAGTTTTCTTCAGATACATTCCTTTTCTGAAAATGTTTATATAGGCTCAAGAATTTGTCCTGTATCTGTAGTAAAGAGAGAATAAATTCAGGTTCTCTGCAGACTATTATTTATTTATTTAATAACAATACAGAGAGAGAGAGAGAGAGAGAGAGAGAGTCATGTCACAATCAAATTACTCTGGGTGGCATAAACCAAGTTAAAAACAAATATACAAATTAATGTTAATATTGTTAATATTAAAAAAAATAAATTATAAAAAGCACAAAAAACAATAAAAAGAGATTAGGCAAAAAGGAAGTGTTAATTATCCAGGAGCCATCTCAATATTTCACCAATCCGCTGGAACTGCTGATACAACAACATTTCACCAGTCCCCAGATCTTGGGGGAACCTCTGGACAGCTAAAAGGGGTGAAGCCAATTTCACCTTGAGGGAAAGGGTGTTCTATAAAGTGTGGGGCACAGCAGAAAAGTCTGTACCTTCCTTGACTATTCCTTTCACTTCTTCATGATTTAACAGCACAACTTCTTCTCTGGTTGGCTGGTTTTATGCTTTGAATCAATTTAAAGGAAGTTCTTATTGTTTATCTCAATGGGTTTTGTCATATACTCCTCAGATTTATATTCTCTCTCTTCTCTCTCTTTGGATTTCTTAAACTTTTAAAACCTGAATGTTTTTTTTTTCTGCCAGAGCTTATCTTCCTTTCTGTTCTCCTAGTTATTGAAATGTGCATCTGTTGTAAAAATGTTTCTCCAAGTGCAACCATCCCATTCACACGATGGTGTTATTCATGCACAGAAACTGACTGCATGGGATCAAGTTACCCTCAAATGGCTGCCACATGGCTCTGGCTGCAAATATCTACAAATAAAAAGCAGCAGTTTGATTGAAAAGCAGAGATGAAAGTTCTAACTGGAAGAATTAGCTGAAATGAATGGGTAAGATAAAACAGGAAAGAGACCAAAGACTGCCCAAAAGCATTGATTAGTTTTGGAAAACTAATAAACTTGATCAGACCCACCCAAATAACCTTTTAAAACACATGGACAAAATTGTAGGCTCTTGCAACAGATTATGTTAAAGTTCATGTTGAAGTGACAGGCCTTAATGAACTTCACTACAAGCCAAGAGAATGGAAGGCAGTCATCATTCCAGAAGTAGCATGTGCCTCCATCAATGAGTGTCAGAGGAAAAAACCTTTTCCCATATTTTCCCATATTCTTGATAAGCAAAGCTCTGCAAGGGGGGTGGGTCAGGAGGATCCTCACATCCTATCAAGACTTTTGATGCATGACTTTATACCCAGACAAGCAGCACTTTAGTGCTGCAGAATCTGTGGTCTTCTCGATGTATTGAACTTCCTGTGCTGAGGTTCAGCTGGCATAGCCAAAGAGGAAGAGTATTTCCATTTCATCAGTGTCTGGATAGCCACAAGTTCTCCATCCTTTCTCAGGCTACTTAGGGCTTTAAAAAGTAATATGAAAGTTGCGTTTTGCAGGAAATGGCCATGGACGCTCACACTCTTTTAAAAAGATTTCCACAGGGATGTGGAGAGCAACAGTATCTAATAACCAATGAACAGCTGCTATGAATTTGCATTTTGTTCTATACATTATTTATGAAGTGAACTAAATTTTTGTGGCTTGTGGCTGCATTTTTTGGAAGGGAATTATTTTCAGTTCTTGGGAGCCAAAGAGGAGGTACGGTGATCTCATGACATTATAAAGTAAGCAGAGTTAATGTTCAGGTTAGTTGGTGGTTGGTAATTAGGAGGTTCCATTTGTTTGAGGCTCCAGGTACATTTACCTGTGGATTTTGGTGTATGATTCTGGGAGTCTTGTGGGAGGGGGTGCAAAAAATCTGCTCAGAGACATTGCGTAAGCCATTAATGACAGGTTATTCGTCTTTACATTATTTCAGTTATGCAGAATGTACCAATAACTCATTCTAATGCTCCCTGAGGCTGATGAAACAATTTTGGAGTTTAATGTTTAATTCCTTGAGTGTATATGAGCCTGATTTTAAAAGGGTTGAACGTTCTGGAACTACTACGAAGTGTTTTAAAAATAATACCCCACATGATCCTGCCTATGGTGGTGGTTGTACAGGTGGTCCTCGACTTACAACAGTTCATTTAGTGACCGTTCAAAGTTACAATGGCACTGCAAAAAGTGACTTATGGCTATTTTTCACACTTATGGCCGTTGCAACATCCCCATGGCCATGTGATTTACATTCGGATGCTTGACAACTGGTTCATATTTATGACGGTCGCAGCGTCCTGGGTCATGTGATCACCTTTTGTGACATTTTTACAAGCAAAGTCAATGGGAAAACCACATTCACTTAATATCCATGTTACTAATTTAACAACTGCAATGATTCACTTAACAAATGTGGCAAGAAAAGTTGTAAAATGAGGCAAAATTCACTTAACAAATTTCTCACTTAGCAACATAAATTCTGGGCTCAGTTGTGGTCATAAGTCGAGGACTCCCTGTATTGCTATTATTTATTTGAGTTAATTTATACATTATTTTGCATGGATATTTTAGATATTTATGTAATTGTTGTATACCAGGAGTCCCCAACCTTTTGATTCCATGGACCAGTAATGGCGGCTTCGGCAGCAGGGGGGTGATTTCATGCGCACAGCCTAAATCCCGCCGATTGCAAATGAAGCTTCACACATTTGCCCATCGCTTCGGCAGCCCAGTAGCGATCTGCAGCCCGGGGTTTGGGGACCCTGTTGTATATCACTGTTATGTACTTCTTTAAAACCCACTACAACTATTTTCTAGGGTCTGAGCAAATTGGTGAGAAATTTGGCTGCCAATTGCATTGATTTTACTTCATTTAGAAAGTAAAGTAAGCAATCATGCTTCAATTTACTGTGTTTTGAAAGTCTGAAGACATACAGTATATCTACAAATAAAGAAAAGCTATATGAGTGAGAGAATAAAACAACAGCCAGGATAGAATATGTAATATAATAAAAAGTGTGACAGAATAAAAGAATAGCTCTTCTATGTGTGACAATTTATAAGACTAAGATCAAAAACTGTGTACAGAATATAGAAAAATCAATCTCAAAGTGCATTCTTCACTATGTCTCTAATCACTGTGGAAGCATCTTATTTATTTTGCTTTAACAATGTCAATGTGACTTCCTCACTGACTTACAAATAAGCAGCACATCTCTTCTTCTCCAACAAATGAACAATTTGGAAATATTGTTTCTACATTAGTTCAACTTGAATAGTTCCATTAGGTTTAGTTGATCAACACTGCAAATGTCAACATTTGCACATTGATACCATCTGAGCAGAGTAGGAGTGCCCGGATGGGACGTTTCCACCAGAGCACTGTCATAAGCAGATAGATTTTACAATTAACAAAGAGAAGAGAACTAGAAAAAAAATTTCTTCCTTTGAATGTGGGTGGCTTAATTTAACAAGGAGGTTTGGGTAGAGCTGAGAAGATACCAAGTGTGCTTGCTGCCAGTATATCACAGTCTAAAGTTAACAACATTAGTTCTTCCTTTGTATATTGTAGGTCCCAAATAGTCTCCTACAAAATGAAAAGGGCCTGTTTTCAATCAAAGGGTAGTTAAAACTCAGTGTACAGTCATAAGCAAAACACTGAGATGGATGCTTCTATACTTTGGACATACAATCTATCTTTGTAGTAGTTGCTTGCAATTTGCTCTATAGGGCAATGGGAACTCAGCATCAGCACCTTCATCAGTTATGGCAAGACCCTGGGGTTTCTCTGTGGCTTAGTAATCAACTCTGTCTCCTAGCTGTCATCTTTTCAATTATTCTCTGCCTTACTGTCTAATCTTTCTTGCCATCACCTAACCACCATCTGCCATCATAAAAACTTGATGTGCTGGCCAGATGACTGTAGTTGCAGCTACTTGTCCTTTGGTTTAAAATTAAATATATTCTCTTAGCCTAGCTGTGATTAATCAGCCACACTCTTGAGTGAGCACTGGCTGATGAGAGATCTGTCCCCCTTTGCCCCAGTGTTCCCATAATTAGCTAGGTACCCCCAAAATATCAGCTGATTTGCCCAAAGCTAGGAAAATACTGTGTGCATGTGGCCACAGCCTTAACTATTGTGTTCAGAAAATCATCTTAAAGGCTACAAATCACCCACAATTCTGCCACAGCACTGTTCCTGAGAAAAACATTTTTTGTCCATGTTGGATATTTAACTTTCATCCGCTACCATCAATACATGGACAAAAATGCGAGAAGTCAAACAACATCTGAAAGGCCACAGATTGTTCCATTATTCCATATAGTAAGCTGTATGCAAGCAAACAATATACACTAGTGACAGACAAGAGATCCTGTTTCTATACATCAGCAAATGTTTAGGTGTCCTAATGAAGTAAACTACGCACATTCTATTGTCAGGTTTCCAATATATCTTGAAAATATGGATATGGAATTTTCCACATATAGTGAAGTCTTGGCATATCGGATAAAAAATATTAATGTGAAGATGATTTCAGAGCTGTATATCTTCTGCAGACATCAGATTTTCTAACATTACAGAGTGCGGTCTTCTGTGCATGGGCTGTTTTCTTGCATGTATTTGCAAAAACGCAAGCAAGGAAAAGTAAATTCTGTCCTGAAAATAAAGGAGGTTTTGGGGGAGGGGGGAATACTATGTGGAAAATGGATTTTTTTTTCTTGGCCAAATTTGTTCACTACAAACAAGTTTTCAAGGTAAAAACTGTATATTATTTTTTTCAACTGTTTTGCAAATACAAAAGGCTCTGTCCATTTAATTTTCTCTAGACCAGACATGTCAAACTCACAACATCACGTGACGTCGCACGATGTATCAGAGCTTTTTCCCCATTGCCGACAATGGGGTGGGCGCGGTTTCCTCATGACGTGTCCGGCCCGTGGGCTGGCAGTTTGACACCCCTGCTCTGGACATTCCTTTCAAATTCAGAAAATATGACTGAAAGATTTTGCTAGGTAACAGTCATTATCAGGAGCCTTAGGTAAAGAACATTTGTCTTTTACTAAAAAGGAGAATTAAGTTTACAATCCTACAACTACCTGTATCCATCTCTCTCGCACACATAGGCAATAAGAAAATATACTGCAAAGAGATCTTTCTATAATGTCTACTCAGAATCAATCAGAATCAAGGCAAGATAGAATTAAGAGTCTCAAATACCTTGTGGGAATTAAAAAGCATATTCCAAAATAATAGGATAACCATGGAGCTAATTTATCTTAAATGCAGTCCAGGAAACTCAAGTGAGGGATTTTTAACAGGACCTCCTTGGGCATTCAGAAACAGACAGACTCAATTCTGTCAAAATAGTACCTGTTGTATGCTTGGATTGTGCTGTTTAGGGTTTTAAAATTTTGAATGGGTTCTGAAACCTACTGGCATTAGTTAAATAATCTTAAAATACTTGCTATCCTGCACACTTTAGCTGCCACATTTGTATACTAAGTTATAGCTTTTGGGTTATGTGCAAGAAGCCTCATGTAGAGCCTGAAACAGTAGACCAAGCGAAAGGAGCATAATTACCAGGGTATAATTGGCACACCAGTCAAGCCTAGGCAAAAGCTACTCTGATCATGACTTCCACCTGTTTATACAGAGGTTTAAGTCCAGATAGACTCTCAAGTCACAAACCATGACTGCTTAAGTAGGAATGGAACTACCATAAAATAGTGTCTCAAACCCCTAACTCCTGCAGGGAGTGAAAGCGTTTACAGTGGTAATACTGTAAACACTATACAGTGAGAATAATGCTTCATTGCAACATGTTTGGGGATGTCCTTACATGTTCTCCAGTATGACAAGTGGAGAATCCACCAATGGGTTATGCTCGTCTTCTGCCCGTGTAGACTAGTCAGCCAAGTTGTCACGCCCCCTCTTCCTGGGTCCTCTCCCCAGTCTCGACTAGTCTTTCGCCCAAGCTAGACACACTTTCCGATCGTCGATCAGGTCATATTGAATATATTTGTAATTTCTTGTTGTTTCTGTTGCTAGAGTAAGTGAGATCAGGGGGAGGTAGAACAGAGGCTTTTTCTTTAAGACACAGCAAAGCGGGAACCTCCGCGAGGTTTTTAAAAAAAGGAAGCCAGCTGAGCGTTGGAGAGCCTCCACTAGGCTTTTAAAAGAAGCCAGCTGAGCATCGGAGAGCCGGGGGAACTCCGCGCGTTTTCCCCCACAGCACCGCTGATCCACGGAGAGCGCAGCAGCGCCCGCGGTTCCCCGCCCCACTACCGAGAGCCGACAGAAGTCGGGAAAGCTGGCAGGAGCCCGGGCGGCTTCCTCCTCAGCCCAGCTGATCCGCGGTGAGCGCAAAGGCGCCCGCGGCTTCCCCCAAGATATCGGAGGGCAAAGAGGAGCCACAAGGCTAATTATAGTGACTGGCAGACCGCAGAGAGCGCAAGCCACCGCGGCTTTCTCCCTCACACCAACTGAGCGGTGGGGAACCGCGGAGACCTCACGCGTTCCCCTGAAGCTCAGCTGAGCAGCGGCTACGGAAATCAAACAAAGGAGGCCGGCGGCCATTTTGGACGCATGTGGCAGCCAAAAACAAATTGAGAAGCTTATCCTCCGGGGGGCGCCAAATTCGAAAGGCACAGCAATCCCAGTGAATACCCACGTGGAAAGCACAGCAGGCAGCTTCCAAGCATCCCAGTGAATACTTACGTGAATAGGGCTGGAAAGGGATTTTCCAGCCGCCGCCTCAAACATCTCAACACCGGATCAGAATCCGGTTCGCTCCCAACCAGCCCACACCGGGCCATTAGGGAGCCTACCTTTAAAAAAAAAAAAAAAAGAGGAAAAGACGAATATCAAGGATTGTGGTGGCGATTGCCAACAAATAAGGCACACAAGGGAGAGCGCAAGGTGCTTGCACCACTGGACAATAACAAAGACACTGACCTTGGTCAATACCTGATTGCCTCTGGCCTATTCAGGCAAATCAGTAAGCCTCCCTTGCCTTGTTTAGAGATTCCTCTCAGTCTTGAGCTGAGATATCTCTCCTGCCAATGGCAGACGACAATGAGGCCCAGCCATCACAGGGCTCTTCCAACAGTTCCACGGGACTCAAGAGACCCAAATCCTCCAAACAGGAGGCGGCGGGCAGGATCAAGGCCAAAGCAATTGCCAGCAAAAGATCCTCAAAGACAGCGGAAAGGGAAAGCGTCTCCACCTGGCTTTGGAAAGAGAATTTTCTAGAGCAGAAAAGAAACAAAGTTCAACAGGGGAGGATTCCCCTGCTTACACAGAGGAACAACTCTTTGGCCAGCATAAGTATACTCAGGAACCTCCGAAGCCGGAGGTTACCGCAGAAGCAGACAGATCCCCTCAGAGCGAGGGACATGAGACATCAAATACACCCGAGCAACAGGGTGTAACAGGGCACAGCGCTTCAGAAGAACGCTTGCAATCCCTGATATCACAGGCTGTCGCACAGGCCATGGCTTCTTCCAGGCACCATAGATCCAGAGCTGGGTCTGTCATGTCCAGAGCACGTTCCTCCCTCTCACAAGAAGCAGCCTCAGTAGACCAGGAATCAGTCTCCCCTTCCTGCTCCTCCAGAAGCAGGAGGTCTCCTGCGGAGGAATGCAAACTAACGGATCAGGGACTGTCAGAGGATGACGACATATCCCCAGATCCTCCTCCATTCATGGGTCTATTCAATCCATCCCTGTTTAAATCTCTCCTCCACAAGGCCAGCAGCACGGCAAAGATTAAGAGGACCCCTCAGGAGAGTCTCTCTACAAGCCAGGATATGTCTAACAGGGTGTTTTCACAACCCACATACACACAACAATCCATTCCCTGTCCCCCTCTCTTTCTTGAGTCAATCCAGAATAACGTGGGAGCACCGGGGTCCTTCATTCCCATGGGAGGGACTGACAAAAAGCTGTTCAATGTTGATCAGGCACTGTCAGAAGTGGTAGAGAGCTTCCGGTTTCGGATCGCCGCAGACGCAGTCACAAGGAGAGCCTCGTCTCTCCATCGGCTGTTTTTCCCTCCGCCGGTAGACCCTTAATCGGGTCGAAAAGTCGCCCTGGAGGGGTGACCACCATTGAGGAGGCCCTCGTCGATGGGGGAAGGGCGGCAGCTCCTTCCTCAGTCCGAGCCAGCTCCTCAGGGCCGTCAGAGAAAAGATCACCCAGTAAAATGGACGATCATTTCGCAGCACCAGCCGAAAGCCAGAAGAACAGCTAAGCACAAAGAACCCCCGTGGAGAATCCGGGCGAGACCTTTCCTTCCCCCTCTTTCCCTAATTACTCTCCTGTAAAAAGCTTTTGAATTTGAATTACTTGCTGCTGTGAGAGAGCAGCGTTTTGGCACTGTGGGAAAAACAGCTTTGGGAACTGAAAAAAATAAAACAGCTAATTTTTTATTGACTATTCAACTCTTGGAATACTGAGGGACCCTGAAAATATTTCTACTTTTGATCATTACTATTATAACTACGCTATTTACTATCCTGGAGAGGACTTTCTTTTTTTATTTGTTCAATGTGAAAAAAAAAAAATCTATTAACTTGGAAAGAAAGACTTTATAGCCTACTGAGGACATCTTGTGACGAAAAGTGTTACTGCAACAGTATATATTTTTTTTTGCTGGAGGATGGCTTTGACCTTCAAAGGATGAGATAACTTGAAACAGCTGGGTGGTGATTTTGTTTACTAGGAATTGGAGGTGAATATTTGTTGACTTTTACTAAATATAGCTTTCACTAAAAGATTAAAAGACCCTTTCACCACTGAGATGGAAGAATTTTGCCCACAGCTTGATTATGAGCTTATACTGGAAAAAATCTTGGAAGCTACGGAGTACACGAAATCTTACTCTCAAATTTTGACGGATCAAGTTATAAGCCGAAGAACAGTGGAGAGGGAGCAGAGGCCTTTGAGCAACATATACAACCTAAAGAGAAACCATACTTACAACTTAAACATGAATTTATACCGGGAGAAATTGTGGAAACCATTGAACAAATCAACTTTACACAACCCCATATACAATTTATGGAGAAGCCTGATGATCAAAGAATAATTTTAATTGAGATGCCTGAATTGTCAAAACCAATAGAGACTGACAACCAGATACAAGTTACTGAAAATTGTGATAACGTGAATAATCAACTAGTAATTACAACATGGAATAAAACTGTCTACACCATTCAAAGGCCACTAGAAGAAAGGGAAGAGAACTTTGACCAATCTGAAGTGCTGAGAAATACCTTTTTTCAAATATTGGGATTTGTAGGGACCTTACTATGGAAACCGGTGTGGCACAGAAAGAAACCTAGAGTTAGATTTAAAAATGTGTTTTAAAATTTCACTCAATGGGTTAAAAAGGCTTTCGAGATTTTGACTGATTCAACAACTAATGGAGTACGTGAATTCTGTAAGAGGATATCCTTTGTAATAATATTTTGTTTCAGATATGATAACTATCTAAAGGGGTAAACTTTACCTATTGGGTTAAAAAGACTTTTTATAGATATAGATTGATTGATAGAATATATATTTAAAACAGATAGAAATGTATTTTTTGGACTGATATTTTTATTTCAAATAAGATAATTATTTTGTAATGGAAGGAGAATAAGAGGGATTGGTGACAAGAGAAGAAATGGTATTAATGAATAAAATATAAGAATGTTATTGTGGAAATAATATATTCATTTTAGATATAATTATTATGTTAGGGAAAAGGGAAATGAGGGATACCCGAAGTGTTAATAATATGTTTATTTAAGGCTAATTGGAATATGGTAACTGTAAATTAGTAAAGCCTAAAAACAGGATTTCGATCTTTACAACTGAAACATGATTGATGTTTGATAGGATTGCTTGAATTCTATTTAGAAATGTATTAATTTGAATATGTAATAGTATATGAGGGAAATAGAGAGGGAACTAATAATGAATTAATTTGAGCTATATATTTATGATTTTTCTTTTGGATGTTTGATGTACCCATCTCCACGTTGTTTCCTAAGCACCTTAATGTAACTTTCCCACCCCTATAAAAATCCAATAATATATATATATATATAAAAGAAGTGGTAGAGATCCCGACAGTAGACGAGCCTCTAACAACCATGATTTCTCCATCCACGGTTGTCGGGGATGCGGCGGAAGCCCTCAAGTCGGAGGACAAGAAAGCGGAACTCACCTTTCGCAGGGCTCACCAGGCTTCAGCGTATGCAGTCAAGGCAGCCATTTCCACTTCCTTCTTCGCCAGAACCTCGTTGATCTGGCTACGTCAAATGCAGGCAAGAATTGCACCAGAGGAGGAAAGATCCCTCCATGATTTCAAAAGGTTAGTGGCGGCAACGGAATACATGGCAGATTTGTCATTACACGCAGCAAACTTTTCGGCCAGGGCAATAGCGTCCACCACCGCAGGCCGCAGGTTATTGTGGCTTAGACACTGGCGAGCAGACATTAAGGCAAAGTGGAGATTGGCGTCCGCTCCTTACAAGAGCGGCCTCCTATTTGGAGAGGCCCTTAATCCTTATCTGACAGAGAACAGAGATAAGCGCAAGGTCCTGGCCCACCTATCAAGGAAAACGGAGGGGAGAACATCCTCATACCCCCGCAGGCAGGCCTTTTGGGCAGAGACAGGACCCACCTCCTTTCCCCGCACCTATCACCCCAGACCAGACCGTCAGGGTGACAGAACGGGCAACAGGGACAGGTTCAGACAGCAATTCCAGTCCAAACATCCCTTTCGAGGAGTGGGAGGCCGTCCCTTTAGAAAATCCAAATGACGGCGGGGAGGCCTCCCCTATTGGTGGCAGGCTAGCTCTCTTTGCAGACAGATGGCAAGCCACCACCACAGACCTCTGGGTCTTAAACACCATCAGATTCGGCCTCTCACTGGAATTCGCCTCCAAACCCTCGGACCGTTTCATTCCTTGTCAACTACCCAAGGATCCAATCAAAAGGAGCCTCTACAAGGAGGCCTACAGCACCTCATGGACATCCAGGCCATAGAATTGGTGCAGAAAGAAGAACAGGGAAAGGGGTTCTACTCCATCCTGTTCATAATTCCAAAGAGCTCGGGAGGGTGGAGAGCAATTCTAGATTTAAAAAATCTGAACACTCATCTAACATACAAATGCAAACCTTAAAGTCAATACTGGCAAGCATAAGGAAGGGAGATCTTCTAACTTCCATAGACTTGACAGAGGCCTACCTGCACATTCCAATAATTCCAGAACACCGAAGGTTCCTAAGGTTCTATCACGCTGGTCAACACTTCCAGTACAGGGCCCTTCCATTTGGACTTTCTTCAGCTCCCAAAGTATTCACAAAGGTACTGGCAACACTCGCTGCGCACCTACGAACAATCCCAGTGCGCATCCAGTGCTACCTAGACGACATTCTAATACAGTCTGCATCAGTCCAAGCGGCTCAGGCAGACATGGCACTGATGATAAGGTTGCTTCAGGAACACGGTTTCTCCGTGAACTTCAAGAAAAGTCAGACAGTCCCAGCGACCAGTCTTCTCCATCTGGGAGCCATAATAGACACCCAAAGGTGCGAGGTGTACCTCTCTCGAGAACGTCAAAGCAGCATTCGAGCCTTGGTCAAACAAATCCAGGGGAGGCGCGTTACCACACTGGCCACACTATCCCAATTACTGGGAAAGATGATTTTGTGTCTGGAGATTGTGCCATGGGCACAGCTACACTCCAGGGACCTACAATGGTTCCTCCTTCCGTTCCAGAAGAAGGGAATCGCCTCCTCCAACCGGAAGGTAAGGCTACCCCCCAGGACTCTGAAATCACTCCGGTGGTGGTCGTCCACAGCAATAAAGAGGGGACACTTGTTCAAGGAGCCTCCAAGGGTCATCCTCACCACGGACACCAGCCTATTCGGTTGGGGGGCACATCTAGAGACACAGCTGGCACAGGGCCAGTGGTCAAACAGAGACTTAAAACACAACATAAACTGGCTAGAGCTCAGGGCCATACATCTGGCCCTCCGCCACTTTCACAACACAGTGGTGAATCAGCACATCCTAGTTCTCACGGACAATATAACGGCAAAGGCCCATGTCAACAGACAGGGGGGCACACGATCCAAAGCACTCATGAACGAGGCTCAATTACTGGGAGCTTGGGCAGAAAACAACTTAGCCTCCATCAAAGCCGAACACATATCAGGGGAGGCAAATCAGCAGGCAGACTCCCTCAGCAGAGCAACAGTGGACCACTCAGAGTGGAGCCTGCACCCTGCTCTCTTCAGAGAGGCCTCAGAGAGATTCGGTCAACCAGTGCTGGATCAATTCGCCAGCCCCAAAAATGCCCAGCTCCTGAGGTTCTTCTCCCGCTTCCCGTCACCAGGAGCGGAGAAAGCAGATGCCCTGCAAAGCCACTGGCCAAAGGGGCTGCTATACGCATTCCCACCTCTACCCCTGATGCAAGCTACCATCAGGAAGATATTGCAGGAACAAGCAGAGGTGATACTCATTGCACCACACTGGCCGAGACAACCATGGTTTGCCGACCTCGTAAGTCTTTCAATTTCTCCTCCATGGAGGATTACACACGACAAGATATCCCTCAGTCAGGGGACCCTACAACATCCAGAACCACAGTGGCTTCAACTAACCGCTTGGCACTTGAGCAGAGCCTCCTAGAAGGGGAGGCCTATTCGCAAGGGGTCATTAAAACAATACAGGCCTCAAGAAGGCCTGCGACTAACAGAATTTACGACTCCACTTGGAAAAACTATTGCAAGTGGTGCGTAAAGCAAGAGCTAGATCCCTTTAAAATTACCATTCCTAAGGTCCTAGACTATCTGTGGGAGGGACTGGAAAAGGGCTTAACACCTAACACGTTACGTAGACAGGTGGCCGCCCTGTCCACTATCCTGGTCTGCAGCAACTTTGGGCCACTGGCCAAACACCCAGTGGTGCGATCCTTCTTAAAGGGCGCGACAAACAGCAGACCACCTGCAGTCCACAGATACCCTTCCTGGGACCTACCTAAGGTCCTTCAGGCGTTAACAGTCTCACCATTTGAACCTGTTCGAACATGCACACTGCAGTTTCTGACCCTTAAGGTGGCATTCTTGATTGCAGTTACCTCGGCGAGACGTATTTCAGAGCTAGCAGCACTATCAATTAGGGAGGAGCTGTGCACCTTCCACCAGGACAGGGTGGTATTACGCTTGGACCCCTCGTTCGTCCCAAAGGTCAACTCCATATTTCATAGAAAGCAGGAGGTGGTGCTGCCAGATTTTTGCCCTCAGCCTTCACATGAATTGGAGCGCAAATGGCACACCTTAGATGTTCGCAGGGCCTTAAGACAATACATAAGGCGAACAGTGCCTTTCCGCAGATCTGAGGCCTTGTTTGTGATGTTCCAGTCACAATACAAGGGACGAAAGGTCACAGCGTCCACAATAGGCAGGTGGATCAGGAATTGCATTGCAGAGGCATACAGAGCGCAATCCCTAGCAGTTCCTAGACAGATCACTGCCCATTCCACACGCAGCGCTGCAACGTCAGCAGCGTGGGCAACTCAGGCTCCAATAGAGGAGATATGTAGGGCGGCGATGTGGGCGTCGCCATCACCCTTTATAAGACACTACAAATTAAACAGGTTTGCGTCAGCTGAGGCCTCCTTCGGCAGAAGGGTCCTCCAATGCGTAGTGTCAGAAGGTGGGACACAGGCCCAGATGGCTTCCCACCCACAGGGACAGTGAGGCTTTGGTAAGTCCCATTGGTGGATTCTCCACTAGTCATACTGGAGAAGGGGCATTGTCTTACCTGAACGCCTTTTCTCAGTATGACGATGGAGAATCCACTCCCACCCTTAGGGCCAGTCAGGTCCTGTGTGGGAAAGACTCAAAATAATACATTGGAATCATAGCCAAGAGCTTCGCCTCAGTTGAGACTGGGGAGAGGACCCAGGAAGAGGGGGCGTGACAACTTGGCTGACTACACGGGCAGAAGACGAGCATAACCCATTGGTGGATTCTCCATCGTCATACTGAGAAAAGGCATTCAGGTAAGACAACGCCCCTTCTGGAAAGTCGTAATTACACACAGGTAGTCCTTGTCTTACAACAGTTCATTTAGTAACAGTTTGAAGTTATAACACCATTTTAAAAAGTGACTTACGACCATTTTTCATACTTATGACCGTTGCAGCATCCCCATGGTCATGTGATTTACATTCTGATGCTTGACAACTGACTCACATTTATGACGGTTGTAGTGTCCTAGGGTCATGTGATTCTCTTTTGCGATCTTTTGACAAGCAAAATCAATGGAGAAGCCAGATTCACTTAACAACTATGTTACTAATTTAATAACTGCAGTGACTCACTTAACAGATGTTGCAAGAAAAGTCGTAAAATTGGACAAAACTCACTTAACAAATTTCTCACTTAGCATCATAAATTCTGGACTCAATTGTGTTCGTAAGTTGAGGATCTACTTGTATATTAATTTGAATTTAACACAATAGTTTAATAGTTTGGGGTGTCCACATTTTTTAAAAATGTATTTCTGTTGGAGCTGTCAGCTATTGAAATTGGGGTCCATTCTGTAAAAAAAATCTTTAAAATGTTACTTGTAGATGAATGGCTGGACTACAGAAATTCTCCATGCCCTTCTGCTTGCTAAAAGATTAGTCCTTCCTTTGCCTTCAAACCGGGGGAAAGGCTATAAAGAAGGTAGTGAAGAATCAATTGCAGAGGATCCTAAAAGAAATGGATTACCTGGATCTCTTACAGTAAGGACTGGGTCTCATTCATGGAACTAAAATAGTATTGTCTTTCAGTGGGACAATGTATCACTCTTGCCTTTGTTAATGGGACAAATAATATTAGAGCACAAAAGAAAAAAAAAGAAAGCAGTAAAGCCATATCAAAACATATATTTGGCTTCTCAAATATGTATATGTGTATATATATGTGTATATGTGTATATGAAATTGTGCATAACAGTTTTAATAAGATGACCATATTCCATTATAATCATTCGTACAAAATTTATTTCTGTAATGCTTGTTCATAAATCACAACACTGGGTCTACTGATTTACTTGTGTTACATTATATTTTTATTGTTTGCTATATTATGAGCTACCCAGAGTCAGTTCTGAGTTGGATAATGCTTACATTGAAATACATACATAACATATATATAAAAAGTTCATACTCCATCCAACAAACCAAAGATAAGAAACTGGGAGCATCTGCAGGGGTAAACCAAATCAGGCAAGACAATTGTTTGTGTGTATCACATACATTTTATATATATAAAAAGAGGAGGGAGGGACTTCACTAATACAGTCCTGTTCATCATCATGACCCTCTCCTCCCTGCCCTGGATTCTTCTCTCTTGTCACTTTTATTCTGTCCATGATCACATGGACTTCATTTGACCCCATAAGACTGGATTCAACTGTGTCTGTAAGCTGCATGGTACAACAAATATGAAAATATTCAGAAGGCCAGCAGTTACCAGTGTGGAATTGGATTTCCCAGGCATTACAGGTATTGTTTATCTTTCACTCTATCTAACTCACAGGGAGATCTTTCTTAGCAGTCATCACAAGTGATAAATACAATGAATTTTGTTGCTTGAGTAATTCTTTTAGATGAGATAACAGGTTTCAGATATTCCTTTTCTTTCCAGAAGTTGAAACACTGTTGTTCAAGGGATATGCTTGCTATTGGATCCCACTCCTCTTTTTTAACCCCCAAAGCTATTGGACTCCATCTTTTTCTTCCCCAGCTCTTGTAATGGCTGGGGAAGCCAACTGCTGTGGGGAAAGTAGAGTTTGAACTACCTCTGTCTTCACTCTATTGTATTGCATTTGTGACAAAGCGTCTGCTAGGAAGTTCTTCCCCCCAGGCAGGTAGTGGATGGAGAAATTAAAATGGTGGAAGTGCTGGGCCCAGCACGCTTGTTTAGGAGACAGCCTCCTGAGGTTTTTCAAAGCTTCCAGGTTTTTATGATCAGTCCAAACCTGGAAAGGAATTTTGCTTCCTTCTAAGAAATGCCTCCAGGTCAAAAGGGCCCATTGCACTGCATAGGCTTCCTTTTCCCAAGCAGCCCACCATTGTTCAGTCTCTGACAACTTTTTGGATGTGTAAGCGCAGGGCTGTAACTGGCCCTGCTGATTTTTCTGTAACTGGCCCTGCTGATGTGCCCCCACTGCCACATCATTAGCATCTGCCTGGATCACAAACGGCTTTTCCAGGACAGGGTGTTTCAGCACCAGTTCCGCAGAAAAAAGTCTCTTAAGTTCTCAAATGCTGCTTGGCACTCAGTGGTCCACTTTAGTGGCTGGCCAAGCTTTGGTTTACTCCCTCCCTTAGTTTTCAATAAGTTTGTGCTAAGGAGTGTGATCTGAGCAAATGCGGGGATAAATTGCCTGTAAAAGTTGGCAAACCCAAGAAAGCTTTGCAGTTGCTTTCTGGTGCGGGGAGGAGTCCATTCCATGACAGCCCATACCTTCTCTGCGTCCATCTCTACCCCCTCATGGGAAATGCAGTAGCCCATACTCAATTCTGTCCTTATGGAATTCGCATTTTGAAAGCTTAGCGTACAGTTTAGCAGCTTGGAGCTTTTTCAAGAGTGCTCTGACCAATTTCACATGTTCTGCCTTAGTCTCAGTGTAAATCAGGATGTCATCCAAATACACCCAAAACCCCTTGTACAGATGCTCATGGAGGTCCTCATTGATCAGCTGCATGAACACAGCAGGAGCTCCCTGTAGCCCAAAAGGGAGCACCCTGAACTGGAAGCAGCCTAAAGGGCAATTGAAAGCAGTCTTCCATTCTTCTCCCTCCTTAATCCTGATGCGATAATAGGCTTCTTGCAGGTCTAGCTTAGAAAAAATTCTCCCTTTCACCAGGTGGGCTAACATGTCCCTCACGAGAGGCAAGGGGTACACATTTTCCACTGATACCGCATTCAAACATCTATAATCCACACAGAGGTGAAGAGACCCATCCTTCTATTTCCTGAATAGGACAGGGGCTGCCACCCGGGGTCTGGCAGGTTGGATAAAACCCTGAGCTAAGTTCTTGTTGATGAACCTGCAAAGTTCATCTAATTCTCTAGGGGTCATCAAATACAACTTGGCTTTGGCAACTTAGCCCCAGGGACAATTTCAATAGCACAGTCCATAGGTCGGTGAGGGGGAAGCTCATCCGACCTCTTCTCACTGAAAACCTTGGCTAGGTCTTGGTACTCTCTTGGGATGCTCTGAAGCTCTTGCTCACGCAGCGTGGAGGGAAGTTCCTGCTTCGGACCCACCGAGGGGAGGGGCCAAGATGGAGGACAGGCAGCAAAAGCTGTAAAGAGCTCCTCCAAAAGCAAAAGCTTTCTTTTATTTTCTTTTATTTTTATTTTAACTTTTTATCTTTTTAACCCCTTTTAACATTGCATTTTAAACCCGTTTTAAACCTTGTTTGATATATACCGGAGAGGCCAGTATATATTGGAAATAGAAGCCACCGGAGGAGGACGGAGACATGGGTAAAAGAAAGAAGCACCATGGCACCAGCCCGGGATCTCTCCTACCAGTGAAGAATGCAAAACAACCAAAAATTGAGGAGCACTTTGCTGGCAAGAGACTTGTAAGTAAAACTATCCCTCCCCCCTTCATTTCCAACAAGCCGGAGAGATTAGAATGGGACCTGCAAAGAGATCTGATAAAACAGCAGATACTGGACTTTCCTGATCTGGGGGGAGGGGAGCAAAATGACAGCCAGCTATTTTCACAAACAACGAGTCCAGCTACAGCCGGCATGGAGACTAAGATAAAGACTAAAAAGGTTAACAACAACAATCTAACTCAGAGTGGGGAGAGCTTACCATGGGAGAATACAACAGAGTTCATGGCAAAGCAATGTCTTCTCACAGTGCAAATGGTAGTCTCAATATTTGAACAACTAATAACCATTCAACATGATGTAGAGACACTGAAAAAAGATATAGCTGTTCTGCTCCAGACACAGCATTGGGCTATAGGCGCCCCCACTGAAAATGAGCACAGACCCTGGGAAACAGACAGAGAATCCTGCTGTAAAGTGGCAGCCCACTCAGAAAAACAGTCCTTCTACAGCTAAGGCAACAAGAGGAGGTATTAATAGAGAAGTTTCATGGGAAGACAGTAAAGCACCCCACCTACAATTACACCAATCACATCGCTCACTACAAACACATCAGGTTGTGCTGAGAATCCACATGAACAGGCTTAATCATGGTCGCTGGAATTCCAAGAGTGCTATACTAAATTCCCTAAGCCAGCTTCTTCACTGTCACTGGGGGCAGATTGATCTACATACTGCGGAGTGGCTCCCTGAGGCTCCAAATTAGAAGCGGATATTTCTCTCCTTTAAACAGCCCACCATACCGCTGATGCTATTTAAAATGAAGGCTCATCTAGCCTCCTTTCAAATCTCTCCCATCAGAGTTTTCTGCGAGGAAAGGGTTAAACCCTTAATTGTTAACATGCGAGCTCCCAAGGTTGTTGTCTCTTCTGCATTCTCAACCCTGGGAAAGGGAGAGGGAGAAAATGGGAGTAAGTCAGCCCTGTTCGGAGAAGATGTACTTAATAGCACAGAAACAGGGCTTATTAATGCTTTTGGCGCTCTCCCAAGGAGTGAACAAGATAACATACTATTCAAGTTAGAAAACCTAAAGAAATCCTTATTGGTCACAATCGATACGGCTGAACCGCTTATTGATTTGGTTTCCCCTATAATTGAGCCTCTTACTTTTCCCCCAGGGGGCAAGAGTTTGCAAGAATATGAGTTCATGGAAAGCAGAACCCAAGATACACAGGGGCCAGTAGAGGCCCCAATAGAGAAGGAGATGCTAGCATCCTTAAGTGACTTTCCAATGATACCTTCTGCAACACATCAATCTCTCGAGAGAGAGAGAGGATTCACGTCAGTGCCATCATTTCAAAGCCGAATGGAGCTTGACCTAATAACCCCCTGCTCTACACCTAGAGAAGAGGCTCCGGAACGGCAAGCCTTGTTAGCTGGTGCTAAACCTTCTTACCTCGGAACAAATTTCCCAGGAGTCTACACAGAATTTTGATGGAGCTCCCCTCCTTTTAGAGAAGGCCAATTTCGTGCGGGACGACACCTCAAGCCATTGCAACAATCCTACAACTTCCCTTTGTATAAATCAAATCTCCTGACTAGCTGCAAAAGATGATCCCCTCTCCATTATAACCTGGAATATAGCGGGTTGGTCTGTGCCATCAAAAGACCAACATTTTTTTGACTATATATCACAATTTGACATTCTCTTTTTACAGGAAACCTGGGCCCCTACAGAGATACAGTTAGATGGTTACTGGGGTAAGTCTATCCCAGCAGTTCCAAGTAAGGTGGGTGGGAGAGCTAAAGGGCATTGTGACATTAGTGAACACATCTTTGCATTTTAAATGTGTACCATTGCCACCTCTTCAGCCATGGGTTGTGACTACCCTACTTTTATTTAAACAGGTGGAGATCTTGCTTTTTAATATTTATATTCCCCCACTCAATAAGAATAATCTGATCAATAAGATCTGGGAGGGTGTAGAAGATTTTATCCTGGGCTGCTTAGACAAATATCCCACAGCAGTAATAATTATTGGGGGGGACTTAAATGCTAGGATGGGCCCAAATGATCAAGCATTATTCAATCAATTTAAGATCCATTATGATGAGAATGTACCAGGAGAACCCCTGCTTGCCAGACAATTTAAAGACACCAAGGCAAATCGGGCAGGTCTGTGTGTAAGACAGATGACTGTACGCCTGGACCTTTGTATCCTTAATGGTTCCACATGGGAGGACTACCCAGCAGATTATACGTATCGGGGAGCAGGAAGAACATCCACAGTTGATTATTGGATAGTATCATACAACCTCCTGAAGTTCCTGCAGAAGATGGAGGTAGACTCGCGACTGGAAAGCGATCACGATCCACTAATCCTTACTTTTACATTACACCAGAAACTGCTAAGGGCTGGCTCAACCTATCTACCCAGGTTAGAGAACCACAATACCCAGATAAAAATTTAATGGACAGAAAAATGCAATGGAAGTTACTAAATGGATGTTAGCCCCAGAAACCATAGAACTACATACATCTCTATTAAGGAATAAGTTTGAAGGATCATACTTAGAGAGGTTTGAAACTTTAATTTTAAATTTGAAATCGGTTCTCACTAATAGAATACTAGCTGACCCCAAAAAGCCGGTTTTAAAGAATAAAAAATGGTTTGACAGGGATTGTGTGCAACTAAAAAAAACATATAATAAGGAATACAAAAAAAGTAAAAATGCCCCTTCTGAGGATCACACTCACTGCTTAAAGCAGTTGAAGGCACAATATAAGACTCTTCTAAAAGAAAAGAAAAGGGCGGCTCAGATGGAGTCTTGGCATAGACTAATTGCATCAGTCAGGACAAAAAATACATCCCTTTTTTGGCACATCACCAGAGGATTGGGGAAATCCCCCCTACCTCCAACTAATCAGGTACCGATTCATGCCTGGGAAGAATACTTTAGAAAGCTATATGCAGACCCCGACTATGTAACTAATGAGAGCCAAATTAATTTGGACCAAACCCCTTATTGGCCCCCTGTTACACCAGGCGAGATATTCCAATTGATTGGAGCCCTCAAGGCTAATAAGGCACCTGGTGCTGACAATGTCCTGCCAGAAATAATAAAAAATAATCCCAATTGGTGGGCTCCACTTTTAGCATCTCTTTTACATATATAGATAGAACGGGCCATATGCCAAGAGATTGGGGATTAGCAATTATCATACCAATCTATAAAAAAAGGTAGTAGAAATGACCCAGGCAATTATAGACCCATTAGTCTTCTGAGTGTTATTAGTAAAATGTATGCCAAACACCTAAACTATAAACTTCAGGATTGGCTAATTTCGGGGGGGATAATTAAAGATGAACAAGCCGGTTTTAGAGAAGGAAGATCAACAATGGATCATATCTTGGTACTTCACCATCTAGTACAAAAATACACATATAAAAAAAAATCCACTCTTTTTGTGGCCTTCCTTGATTTTAAGCAGGCCTTCGACTCAATATCTAGGAACACCCTATGGGAGAAATTAGAAGGCACTACTATCGATAAACGCCTCCTTTTCCTCATACAAAAATTGTATGCCAATTCCACCTTGAAAGTGAGGTGTAATCCTCAAGGGACTTTAACCGGCTCAGTAAGGGTACAAAAAGGGGTACGGGATGGTTGCATCCTGTCCCCCTCCCTTTTTAACTTCTATATCAACCCCCTGATCGATCTCTTACAGAACCCTGATCTGCATCCGCCCAACCTAGCACATCGCAAAATCCCGATCCTTCTATATGCCGACAATGCGGTCATTATTTCTCAAACCCCTGTAGGACTGAAGAGAGAAATTAGGGCAACATTTGGCTACTGCAGACAGAACAAGCTGGTCCTTAACTTTGATAAATCAAAAATTTTAGTTTTTGCTAAAAGACCCAGCCAATACTCCTGGAAAATAGAAGGACATAGTTTGGAGCAGGTTAGAACATTTAGATACCTTGGGATGGTTTTCCACCCGCAAGGGACATGGAAGGCACACCTGGATCATACATTGCAAGCAGCCAATAGGTCCTTAAATGCAATCAAACATTACTTTTACACAGGCGGAGGTCAATTAGTACCTGTTGCCTTAAAACTTTTCGAGGCCAAAACATTGGCACAAATTCTATATGGGGCACAAACAGGAATCCTTGCAAAGAAAAACTTGCTTGAAACCATACAAACCAAATTCCTGCAAGCCATCTTAGCTTAATATATATATAAATATTATTAGGTTTTATACGGGTATGGGTGATGGGTGGGATTAGGGAATGGGATTGGGGTAAGGATAGGGATAGGTACAATAGTGGGGTTACTCCCCACAGAAAATCGTCCGGGTACAAATATTGAATAACAATAGTTAATATAATACTAAACAATTGTAATCACTAATGCTAACAATAATCATAGAATTAAAGCTTAATAAGTAAATATCATTCATCCTGTTACACTTCACAATCTTTTTTTGCTCTAACATAATGCTAGCCATTGATAAAAATTTTCCCATGTTCTAAAGTACACTGAATCCTCTTTCTCTTTAATCTCTAAAGTTAATCTATCCATTTCTGCACATTCTAAAATTTTCATAATTATAATCTGGTCAGATGGTAGATTTTCATTTTTCCAAAATTGGGCAAATGCAATTCTTGCACCTGTCAATACATGTAATATTAAGTATTCATTCTCTTTGCCATAATTAAGTCCCAATATTCCTAACAAAAACAGTTCTGGCTTAAATTCTATCTGTATTTTAATCATCTTTTCCAGCCATATATGAATCTTAAACCAAAATTTCTTAGCTTTAGGACATATCCACCAGATATGATAGTAAGTACCTGGTTTTTGTTTACATTTCCAACAGATATACGATACATTTTTAAACATTTTTGCAAATCTAACTGGTGTCATATGCCATCTATAAAACATTTTATATAGATTCTCTTTATATGAAGCTGCTTTAGTAAGTTTAATATTTCTCTCCCAAAGCTTTTCCCAATCTTCTAGATCTATAGAATGTCCAAAAAAATTTGCCCACACTATCATTGTTTCTTTTACTTGTTCTTCTTCCATCTTCCATCTTAGTAGAAATTTATAGAACTTCTTAATCAGGTTTTCATCTGTTTTCAAAAGTGTTTTATCAAATAATGTCTGTTCTTTATAAAAGTCCATTGATTTTACATCTTTTTCATATGTTGTTTGAATTTGCAGATAAGACCACCATGTTAAGTCAATGCCTTGTTGTTGAAGAATTTGTCTGTCTTTAAGTTTTCCATCCTTATCCAAAATGTCTTTATAAGTGACAAGTTTATCGTAGTTAATTAAATTTGGATAGGCAAACGCTTCCATTGTTGAAAGCCACTCAGGTATTTTCATATAAATTTTGTGTTTGGTTTTCTCCCACTCTGAAAACAAAACATTCCTTATGGCATAGTTTTGGAAATATTTATGTACTTTGTTTTTCTCATACCATAAGAACGCGTGCCAACCCAATTGCAAATCATGCCCCTCTAAATAAAGAAGTTGTTTATTTCTCAATGTAATCCATTCTTTAAGCCAAAGCAAAATGGATGCTTGGTAATAAAGTCTCCAATCCGGAAGTCCAAAACCCCCGTCTTTGGTTTCTTGTAACAGTTTGGTTTTAATTCGTGCTTTCTTCCCTTGCCATATAAATCTCGATATTGTTGTATTTAAATCATCGAAGAATTTCTTGCCCAGTTTAAGAGGGGCCGTTTGAAATAAGAAGAGTAGCTTCGGTAAGATGTTCATCTTCACAGTCGCTATTCTTCCTAACAATGACAATTGGAGGTTTTTCCACTTTTCCAAATCTACTTTTATTTGTTTCATTAATCTTTCATAGTTATCTTCTTTTAATGTTGTATATTTTCATGTTAAGTGGATACCTAAATATTTGACTTTTTTGGCTATTTGAAGATTTGACCTTTTTGCAAGTTGAGTTTTCTGTTTGTCTGTTAGGTTTTTTGTTAATACCTTAGTCTTTTCTCTATTTATCTTCAGGCCTGCTACTTCTCCAAATTCCTCTATTTTCTGCAGAAGTTTAATAACTGTTTCCAGTGGCTCCTCCAAAATGAAAACTAAATCATCTGCAAAAGCCTGTAGTTTATATTTCTGTTCTTTTATTTCCAGTCCCTTAATTTCCGTGTCTTGCCTAATATTTCTAGCCAACACCTACAATGTGAAAATAAATAACAGGGGAGATAATAGGCATCCCTGTCTTGTGCCTTTTTTGATGTCAAAGCCATCTGTATATTCTCCATTTAAAAGTATCCTTGCTGTTTGTTTATTGTAAATTGCTTGAATTGCATTTATATATTTTTTGCCAAAGTCCATTTCCGTCAACTGTTGGAACATAAATTGCCAATTTAAGTTGTCAAAAGCTTTTTATGCGTCAAGAAATATGAGTGCCATCTGTTTCCCTGGATGGTTTTCATAATATTCCAAAACATTTAGAATAATCCTTAAGTTGTTCTTTATCTGTCTTTTAGGCAAAAAGCCATTTTGGTCTGTATGAATGAATTCAGTCAGAAATTTCTTCATTCTTTCTGCCATTATTGAAGTAAAAATTTTATAATCCACATTTAATAACGATATTGGTCTATAGTTTTTAATTTGTGTGAGATCAGTATCTTCTTTAGGTATCAAAGTGATATTAGCTTCAGTCCACAAATTTGGTATTTTTGTCTCTAAGAAAATTTCATTGCACAATTCTTTCAAAATCGGGCTTACTATATCGTGTAGAGCTACGTAAACTTCTGCAGGGAGCCCATCAGGCCCCGGATTTTTATCCTTCTTTTGTCTTTTTATTGCCTCTGTGATCTCCATCATTGTTATTTTCTCATTTAAGATATGTCGCATATTCTCTGGCACCTTTGGAAGATCAGCAATAGTCCTGTATTGCCTCTTTAGAAACCACCTCCGCCTTATACAGTGTCTCATAGTAGTCCTTAATGATTTTTTTCATCACGTCATTATGGCAATATACCTCGCCTTTTGAATCTTGTAACTTACTTATCATTCTTTTTTCTCTTTCTTTCTTCAGCCTATATGCAAGCCATCTTCCCGGTTTATTAGCATTTTCAAAAAAGTTCTGTTTAGATCGTTTAATCTGTTGTGCCATCATGTCCATCTCAGATAGGTTTAATTTATGTTTTATTAGTTCCATTTGTGCCTTCAATTCCTTCTTTTGTGGATCCATTCACAATTCGGATTCCAATTTGCTAATTTCTTCTTTCAGCCTAAACTGTACTTGTTTCTTTTCTTTGTTCTTTTTAGCGGTGTACGTTATAGCCAAACCTCTGAAGTATGCTTTAGCCATGTCCCACATATTTTGAAGAGAAGTTTCTTCTTTCTTCTTTATTTTAAAAAAGAATTCCATTTCTTTTGTTGCTAATTGTAAAAATTCTTTTTCCTTCAATATGGATTTATTTAATGACCATCTTAATTTTTTTCTGGTTCCTTTCCAGATCATTTTAATTGGATTATGGTCTGCCCAAATATTGGGTTCTATTTCAACCTTTTGTATTATAGTCTTCAAATTGTGTGACATCCATATCATATCAATTCTTGACCATGATTTATGCCTATTTGAATAAAATGTATATTGTGATTTTTCTGGATTCATCTCTCTCCAAATATCTTATATAAGCAATTCGTCCTTCATTTTTAAAAAGGTCTTCGGTAAAATATTTCCTCCTTTCCCCCCTTGTTTGTAGCTTTTATAGTCCTGTGTTGCGTCAGCTATTGCATTAAAATCTTCTAATATACAAAAATTTTGGTAATTTAGATCCACTAGTTTATCATGTAGTTGCTGATAGAACTGATCTTGCTTCTCATTAGGTGCGTATATTACAACCATCAATATTTGTTTTTGATTCCATGTAATTTCTACCATTAATACTCTCCCCTGTTCATCAGCATAAATTTGTTTTGGATTCATCTTTTCTTTTATATAAAGAGCTATACCTCTTTTCTTTTGAAGTGCCAAGGAAGAGTAAAGCTTACCCATTTTAGGTTGTTCTAAGATTCTAAAATGTTGTCTCTTAATATGTGTCTCTTGAAGGCAAATTATGTCCATTTTCAGTTTTTGTAGTAAATATTTTACTCCTTTTTGAAGGAGAGTTCAGACCATTTATGTTTATTGGAAAAAATCCAGTCTCCTCCATAGCTTCAGTTATATCTGGACCTCAGTCTTCTAGGGGAGCTTATCTGCCTCTGATCTTTCGGTCTTACATCTTCTTCTGATTGGGTCTTTTTAGGTTCATCTTCCTCCATATGTTTAGACGCTCCTGCGGCGATCCTTTCCTCTTGTTTCTTAGGCTCAGGGTCACCTCTTTCCAGAAAAGCTCTATGGTTGTTGAAAAATTCCTCTGCTTGAAGTGGGGTGTCTAATCTATATCTTTTCATGTCCCAGAAGATTAGTAATCCTTCTGGGACCAACCATCTGAAGTTCACTCCTTTATTGAACAATTTCTTTGTTAAAAACTGATATTCTCTTCGGGCTTCTCTTATTCTAGGAATTTGCTTAAGAACTACAATCTCTTTTCCTTTATATTTCAGTGGTTGATCTCTTATTGCTCTCAAAATTTCATCTCTTGTGGATCTTTTAACGAATCTTACATGAACTTCCCTTCCTCTATTTTTTCTAGCATAGCTTGAATTGACTCTGAAGACCTGATCTATTTCTAGTTCCATTTGAATCTTTTCTATTCCCAGCAGCTCCACAAATAAATCACTCATCAGATCTAACAGGTTCTCATCCTTCTCTTCTATAACATTTTGAAATCTTAAGAAATATGATGATCTTTCCATCTCCATCACAGCCATACTATCTTCCAATTCTGCGTTTGCTTGTGCCAATCTCTGATTCTCCTCTTGTATGTATTCTAATTTCTGATCAACTTTCACCGATTATCTTCTATTTTTTGCATTCTTTGCTGGTTATCTGTAATCGCCTGTTGGAAGGTTTCCATTTTTTGATCCATTTTTTGATCCATTTTAATGAGATCATTTTTCAAATCTTCGTAATTTTTATCTAGATTCTTTTTCATATCCATTTTCATCTCTGAAATTGCTTGTAGTATCGCTTGGATGTCTTTTGATTGGGGTTCCATCTTTTCTTGTTGTAGGAATGTAGTAATTGATTTTTGAGGAACTGGACTCGCCGAGGATGAACCGGGGGCAGAGGATCCCTTTTTGCTCCCCTTCGCCAAATTTAAGGTACTCATTTTCTAGTTGTTATATTGTGTTATAATCCACCAGGTGGCCCTATGGCCAATTATAATCCACTACCCTCCTATTGCTAGGAGAGGAAGCCAAACATGGTTCAAAAAAAGAAGAAAAAATAATTCCAAAAAAGAGGGGTAGCAGGGGACCCCCAAAGCCTTAAAAAAAGGGGGGGAATTATCAAAAAACAAAACAAAACCCTAAATTGATAAAAATAGTAAAAAAAAACAGGAAAGAATCCCCCCCCAAAAAAAGAGACAAGGGGAAAAAGGCTAGGAATAGCAAAAAGGAAAAAAGAAAAAGAAAAAAAACCTGTAGTAGAAATTATCCAATTTGTAATCCAACTAGTTCAATTCTTGATGTTCAATTCTTCTTAAAATAGGAGTTATACAGCCACACCTAGCCAAAAAAGAAAAAAATCAAACAGAAAAGACAGGAAAAAAAAATCTCTTTAAGTAACTTTTAAAGGCAGATGAGAATGTCTGGGCGTTCAGCCAAGTGTCTGGGCATTGAGCCAAATTCCCAGACTAAGTAAAAAACAGCTGCTAGAGAACAAATGGAAAAAGTTTCAATGTAGCCATAAAAGAAACAATGTAATCTTCCCAGGCGTTTAAGCAAAGAGGAAAAAAATAAAAAGGTATTCAGAGTGAAGGAAAAAAAGTTTCTGAAGTTTTAAAAACAAAATTGAAGCTAGGATGCCTTTCCCAATTAAACATATTTTTTCTTTTAAAAAGCAAATAGGTTTCCCCAGTTCTTAGCACTTATAAAGACTTTAAAATAGTCCAAATTGATTCTTCTTTTTGTAATGGAGAAGCTTAAACCGCCGCTTGTACGGGAGGGGGGGGAAAAACCCTCCTTCCTCCCTTCAGGCTTCCCAGTTCAATTGAAGACAGACTGTTTAAAAGGTATTTAAGATCAAAGTCCACATTGCCAAAATAAAGGAAGCAGAATCTCACCGGGCCCGGCTGCTTGCTGTCAAAATCAGCTGTTCTCCGTCTCTGACAGACAGCTGTTAATGGCGGATAGCATAAATGCGGTCTGCCTTTCTTCCGTTGGTTCCAGGGGCTGCTTTGAGTTCGGTGAGCCAGCTACCGCCGGCCCGTGTTCCTCAAAGGTTCACCCTTCGGTGGCCACCTCTCTGGGGTGGCATTCGGCCCAAACGGACCCGCCAGCAGAAGAATATCGGACGCAGGGAACTTTCAATAGAATAAAGGACATGGAGTTCCAAGAAGAACTAAATAGGTTGCCTCGCCACAGTAGGGATAGAATCAAACAGGGTGTGTGGGAACCGGCAAGATATCTGAATGATCTGACCTTCCGAAAACAAAGAATAGCTTTCTTCAGAGCCAGATTTAACATTCTTCCCTCAGCACTCCTCCAGGGCAGGTATAAGAGAACACCAATAGCAGAACGGGTATGTATATGTGGTAAAGGAGAAGTCGAAGACATCTCACATGTTTTATTGTACTATGAGTTATACCGAGTTTATAGGTCAGCATATATTCTTCCCTTATTAGAGAGATTGCCAGGGAGGGCAGACAATTTTTATGTAGGCTTTCTCCTCCAGGACTCAAACCCTTCTATCACGCATGCAGTGGCAAAATACTGTGTTGCAGCAACGTCCACAAGAAAAAAATTGGTTACAGATTTATAGCCGTCAACTTGTGCCAATTTTTTGGAGATATCTCTAATAATTTTTGGAACATTACATTTACTCACACACTTATTGGCTTTCCACTCACGTAAACTAGGAAGTGACCCTAACATTTTGAGAACATGTATTTTTTTTTAATAGGGATGTTATTATTTACTATTAATGTTAGCACTATTTTTATTTTTATTTTTTTCTTAATATATTGTAAAAAGTGTCTATTGCTGGTCTATGATCGTAATAAAGTTGTTGTTGTTGTTGTTGTTCTTGTTGTTGTTGTTCTTGTTGTTGTTGTTCTTGTTGTTGTTGTTATTATTATTATTATTATTATTATTATTATTATTATTATTATTATTATTATTATTATCTTTTATTCATTAAACATGAACCTCAGTCAACTGAACATTCAAATTGGCTGGCGCTGATGGTTGACACGGGTTGCTACCAGTATCCTAGGTGTCAACCAGGTACCTTCTTAAAATATAAGATGTTCCGAGTAGCGCAGTTTTTTGTAACATTGCTGGAGTTATTGCAGGAAGCTGCAATTTCTTGATGTATTTTGCAAAGTTATTGGACATAGTTCCCAGTGCCCCGATGACAATGGGTACCACTGTTACACGTTTCATCCATAATCACGCAGTTTCGATGGCCAGGTCGTTATATTTCGTAATTTTTTCCAGTTCTTTTTCTTCGACTCTGGCATCTCCTGGTACAGCAATATCAATCAGCTGTACGCTTCAACTACAACTGCGATATCCGGCGTATTGTGTTCCAAATGGCGATCTGTCTGTATTCGAAAGTCCCACAAGATCTTCACCCTCTCATTCTCAACAACTTTTTCCACCCTGTGTTCCCACGACTTTTCAGACACAGGCAAGTCGTATTTTTTACACAATGCCCAGTGGATTAATTTAGCAACTTGATCATGTCTAGATTTGTAATCAGTTTGTGCGATTTTGCTGCACTCACAGATTAGGTGTGAAACAGTTTCAACTTTGTCATTGCGCAAAGTCGGCAATTTGGATTGTCAGTGGATTTTTGTATATTATTATTATTATTATTATTATTATTATTATTATTATTATTATTATTATTATTATTATTATTATTATTATTATTATTATTATTATTATTATTATTATTATTATTATTATTATTATTGCTTCGGACCCACCATCTTATCTCCAGCAACCCCAGGGGAGGTGCCCTCCTCCCGGGGGAACCTTAGCCGGACCTCTCTCAAGCCGATTAGGGGCTTCCATTTCTTTAACCAAGGTAACCTCAGTACCACGGGCCATTCCATGCCAGGAGCCACGATGAACGCTAAAGTGTCTGAGTGGCTTCCCTTGGTTAGTCCCAGGGGCTCGGTTACAAAACTGGCTGGGACGCCTCCAGCTACGGACCCATCAAGCTAGCAAAAAGTGATAGGATCCTTGAGTTTCCTTAGGGGAGGCCCCAACTTCCCAACTAAGTTGGGGTTTATCAAGCACTGCGTGCAGCCCGAGTCCAGCAGAGCGGTTAGGGCCATTTTTCTGCCATGCCCAGGACTGTCAGTTCTATGGGCATGGTTATGGGGTCAATCGGCCTACTTACCAATGGATCATCATCATCATTGCTTTCTGATATTCCTGACTCATCGTCCGGTGGGGTCGGAGCTCTACCCCCTGCTTTTGGGGCTCGGGGAGCTCCACGACCTTCAAGGACTTCAGGGCGGTATCTTTCAAGCGCTGGATGGACTTGCTGCTTGGCTTTCTCCTGGAGACCTGATCCGACTTTCTGATTGGGCCACAGCACGATGCCCTTCCTTCCTTGATGCACTTGAAGTAGGGGATAGAATGTGGTTGGGTTGTAGAGGCTCTGCCAGATTCTCCTTTTCTCTGAGGCTGGCTTTGTCCCTCCCTGGTTTCATGGGACAATATAGGTTTCGAGTCTGGTCAATCTCCACTTCTTCAGCCAGGAGATACCATTCATAGAGACGAGCAGGTGCCCCACACGCCACACAGTCATCATTCAGCCCATCCTGGAAACAGCTTCTCAGGATGTCTTCAGGCCAATTCAGGCGGCAAGCCAAATCTTGAAACTCCTCTATGTATTCAACTACTGGACAATGGCCCTGCTTTACGGTCTTGATCCGATCCCTGGCTTTTCAGTTGGCTAGGCGATCTTCAAAGTGGCATCTCAGTGCAGTCATGAAACGGTTAAAGTTCTCAAGGTCTCTTAACAGTTTTGTTTCCCAACGGTCCCAGGCTCCGTTATCTGGAGATAAGGTAGATGTTTTCAGGTCACATTCCTCTCACCCAAAGCAGATAATAATTCCCCTTCAAGCATCCTCCCCCAATAGTATGGTAAGCCCTGAAAATACATAGGTAAAAGCAAGAAAGGGGAAAGGGAAAAATTAAAGGCAAATATAATTGAGGGGCTCTGACAGCACTGCAACTTTCCCTGGTGGTGTCTAGAGTCCAAAATGTCCTTAATCTCATAATGTTCCTCCCCTTTTATAAGGATTGGAGGCAGAGGGGTTCTTCCAACTGGCCTTAGCTTGGAATCTCGAATGGATTTTAGCAGACTGCAATGAAACACTGGATGGACCCGCCTAAGACTTTTCGGCATCTGAAGCTCTACTGTCACCAGATTTATAATCCGCAAAATGGAGAAAGGACCTCTATATTTAGGACCTAGTTTCTTACAGGGCTCTTAGATTTAAATACTTGGTGGAAAAATAAACTTTATCTCTCACTCTAAACTCTCTTTGAGGGGGGCTCTTTCAATCAGCTTGCTTTTTCTGGGCCTCTCGGGTTTTCCCTAGTGCCTTCCGCACAGTAACCCATGTGCCTCTTAAAGTGTCCATCCATTCCACCAGTGTTGTGGAAATCAGGGCCCCAGGGGGAACCTCCAGCATGGCTACAAGCTCAACCCCCATGGCCATCTTAAAAGTGGTAAGTCCCGTGCTGCCATGCACTGAGTTATTGTAGGCCACCTCAGCGAATGGCAGCAGCTCAGCCCAGTTAGTCTGCTGATAATTTATATAACATCTTAGGTATTGCTCCACCATTGAGTTTGCTTATTCTGCCACCCCATTAGTACTGGGATGAAAAACAGAGCTAAACCCCTGGGATGAGCCTATCAGGCTCACTAACTCCTGCCAGAACCTTGCAGTAAATTGCACCCCCCCCCCAGTCCGAGATAATCCTCTTTGGGACTTCATGCAGTCTGTAAACATGCTTGCACAAACATTTTCACTAGGAGCCAGGCTGAGGGGAGTTTCAGGTATGCTATGAAATGTGCTTGCTTGGAGAACAGGTTGACAACAGTCCATATTATAGTGTTTCCCCCCCTTTCTGGCAGCTTGACTATGAAGTCCATGGCTATCTTCTCCCATGGTAGGGTTGGCTACTGGCTGCAGAAATCCAGGGGTTTTCCCTGGCAAGCGCTTCATAGATGTGCATACAGGGCAACTCACTACATAGGATTCTACGTCCTTCATCATCCTTGGACACCAAAATTGCCTTTTTATAAGGTGCAGGGTCTTTACAAATCCAAAGTGCCCCACTGGCTTCGTGTCATGACTCCTTTGTAGGCCCTCTGGCTGGCTGGGATGTACACTTTACTCCCCTTCCACGCTAAGCCTTGTTTCAGCATCAAGTCTCTTTTAAGCTTTTGGAACCACTTGTCCCCTCCCAGGGCTTCTCTTAGTTGCTGGATCAGTGAATCTCCTCCTGACCGAGGGGGTTCTTTCTGTGGCTGTCTCACATGCACTGGTGCTGCAAGTTGCTTAGATGGGATGATAGAGTTAACTATCTCTTCACTAGTGCTCTTATATTGAGGCAGGCACAAGAGGGCATCGGTAAGGAAGTTCCCCCCCCCCCCGGTAAATAACATAAAGTGAAGTTCAACTGGCTGAAGTATTGAGTCCATCGGACCTGTTTAGGGGACAGTTTCCTTGGGGCTTCAGGGCTTCCAGGTTCTTGTGGTCAGTCCAAACTTTGAACGGGATTTTACTGCCCTCTAAAAACTCTCCAGGTGAGAAGGGCCCAGCGGACAGCATAAGCCTCCCAAATGGCCCACCGCCTTTCAGTGTCAGACAGTTTCCGAGACATATAGGCACAGGGTTGCAGCTCTCCCTTCCCATTTTTCTGCAATAAAACTGCCCCCATTGCCATGTTGCTAGCGTCTGCTTGGGTCATGAATAGTTCCTCTGGGTTCAGGTGCCTCAAGATCAGCTCAGTAGCGAAAAGTCTCTTAGCTTTTCGAAAGCTGCTTGGCACTCAACAGTCCAGTTCAAGGGTTTACTTGGTTGGGGCTTTGTCCACTTCCCCATTTTTAGCAAGTTCATGATGGGTAACAAACATGGGAATGAATTGCCTATAGAAGTTCGCAAACTCCAGGAAACTCTGCAGTTATCTTCTGGTCCATGGGGCCTCCCATTCTAAAATTGCCCTCACCTTTCCCGGGTCCATTTCTACCCCCTCCCTGGAGATGTGGTAACTAAGACTGGGTTTGTGGAAGTCACATTTGGATAGCTTTGCATATAGCTGAAGTTTTAGCAGCTTCTCAAGCATAGCTCTCACTAGCTTTATGTGTTTTTCCATGGTCTCAGTATAGATTAAAATATCATCCAATTACACCAGCACCCCTTTATACAGGTGTTTGTGTAGGACTTCATTTATCAGTTGCATGAAAATGGCAGCTGCCTCTTGCAGCCCAAATGGCATCACCTGAAATTGGTAGCATCCCAAAGGGCAGTTGGACATGGTCTTTCACTCATCCCCTTCCCTAATTCGCACTCGGTAATATGCTTCCCTCTAATCCAACTTGGTGAAAATCTGCCCCTTGAACAAATAATAATAATAATAATAATAATAATAATAATAATAATAATAATAATAATAATAATAATAATAATAATAATAATAATAATAATAATAATAATAATAATAATAATAATAATAATAATAAAAATAATAATAATAATAATAATAATAATAATAATAATAATAAAGTTGGAAGGGACCTTGGAGGTCATTGAGTCCAACCCCCTGCTCAGGCAGGAAAACCCTATACCATTTCAGACAAAATGGCTGTCAGTCCCTTCTTAAAAAATTCATGTTGGAGCATTCACCGCTTCTGGAGGCAGGTTTGTTCCACTGGGTAATTGTTCTAACTAGTCAGGAAGTTTCTCCTCCGTTCCAGGTTGCTTCTCTCTTGATAGTTCTATCCATTACTCTTAGTCCTGCCTCAGGCGCCGTGGAGAATAGCTTGACTCCCTCTTTCTTTGTGCAACTGAGATATTGGAATACTGCTATCATGGTCACCCCTAGTCCTCTTTTCATTAAACTAGACATACCCAATTCCAGCAACGTTCCGATATGCTTTAGCCTCCAGTCCCATAATCATCTTTGTTGCCCTGCTCTGCACTCTTTCTAGAGTATCTAAACATCTTTTTAAATCGTGGTGACCAAAACCTGGATGCAGTATTCAAGTGGGGCCTTACCAAAGGCATTGTAAAGTGGTATTAATACTTCACGTGATACTTGATTCTATCCCTCTCGTTAATGCAGCCCAAGCACTGTGTTGGCTTTTTTGGCAGCTGCAGCACACTGCTGGCTATATTTAAGTTGATTGCCACTAGGGACTCCGCGATCCCCTCACAGTTACTACTAGTGAGCAAGGTACCCCCTATACTATACCTGTACATTTGGTTTTTTTGGCCTAAATGTAGAACCTTACTTTTTTCACCATTGAATTTCATTTTGTTAGATAGCGCCCAGTGTTCAAGTCTGTCCAGATCCTCCTGTATCTTAAGCCTGTCTTCTGGAATGTTGGCTATTCCTGCAGCTTGGTGTCATCTGCAAATTTGATGAGTTCCCCATCTATCCCCTCGTCCAAATCATTGATGAAGATGTTGAAGAGCACTGGGCCCAGAACAGAGCCCTGGGGCACCCCACTACACACTTCCCTTCATGTAGATGCGGTTCCATTGAGGACCACACACTGAGTATGGCCGGTCAGTCAGCTACGAATCCATCTGGTGGTGATGCTGTCTAACCCACATTTTTCTATCTTATCAAGTAGTAGGTTGTGATCTACTTTATCAAATGCCTTATTGAAGTCCAAGTAAATTATATCCACAGCATTC